>JAJLWO010000033.1:0-115850 GCA_030570775.1 Ogataea pignaliae | reverse complement strand
GCGTCTGCATTTCAGCGTCATACTCTAAACCCTCCAGCTTAGAAAAAACCCCTTTGGGGAAAAAGCTGCCTCGTCTAGTACCAACCCTTTACCAATTCACGGCCCGGTAGGCTCGCCTATGGTTTTCCATTCCCTGCCGCGTGAAGTGGTCATGATTTATTTTCTGCCGTCGCACATATATTTGTGCGCGGGAACCACCCCAATCGCCAAAATAAAATGGCGACGGCGGGATTCGAACTCGCGCTCCTTAAGGCGCTATTTGACCAGCAGCGCTAACCACTAGGCCATCCGCCCGAATCCTATATTTGTGCATCAATGTTTTCAAAAATCGAAAATTTTACAGATCATGGTCGTAAGTCACTAAAAAGAACGAAAAACGTTAATAATTGGGTTAATGGTCTAGTGGTATGATTCCTGCTTTGGGTGCAGGAGGCCCTGGGTTCAATTCCCAGTTGACCCCGTTTTTTATATTTTTGTTATCTCTTCGAAACGCAATAGATAGATAACCTTTTTGATCCCTTGTCATGAAAGTTTATCTATCACTACGAATGGAATGAGATAGAACTCTGTGTCTGTAGTAGTATATGCTTATATTTTCCTGTCTGATATAACAGTTGAAGAATCGTTTGAAGGACAATGTTTCGGGCTGTGCAATTATCGGGTGAGGAACTAAATGCTCGCTAACACGCACACGAACACGATGGATTGGAATGGAAATAGCACAGATATTGGCTTTGGATTAGCCTGATGAGAAGAAGAAGAAAAAGTCAACAGTGATGCTTCGAAAGACACAACTGACAAAGACAATTACTATCCTTTTGAAAATATAGCAGCCGGTGAAACTTGCTTGTAATCGTTCGTTTGGGCCCTATTAAACTTGACAGTCGCCATACCAAGCTAGAACCGGCGGTATATGGATTGAGTTGAAGTCTAGTTTCTCATACTGTTCCCCAAATCAGGTCTACTGCACCTACTAGACTCTCCATTGTTAGTCAAAAATAACCTGAACAACACCACACAATTGAAAGATCACGATTCATAAAGGACCATTCAGGCAACCCAAATATTCACCAAAACCCGCACAATGTTGGACCTCGACCGAATAATAGAAGACGTAAAGGAGTGCAAACTCATACCGGAAAATGACATTCAGGAATTATGTTTCCTAGCACAAGAACTACTCCTACAGGAATCCAACATACAACTAATAGACACGCCCATAACCATATGCGGTGACATTCATGGCCAACTACACGATCTACTAAGGTTGTTCCAAATAGCACACTATCCCCCAGAGACCAAGTATCTATTCCTTGGCGACTTTGTCGATCGTGGGTTTTACTCCCTTGAGACTTTCCTATTGTTGCTATGCTATAAAGTGAGGTACCCGGATAGGATATTTCTGATCAGAGGAAACCATGAATCTCGACAGATCACCTCCGTCTATGGATTTTACGATGAGTGTATTAGAAAGTACGGATCTGCAAATGTTTGGAGGTACTGCTGTGACGTGTTTGATTACCTTGCCTTAGGAGCCTACATTCAGTCTTCCACAGGGAATGAAGATGGCGTCTTTTGCGTCCATGGTGGATTATCACCTGCAATCGAGAACATCAACGAGATACGAATGATAGATAGGAAACAGGAGGTTCCTCATGATGGTTCGATGTGTGATTTGTTATGGTCGGATCCTGAAGAAAACATACCTGCGTGGGCCGTCTCTCCAAGAGGTGCTGGATACTTGTTTGGATTTGCTGAGACGGAGAGGTTCTTGTTTCGAAACAAGCTCAGCTTGATTGCAAGGGCTCATCAACTGGTCATGGAAGGTTACAAGGAGGTGTTTGATGGTGGATTAGTCACCGTTTGGTCTGCTCCAAACTATTGCTATAGGTGTGGGAATGTGGCTGCTGTTTTAACGTTGGATGATAGCTTGAATAGGGACTACACTGTTTTTGATAGCATCCTTCAGGACAACACTGATGTACCTTCTAAAAGGCCAGTTGCTGATTACTTTCTGTGATGAGCAAACTGTCCTGTTTTCTATTGCTTGATAGGGCTTTTTGATTCGGTAATCTATGTACTTATTAGGTCATATCGCTGTACTATATTCTGCTGCTACTTATTTTCTATTTTCATCCATTACGATTTCAGTTCTGGTTCAAATATACATCTGATGCTTTGCTATGAGACAATCATAATCTCCAATGCTACCTACCCCATTACCGAGACTTTAATCCTATCAAACACCACAGAAGAACGGATTCACCTCGGTCACCTCATTTAACTGTTCAACCATCCCTATAGTGTATTATAGTAGATTTATTTAACGTGCGTGGTTCAGCCCAAGAGCAACTACGGTCTTCACTATATTACGTAATCGTCACTGCAATAAACACATTTGATTACGTAAGAGAATGGTCTCTTGATAAAAGTAGCCTGTTTTTAAGTAAGAATAGGCCCGTGTAGCGTAATGGTTAACGCGTTTGACTTCTAATCAAAAGATTCTGGGTTCGACTCCCAGCATGGGTGGGCTTATAATTCTTCTATATTTTTTTCAATTGACCCATGATTGATTATCAAACCCAAAGATCTATGCTCGGTAGTAGTGAATATCCTGTGGATAACCTGATGAGTAGATACGAATATATACCTGTATAATTGGAAACCAAGAAATTGGAATCCACGTGCATGCTCTTTTAAATGGGCTGAAACACGTTAAATAGACGAAACAAACAAACAAACAAACAAACAAATGGGTGCGACGAGATTGGGATGGGGGCCTCAAAACAGTAGGTGCAAAGGTGCGTTGCTTGTATTTTAAGAATCTGCTCCATTCCGCGTTCAAAGTATCACTTACTACCCCACTTTTCTTAACAATTTAGATGCAACTAAAGAATGTAAACGTTCAACTACTGCTCCAACAATCAACTTGTCTAGAAGTATAAACTGACCATTGAAATATTCAGTTGATTTTTAAATAGTGACAAACAGTGTCCGAACCAACAATCAAATGTTGTTCAAGCTAGGCATTGGTAGACGGCTGTTGAGCAACAGTGGCAGCTACCAACAAGCAAAGCACCAACCATTGAACAAGATTATCTGTTCATATTCATCATCGACAAGACTATTCCATTCATCAACACCTTCAAACAAGATTGATATTGCGGGAGAATTGAAATGTCGTGAGTTGTTAGACTCGATTTCAGACTATGAATATATCTTTCAGTCTGAAGATGGATCGAAGAGACTACCATCCGAAGAGGAACTGAAAAAGATTGCATATTTGAACTCCTATGGAGCAAAGAGAACTTTATCTCTAAAGGAGGTATTTTGGGATTTTCCTAGTGAGTATAAAGATCTATACATTCAAAACGATCTTGATTTGTTCAAGCTTAAGGCCTCATCAGGTATGATCATCGATAAGGTCCCATATGAGGATACCAGTACCGGTGAAGTTAAATGGCAGATCGTTAGGGAAGGAGAAGAAAAGGAAGGGTGGGAAAACATTGCACATTTCATGTTTATTCCAGCATGTGTGTTGTTACTAGTTGTGTTGGTGTGGAGGGATGACATGGACGTTACCGAATGGGCAAAGAGAGAGCTGTTGTATAGGGTCAAGACCAAGGCCACTGAGGAGGGAGACCAGGAGGTGTTGGATTCCTTTGCCAAGTTCGGAGGCAAGCCAGAGGCTGTTGATTTTGATTTTGTTGGGTTCAACAAGAATGACGATGTCATCATTGAGAGGATCTTGAGGGGAGATTACGATAGATTGGCCACGTTGAAAGTGAACCAGCAAAAGATGAAAAACTCCACTGCTGAATAAAGGTGTATCGACAATGACATACTATGCTATGCAACAACACAGTGGCACCCGCAGGTCAACATATATATGGGATAGAAGGACTAGAACAGTGCTATCTTGAATGATCAAACAAACAATCGAAACGGCGAAAAGATAGGAAATCACATGGATGTTTACAATACCCTCATTTTCTTTTCGCTGGCCATTATGTGACTTTAGTATTCTCCTGTTTCCCACCTTCTATGCCATCTATTTATTTATATTTTTGTTTGTTTGCTTGTTTAATCAGAGTCCATCCGACAGATTGAAAAGAGATAGAGATGTAGATTAATGGCTGTGCTGCGGAGATACGAGGAACTCAGCCTAGTTTTTACGTAATGGATGATAAATATTGTAAGCGTGGTGGCGTGCTAAGAAAAATGACCGAGAGAGTCTTTAATGCTTGCTGGAGGAGCATTTGGCCCTCCTTTGAACTTGTGAGTGAGTGAGTAAGTGTGATTGATACACGGGTTGTTTGTATTATTTATATATATAGATACATCTATGTTTGTTTCGGAATAACCATGTTGCCCCTTCTCTCTTTCAACGGTCAACTTCCATCGCTAATCTTATAAATACACATTTAGATCTCTCTTTAAGTTTGCAAGATATAAACTCATCTTCACAAGCCAATTGAATCACGTCAAGCAGTCACTGCAAACATCCAACTACTGATATCCATTTCACGCCCTCACACTTGTTTCAAAGTATCTATATCCACTACTAGTACTACTTCCAAAGCCTCTCTTCCATACAAGTTTTTTGCCCTCCAGCTGAATAAGGCCACTTTGCAACTCAAAAGAGAAGAATCCATAACAAATACAAAGCTCAACAGCAACAGCAAGCATATCAATCAAAACCATCAAAATAAAGATGACATCAACTCCGATCCCATTCCCTACCCCTTCAACTCCGGAGAAGTTGACAGTGTCTCCAACAACTTCCCATTCAAACAAAGAACACAGGCGTAGAAGGTCTTCCTCGTTGATATCAAAGGTTGAACCAGAAACTTTCGAAACGAAGCAAGATCAAGACATCCAAGAAAATATGAACGCCAACTGGGTCCATTTCAAAGGAGCATGGGTAATCCACGTTGTGGTAATAATACTCTTAAAGTTTTTCTACGATCTGATTCCTACTTTCAACATTGAAACGAGTTGGACCTTGACTAACGTCACCTATGCCGTTGGATCATACATAATGTTCCACCAGATCAAAGGTACACCGTTCGACTTTAACAATGGTGCCTATGACAACTTGACGATGTGGGAACAGATCGATAATGGTGACCAATATACACCAGTCAAAAAGTACCTCATGGGTGTTCCTATATTTTTGTTCTTGATCTCGACACATTATTCAAACTATGACTTGAATTTGTTTGTGGTCAACTTGGTTGCATGTCTATGTGTCGTCATACCAAAGTTGCCTTATAGCCACAGAGTTAGAGTCAATATTCCTTACCTTACAGATCAACAGATAATTAGTTGATTTTACAATGCTCTCTATGCTTTTTTGCGATATAATATACGGTCCAGTTTCACTTTAATGCACTCATCACCTTTCTCTCCCCCTCCCATTTTCACTTGATACCAATCTGTCTTTCTCCCCTCCCTCCCTTTTTCTCCCACATTATTTATCTCGTTTCCATCCTCTATTTTTTTTTTCTTTCGATAACTCAATCTTTCATTTTCTCAATAGTTGTTAAATGACGTGACCCCACTTCCTTTATATATATATTATATATATTTATTACAGGGCCTTTGACCCAAGTTCAAATTCATATTCAAATTCAAACTTTTGCCCCTCACTTTTTACACTATCCACCCTTTATATTTTCTTCCCCCAAATCATTCTGAGACAATATCATATTAGTTATCTTATTATTGGTTTAGTTCCCATCTACGTTCAAGACCCCTCTTTTTCCAACGAGTCGATTATTCCTCTTGATCTTCTTAACGTCAAGTAACTTCTTGAGAATCTTACAACGCAGATGCAACTCATCAACGGTACAATCAAACTCTCTCCTGATGCGATTTTCTTGCAAGAGTTTTTCGTTTCTCGTTAGTTTGTACAGTTTGAGGTATTCCATCAACCTCATCCATTGCCTGTCTGTCCAATTGTCGAGATCATCAATCGTCTCCGATTCTTGCCGTTGTTTGTTCAGAGCGTGCGTATACTCACTCAACCGCCCATTCGGTATGTGCATTTCAACAGATTCCTTTACCGTATCGGGTTGACTGTTAAACTCTGCCTTCTCTTTCGAAGCCGGTTGCGGTTGTGGTTGTGGTTGTGGTTGCGGCTGCAGTTGCAATGAATGATGCTTCAACATGACGGGAGGTTCCAGCCTGTTTGTGATGGTGCCTTCATGATCGCTGTTAGTTCCATTGTTGTATCTTCTCCATTTGATGCTACTCTCTTTCAATCTTTGCTTCGTTTCGAATAACGAGCCATTTATATCGTTTGGATCGGTGGAAGTGAATGGATCATATTCATCGGGGAGGATACTCCTCTCCTTCTCCGTTGAATCAGCCGATACTTTGCGTTTCTTGGAATCATGGCTCTTTTTTTCCAAATCGACCGAATTTGAGCCTGGCATCGTTATCTGTTGCTCAATATGCTTCCTCTTTTCATTGATGAAATTCTCCACCCTGAGAATCGTAGCTTCTGCATCAACATCATCCTCTTGATGTTTATCATCTCCTCTTTCATTGCTAATGATCGTTTCAGCTGTCGTTTCAGGTCTCACGCAATCGTCAATGTTCTCAACGGCAGTCGCAGTCACGGTCGCGACCGCAGTATTACCCCTTGACATTTCTCTACCCCCCTCCTCCTCTTCGGAATCGCTAAACTCACTGGCATCCCCACTCAAACTTACCACTGATTGCTGCTGCACCGGCTGGGCAACCAAATCATCACATCTCTGTGGCTTGGTGATGGTGGTGGTGGTCGTTTCATCGGGGTGACATGAAGCGATGGTGGTGCCCCTTAACTCAAGCTGATGTGAAACCACTGTCGAAAGGTCATTCTTCTGCAAATGACTATCATTGTTGAATTTGAAAGGAGTAGTGTCAATCTTGACAGGCGACATTACGCTGGAGTTAAACTCGTCATAGTAATCGTCTGCATCGGAATCAATATCGTTATTGGATTCGTGTTCTAAGACAACGTCATCATCATCGTCATCGTCATAGCCATTGGAGTCTATGATTCTTTGAAGCCTGGTATGCTCTGCTTCTTGTACCCTAGTCACCGTCCTGTTGGGTCTTCTTATTGGGGTCCCCTTGTGTAATGGTTTCTTGCCGTCTCCATCATGCAATGGCTCCTTGGTTGTCGATCCTGGGGAAAGCATTGACCGTTTAGAGTAATTTCCAAAGGATCTCTTTGCCTCTGGCTGCGGCCTTGGTGAATAAACGGTAGATGCTGTGCGTGGTGGTGTGTTCGATGGCAGTATCGTTGAATGTCTGGAAGAACGTACCGTTGAATGATTTCTCGTCGGTGATTTGGTGAGTATGTTGAGGTTATCTACTAGATTGTCAGCTTTTACCATAGAAGATGCCGATGTTGCTACATCCCTAGACGTATTGGATTGCTTTGTCTTGATACTTGGATACCGGAATGGCGAGAACTGGATGCGGTGTCTTCCCATGATTTACCTATGTTATGGAGTCGTGGTTCTTGAGTGAGAAACAATTAGGTAATGTGGGGTGAAGGGTGGTAGTTAGTTATTGAAGGATATCGTGTGGGACGCGTTGGCCGACTGTCTGTGTGGGATAAGCTTATTCCGTGCACAATGGTGTGCCAAATGTTGTTTCGTTGTAGCAGAACACAATTAGTAGTAGGCTCTCGACAAAGCGGTTTGAATTGAACAAAGTAACAATAACAAGAGAGGGAAGTCCTTTTGTTTCTTACTTGAACCCCTGTTTGTTTGATGTTTTGAAACGTTCAAGTGGTCTTCTTCCTTTCCCCTTTGAAACCGGGCCAATTGTGCATCCAATCTTTTACCCCTATCTGAGGCTGTGCATCTTTTCAAAAAGATATTTTTTTTATTTTTTATTTTTTTTTGATTTCCAGCAATGAAAATTTTTTTGCTCTTTTTTGGCCGGTTTGAACCTTCTCTATTACTTGGTTGTTCCCTTTTGTCAAGGTGAAGTCAAGAGAGATCGATCAATTGTTTGGGTAAATCATCGAATCACATATATATTTCACTTGTCACACGTTATATAACAACTACAAAAATGGCAACGGGAAAGACTGAAAAAAATCGTCGTCAGAGGCAAGGTGACGTTAGAGATGGTAATTTGAGGGTGAAAGGTGAGAATTTCTACAGAGATGCCAAGAAGGTGAAGCATTTGAACATGTATAAAGGCGGTAAGGCGGTCAGGAATGCCAAAGGTGATATTGTCAAGGCTGCCTACTTGCAAGACACGAAAGCACCAACTGCCCGTGTCGATCCAAACAGAAGATGGTTTGGCAATACAAGAGTCATTGCACAGGATGCTTTGACCCACTTTAGGGAGGCAATGGGTGACAAGAAGGACGATTCCTATACGGTTCTATTGAAGAGAAACAAATTACCAATGTCCCTATTGGACGAAAAGGATACCACTGAGTCACCAAGCGCTAAGATATTGGAGACTGAATCTTTCGAACATACTTTTGGTCCTAAATCTCAAAGAAAGAGACCAACGATTGCAACATCCTCTCTTGATGAATTGGCCCAGGCTACCTCCGAAGATCAATTGAAATACGAAGAACAACAAAACTTGAACTCCACGCTAGGTCTCATGGGTGGAATGGATACAGATGGATGGTCTGCCGAAGCTAAAGAACATATCTTTTCAAAGGGTCAATCAAAGAGAATCTGGAACGAGTTGTATAAAGTCATTGACTCGTCTGATGTTGTCATTCATGTTTTGGACGCAAGAGATCCATTGGGTACAAGATGTACCACCATTGAACAATATATCAAGAAGGAATGTCCACATAAGCATTTGATTTACGTTTTGAACAAGTGTGATTTGGTCCCAACATGGGTTGCCGTAAGTATCATCAAAAATTGGAGGTTTTGTTTTCCATCAAGTTTTCATTAAGTTATAGCCTTGATTTCTGTCTTTCATAAGCAGCGCACAACACCAAAGTTTTTTGTCAGGATTTCCCATTTTGCCACTTTTCAGTTGCAACTTTAACAATATGGTTTGTCTGTTACAACTTTGGAAGAGTAATGTCACCGCTCTTCGTTCTTTCTCGTTTTGGGAATCATGTTCGAAATCGGTTGGTCTCGTTTTGAGATTGACCATCTATAGGTGATCATGGGTTCTTATGAGTTGAATTTCTTCCTGCCTTTCCTTTTGGAGCAGATTTTTTTGGTGAAGATATTCGTAGTAAAGAACCCAACACTCCTTCTCCTCCTCGCTAGTGCATAAGCATGAAAGAAATCAGCTAGAATAAAGCCACCCCCTCCCCCTTTTGGCTTACTTACATCAAGGCGATTTACTAACATTTTCTCAATTTTTTTTTTGATTTCTTCACTAATAAAGGCTGCATGGGTTAAGCATCTATCAAAGGATTATCCAACACTAGCATTCCATGCTTCCATCACAAACTCTTTTGGTAAGGGTTCTTTGATTCAACTGTTGAGACAGTTTTCCGTCTTGCATCAAGACAGAAAGCAAATCTCTGTCGGTTTCATCGGCTATCCAAACACAGGTAAGTCGAGTATCATCAACACGTTGAGGCGTAAGAAGGTGTGTACTGTGGCTCCTATTCCTGGTGAAACCAAGGTTTGGCAATATATCACACTGATGAAGAGAATCTTTTTGATAGATTGTCCAGGTATCGTTCCACCGTCAAACAAAGATACAGAGGCTGATATTCTATTCAGGGGTGTCGTCAGAGTGGAGCATGTTTCCAACCCAGAACAGTTCATTCCAGACTTGTTGGCGAAGTGTGAGAGGAAGCATTTGGAAAGAACCTACGAGGTTAGCGGTTGGAAAGATTCTGTTGAGTTTATTGAGTTGATCGCTAGGAAGCACGGAAGGTTAATAAAAGGTGGAGAGCCTGATGAGGCTGGTGTTGCTAAACAGGTGATCACAGACTTTAACAGAGGTAAAATTCCATGGTTTGTGCCTCCACCTGAAGATAAGGAAGCTAGGGAAGGTGACGATAAGAAGGCCCACTACAAAAGAAAGAGGGCAGAAAGAGAATCAGCTAAACTTGAGGCTGAACAAGAGGCCTACAACAAGGAACAGGAAGATTTGGGGGACGAAGCTGAAGTTGAAGAAAAGCAAGGTAGCAAGAGACAGAAGGTTGCAACAGCTGACGAATAGACGGCTTGAAATCCTCGTTTTTTTAAACTGCTTTCTCTCATTCCGTTTTAAATTTTCTCTTCATCTCTCAGTCTCTCTCTCTCTCTCTATATATATATATATATATATATATATATATTTAATCTACATTTTGGGCGCATCGTATCTAATCCGATCAGTAAAAGTGATGGTTGTTCTCCTTCATTCATTCCATTTCGCACAGTTGTCATTAGAAGAGTGGAAAGTGGGGAAAGCTGAGATTGCACAGCCTCATAATTAAGCAGAGGGATCCCCCTTCTTCCTGTTGTGTGCACATAATTGAAAAATGGCAGCAGAGATATCACCGGTTTTTCGCCTTGCCCTGTTGAACTTCGATGGGTTTTGGTTTTCGTTTGAACATTTCAACAGGACTAATTCAAGAGCATTTGTTCTTCCTGATTAAAGTTCACAACTAGTGAAACCCACTCCCTATTGGAATTGATGAGGCACCTGACTGACTACTAGCAACGGCCATGCAAAACAATAACCAACAGCTTCCTCCTCCAGGAGTTCCTGGACAGCAACAACAGATGAACATGAGGTTCCTCTCACAGTTCATGGGCCAAAACAACCCAGACTTCCAACAGGCAAACGCTTCTGGCACCGGCTCAGGTTCAAGCAATACTCCAAATCCGGGGACTCCCAACAATGTAGCAGCTGCTGCTCAAATTGCTGCAGCCCAGCAAAAAGTTGGCGGAAACTCAGGACAACCTCAACCTCAACAACAGCAACAGCAGCAGGTTCCAATGGGCATGATGATGTCTCCACAGGTTCAAAATAGATCCATCCAGCAGCAAGTACTTGCAGCCTCACTTCAGCAAGGAAAAACTCAACAGGGTGGTGCACAACAGGGACAGCCTCTACAGAATCAGCAACTGCTACAACAGGCGGCTATTGCTGCTCAAAGGCTGGCTCAAGCTCAAGCCATCCAGCATCAGCTACAGCAACAACAGCAACAACAACAACAACAGCAGCAGCAACAACAACAACAACAACAACAACAACAACAACAACAACAACAACAACAATTACAGCCTCAAGTTCATCAACAGCAACAAATCAAAGTTCCACCGCCGCCACCACCACAACAACTTCAACAGCCACAGCCACAGCCACAACAACATGCTCCAATGATTAAAGAAGTTTGGAAGGACAATCTCGAAAGCGAGATGATGGTAATTAGGGAATTAGCTGAACGATTCAACCACATTTCTGTGTCCACAGAATTTGCAGGAATCATAGCGCGACCAATCGGGTCGTTTAGATCCACAAAGGACTACCATTATCAAACTGTTAGATCTAATGCCGACCTTCTGAACTTGATTCAGATAGGTATAACGCTCAGCGATAAAGACGGGAAGAGACCCGAAGGCGTGCCATCCACATGGCAGTTCAACTTCAAGTTTGATCTAGAGAACGAAATGTTCAGTAGCGAATCCATCGAGTCACTCGTGACAACCGGGTTAAATTTTAGCAGAATGAAGGAGATGGGAATTGATTCCTTTGACTTTGCTCAAGTTTTGATTGATAGTGGGTTATGCCTCTTGAAAGATTGTACTTGGATAAGTTATCATGCTGGCTATGACTTTGGATTTTTGATTTCTTTGTTGATCAATAGGAACATGCCAATTAGCGAGGATGAGTTTACAAGCTGGTTGAAGACTTATTTCCCTAACCACTACGACATCAAGTTTATTTCCCTTTCTAAGATTTTTAATAATGCGGCATACAAAACCAAGTCATCACTTGAATCACTAGCAGAAGAGCTGGGAGTTATACGAAGCGTGAGTTTGAATCTGCTACAAGTTGGAGGACAGTCTATGTTAACTCATTTGTGCTTCTGGGAATTGAAGAGATTGCTCAGTGAGGCTGAATTTGATACCACTAGAAATCAAATTTGGGGTCTCAATGATGAGCAACAACCATTGCAAGCTTTGTCCTCAACCACTGGTGGTCTCACTCTTGGCGGTCAGTTACAACAGCAGCAACAACAGCCACCGTCACAAGCTCCAGGCCAGACGCAAACACAATCCCAGCAACAGCAGCAGCAACTGGCTGCTCAACTTCAAATGCTATCTCAGCAGCAACAGCAGCCACAACAACAGTCACAGGCTTCGTCTCAGCAGCAACAGTTTTTCAACAGTAATACCCCCCCACCTGGTATAACCACTGATCAACAAAAAAACATGATGTCTCCAAGAATGTTGTACTATAACAGACCAATGTGAATATTGCCTGTAATAATTAATTTTGCCTACAAGGTTCCCCCTTCGATGATCAACCTTTACTGGCATCTTTTTTGGTCAAGCTGATGCACCATGATTGCCTGTGATTTCCTCTACATTATTTTATTTTTCGTTTCTTAGTTTTTTCTTTCTTAGTTTGACCCTTTAATGATCTCTCTGCTACCTACAGCCAGCTTTCCTCGTTTTTGTTTCTTTTATTCATTTCTTTGTTTTTTCTTAAACATTGACCCTGTACTTTCTCTTCATGATATACGTTTGAATCGATCCCCGATTAGAAAAGAGAGCCTTAACTAGACTGTGTGTTGACAAATATATCCCTTTTAACAGCAAATATCCACCCGGGTAATTACGGCTGTGCAGAACGTGTGAGGTTTTTTAGTTCCGTCTGCCAGTTTTCAAAAACGGCTCTTTAAGTGAGTGAAAAAAAAAGGCGCTTTTCCTTTGGCAGTCGATCAACAGAGCAGTTGGAGGAGGAAAGTGGATGGATGGTCAACAGGACAGTGGCAACACTACCAATCATCCGTAATTCACCACCATCACATAATGATAGGGCACAAGCAACAGTATTAACGACCAGAAAGCTGCTGAAAGCTAACAGACATACAGCTTTTCAGAGCAGTCATTTGACATTTTCAGCAACAGGACGGATTCAACATCATAGCAGTGACTTTATTTCCCTTTCAAAGCGAAATAACAAAAGTCAAAGGATAACATTACCCATCTATATCATTCCCTTTAACCTAAGTCCATCTAGCCACTGCCATTGGCTGCTCATTCTTCAATATACATTATTTTCATTACCAGCATCAAAGCATTCCTAATCATACCAGTTCAAGCTGCTTCCAAGATTCAACTCAAACTGCCGCATTTTCCTACATCCAAAATCACACTAGAGTTCACTAACAGCATCAATTAATTTTACAGCTCGATAAAAATCACGACATTCATTATTGAATCAATCAATTTTGTGCCATTTATTATCCCAACCCAAACTTTAAAAAAAAAACACAAATTGCCATATCCAACATGACTACAGATAACGAAGATCGCATTGCAGTTTCTTTCATAGACTATTACTACAATCTCATTCATAAGTCACACGAAAAACTATACCAATTGTACTCCAAAGATGCAGTGTTGAAACACAATGATCACCTAGAACCTTTTAACAGTGACACGCCAACTGTTGAAGGAAGTACGAATATCAAGGAATATTGGACAAGATCCAAACTACCAGGTTCAAAAATTATGATTCAATCAATAGAAACCACCAAATCCTATCAAAACTCCATTCTAATTGTTTGCTTAGGCGAATTGGTTCCAAGAGACGAAGCACAGCTAGAAAACAAGCTCATAGCGTACAAGTTTTCTCATTCGTTTTTGCTAGTACCAAGCAGCAAGAAAACTGTTTTCGATGTCTCTAACGATGTCTTGCTGTTTATCCCTGAAATCGATCATGAATATGACTACGAGAGAAGAGTTGACGATGTTGAATTGAAGTCCCACGTTGTTGAGAAGTCTATTGACAGTGCTTCTGCGGGTGCTGCTACTGTTGCTGCCAAGGAGGCTAAACCACCTGGTGAACATTCTAAATCACAAACGCTACAGAGTGACCAACAACAACAGCAACAGTCTCAATCTCAATCTCAGTCTCAACCACAACAGCAACAGTCTCAATCTCAATCTCAGTCTCAACCACAACAGCCGCAACCTCAACAACCGCAACTTCAAAAGCCGCAGCCGCAACCTCAACAGCCGCAACCTCAACAACAACCGCAACCCCTACAAAAACCACAGCAGCCACAAGTACAACAACAAACTCCATCACAGCAGCAGAAGAAGGAGCCAGTGGTCTCTTCCACAGCCTCCTCTGAAACAGACAGTTTGATCTCTTCAAGAGAGGCAGATAAAGAGAATACGATGCCTGCCATCTCCTCACAAAGCCAACCAAAGGCTTCTAGTCCACAAGCAGACACTACTGTTAAACCTATATCTACAGCCACGCCAGCAACCACACCATCAACCACGGTATCTAAAGCAATATCGGTGAAGCCAAAAGATTCTACTGCTACTTCTACAGCTGCAGCTGCCCAACCAATTGCAACTACAGATTCAAAAAGTGCTGCTCCTACTGCTACTGCTATTGCTGCATCAACATCATCAGCCAGCTCTGTTCTTACACCAGCGCCAATCCCACCAAAATCTCAAAAGCATATGACATGGGCGGAACAAATGTCAGCAACTCTTCCAAAGACGCAGTCGAGTACAAAGGTGCAACTTTTAGCTCCATCTTCAGGGGCCACAGCTTCCACGGATTCAAACAGGAAACCTGCCAAAAAGGAGAAAAAGAAAGATGCCAAGAAGGACGAAGGATCAGAAGAAGATGATACGGACTCTATTCTGTCTTCAAAGAAGTACAAGACTCAATTTCAGAATAAGAATGGAGATTCAGTCTACCCGGTGTATATAAGGGGTGTCCAAGATTCAATTTCTGAACCTGAGTTGGTGAAGAGTCTCGAATCCTCGTTTGGTAAGGTTGATTCGTGCAAGATTGAAAGACTGATTGCTCTCGTTGACTTTGCCGATCAGGAAGCTCAGAAGAAATCGATTAAAGCTGGATCTTTGAAAATCAACAAGGTTGAAATAAAGATTGAACCTAGGTCGAAGAATGGCCAGTCGTCGCCATTTGGGGGTGTTCCTGGTGCTACTGGGTCTCCCGTTGGTGGTGGAGCTTCTGGATCTGGTTCTGGGAAGAAGAAAAAGAAGAACGGGAAGAACAGCAATGGGAACTCCTCGTCTGCTTTTATCGATGATGGGTTTAAGAAAGTTGGTAAATGAGTTTCAGTTAAGGTATGACCCAAGTGTGAGGTTGTAGTTCTTGTGATTTCAGGTTTTTATATATCTGTATGTGTATCTATTATATACTCCTTCTTTTTTCTAACATTTTTTTTACAATAAAACCAACATCCTTATGATTTTACCGAGATAGTCATTTCAAAATTAACCATTGAATGGGAAACTACACAGGACTTATAAATTCTGATCGGGGAGCACCTCCAGTAAGATATTCTCAGATAATATCCCCCGAGACTCTGAAAATGGCTTGAAATAAGCTAGAAGGCCATCCATCAGAGCGCTCTATCAAAGAGTGGTCTAGAGAATCTAGCGAACTAACGCGAAACTTACTGCTAAACCTGGATCACTATCAAGGTTATAAGAACCAATCAGAGCATCAATCTTAGGATTTAAAGCTCCACTTTCTTTTTAGTTTTCTGATGAGAAAAAGCATAGACTTCAACAATTTTTAATCATTTTTTAAAACAATACCCTGGACTGAATACCAAAGCCAAACAAGGATTCATATATAACATATACACTATATAGATAACTAATGGAAAAAAGATATTCTATGAGAAAAAGATAAAAAGCGTAGTATTAAAAACTGGAGAGAAGGTGTACATAGCCAAGAATGGAGAGAAGCAGATATAGAATGTGAATTGTAAGAAAAGAGTACACGCAAAGACAGCCTATCACCACCAGCGAGAACCAGCAAAAAAGAAAAAAACAGTAGTACTAATTCTAGAGTGAATATAATAATCCCCTCATGCGCCCTCAAAAGTAAGAGATGGAGGGACGGAAACCAAGAGGCAAATCAGAAACATCAACATCAACGACAACGACAACGACAACGAAAACGCATTAATGTAGTATTTCATCCAGAACGCTTTGCTGAGTTTGAACATCATCAACTCTGATCTTTTTCAAATTTAACGTCCTCAATGCTTGGATGATCTTGTCCTTAGGGAAACCCATATCTTCAAAAATACGAACCGTACCTTTATCAATCCCATACTTGGCACATTCGTCCAACTCCTGCTTTGGAGCAGAGGAGCCAACTCCAAATGAACTGCTACCAGCTTCACTAGAATTCTCTGATGGTTTGTAGTTATCGTTCGGTGCATACACCTTCGTCCAGCTTGCGGCTGTCTCCTTAAACTTTGCAGGATCGCTCATGTAAATCTTTGCAACCTGGGCATCCTGTGGATCTGTAGGTTCCGGGCTCTGTAGTAACGACTGCAATGAGATCAATGAAGACTTCAATGTCAAGATTGGAGTCCAGGCATCTTTCAAAATGTCTAGACAGATCGCACCTGTTTGCGATGAAATGTTAGGGTGGTAGATCTTAGTGTCGAACTTCATGATTGGAGGTTTGAAAGGGTATGCGTCTGGAATCTTGATATCAACCTCAAAGAGACCACCTTCATATGGGGTGCCTGGTGGACCAATGAATGTACCTTTCAAGTGGGAAAGATCATCTTCGATAACCAGGGTTAACGTGACACCGGACAGTTTGTCCTTCTTAACGTCTTCGAGTTCCTTGGCAATTCTCTTCACTCTGGACATTGCTTGTGATGCTGATGGACTGATAGGGATTGAGAGTGGATATAAATAAGACACCTGAAACAGACGATCCAAATACTATCTTAAAAAGAATGGACGATTCAGTTCGAAAAAAGTTAGACTACTGTAGACATTAATCCTCTTTTAGAATAGGGCTAAGTTGTGATGAGTTCTTATGAGATGTTTGTGTATCTTACGAGCGTCTCTCTATCGCTACTCATCACTGCGCGTCGCCCACGCCCAGGAAATGCGCACGCCACCCCGTCAACCACTATTGCTTGATACATCTATCTATCTGTCTACTTGAAGAGCGTATTTTCAAAAATCATGAAAACACAAAAGGGGATACATGGAAAAATATATATCTGTGGTTGTAATTGAGTCTGCGTCGTAGATAAAGATAATCTTAAAAGAGTTCACAATACTTGTCTCAAAGTCTCCACCTCAGAAACATTGGACGACTCGTTCAAGCTGTCCAAGAACGAGTGATCCGTCTGCTTTTTGGTGAACAGTTGCTTCACCAAGAATGCGATCATAGCAACAACGGCAACACCACCAACAACCAAAAAGCATATACCTAAGGCCATGTGTCTACCACCTAGTACACTGGAGGTAGACACGATGAACGACTTGGTCCCTCCAAAGATTGTCACCGGGTAGTTCATCACAATATCCACCTCGTAAGTACCCTTCACAAGCTTGTCCGAAGTGTTTTTACCATAAAGTTTCATGAATGATGGTAATGCTGCAGTCTTCATCCAATTCATGAATCTCTCATCCGTTGCCAATGCCTCCAAATCATCCTCCGTGTATCCATCAGGATACCTCGCCAACCAGTTCTCAGGCGGCACTATATCAGTCACATTATATGCAGTTTTTTTGTAGAGACTCAAGTCTGAACTCCATGCTATCCCCTTAGCACTGAAAGAATAATCATCACCAGAAGTGGCTGTATTTGTCAGGTTTGAGAAAGTGTCGTTGAACAACGAGTTGGACACTAACCCACATGGATATATAATCTTGTCATCTCTGAACTGCATTGGCTTACAATCGGTTGTTAAATCATCCTTGCTGACAGCCTTACCTTTCAACTGATCCCAATCGTACGACTCCACGTATTTCCTATGATTCTGATAAAAGTTCGTAAGTTTGTAGTACATGTATATCGGTCCATCAATGTCACGAGGAACATCAAACTTGACCGTGCATGTTAATTCATCTTCGTCATACTTCCACTGCACCACCGATGATTTGGATCCTTGGAAATGGTACTCAACATACGAGCCGGGCACAGTTGCATAGGAATTCGACGCCAAACTATCGCACTTGCTGTAATTTACTTGCATTATCTGGATGGTGTATGTCGTATAGAGAAACGCTATTCCAAGCGGAACGCAGATCACGGCAACGATGAGTAGCATTGGAAGTACGACTTTTGGAACAAGTATAGGCTGCCATGCCTTTAACCTTTGTTGTCGGAATGCTGTATTCGGTGGTCTTCTTGACTTTAGCCTCTGCGAGCTGCCTGAGTCCTTGAATTGAGTTTGAAGATCTCCATCATCATCATCATCTGATGAGAATCTGACGAACCTACGACGAAGACCCGAAAACATGGTGACTCTTTGCTGGTTATGCGGTTGGTTATCTATCAATAGGACGGCAATTGAAAGTGCAATATATAGGAGTGATTTGATTAAAGGGCTAAGAGTTATATCGGAGAGTTTCTACATGTGTTATACATACACATAACATTGAGCCCCAAAATAGATAGTTAGCTGTAGTATATATCCTGGTTGGCTGAAAATTGCACAGCACCAATCAAGCGCACAGGCGCGGAAAACACCCTTTAAAATGCGGCGCAGTCTCTTACAGTAAATGAGATCAGAAGGTGGTGAAGGACACTTAAAGGTATCGCCTAATGCACAGTAAAGGTAACAAGGGTAAATGTTTATATATATATAAGTGAGATGCAGATAAACAAGGGGGGAAAACTGAAGAATGGACGGGAAAAGCAAAAAAACAATTGAGAGAAAGTGAAACATAACTATAAACAACATAAAGCACCATGAAAGGGTCTACGTACAACGATGACTCTTTCAGCTAAAAAATAAGTATACAAAGATAAGACGATGAGCAAGGAAAGAAAAACGTCAAAAATAGAAAGAAGTGAGCAAAGTATACAGTCATTAAGAACACATTAATCAAATGAGTGGAGTGAAAAAAAAAGCAAGCAGACAACAGAAAGTGGTAGGGGAAGAATAATTAATCATGGCATGACGAAGTAAAAAGAAAAAAAACAGGAATATACCATATTCAATTTGCAGTAACGGCAGTGGCAGCTGATGAAGAATGCTTGATGTGTGTCAACAATGAATCAAACAGTCTTTCAAACTCTGGGGAACTCTTTGTGAAAGACAAGTCAAAGAAGTTGTACTCTGAGTTTTTCAATAGTTCAGTAAAGGTTATCAACAAACCCCATGGGTGAGGCTTGTTACAGATGATTCTCTCGAGTAAGACTCTGATGATGAGCTGTTGAACATCGCTCTTTTTAGGTCCCCATAATGAGTTGGAACCAAAGTAGTGCAAAATAAGACAGCTGAACCAGTGCGTATGAGAGTTTGGATATCTCAAATTGTTCACGACTGCTTGAAGAACTTGGAATTGTAGCTCTAGTGGGCCCTCTTGCATTATCAAAGACAATAGAGTAACTTGAGAAGATTTCTGATTGAAGGTTAAGGCATTCTTTGGTCTCTCATCAATCGCTGACATACCAACGTAAAGAACTAAGGCTTGAATCAACCTGACATTGTACTTAGTCTCCTTGTAACCAATACCTGCCTCTTTCACTGGGACAGGTAGTTCGAACGATGACAAGATCTGTCTTAGCAAGGAATTCGAAGGAATT
Source organism: Ogataea pignaliae (assembly GCA_030570775.1). Taxonomy (NCBI): domain Eukaryota; kingdom Fungi; phylum Ascomycota; class Pichiomycetes; order Pichiales; family Pichiaceae; genus Ogataea; species Ogataea pignaliae. The sequence continues at coordinate 96,110 of JAJLWO010000033.1, read as the reverse complement.
CTCAAGTAGTTATCGACTGACTTCTTGATGTTTCTTTCAAGTAGCACCTGAGATGGTGAATGGGCGAATGTAGGGGAAACACTAATATCTGGTAGTTTATCAACCTTCAGACCAAGCTGGAATGGATCAGGAATGGCTATATCCTTTGGAGCTGCAGACAACACAATGTTCTTCAATTGAATCAAGGAAGGTGCCATGTTAGCAACCAACACGTTGGAATTCTCAGCCAAAAACTCTGGGAAATCGTGTAGCAACACAGTGAACAGTCTCAATGCGCCCTTGTAGACAACAGTGATAGCTTCAGGAATGGATTTATCCGTAATATAACCACTCTGGAACTTCAATAGAGCGACCAATAAGGCAGACATCTTGTTCCAAGACCCAGTCTTGTCAATTTCTAATTCCAAGATGCAAGGCAAGAACATTCTGTGTGATATTAGGCACATCCAAGCAAATGTGAATCCTGGGAAAGCAGCAGGCTGTAATGCCAACAAGAAGTCAGACAAGATTTGGTAAAAGTGAGGATCAAAATTCTTCAACTTCCTAATCTCAGACTCTTCTTCAGCTATACCTTTAAAGTTTGATTGCCTGATAGCAACCCAATCACAAAGTAATGTCGAGAAGAACCTGAAGTATGGTCTTTCATTGAAAGTATCTTTATTGATCTCATGATCATGTGCAAAAGACAAAAGAACAACAGACAACAAAGACATGAAGAATTGACTTCTTGAATTGTTGTCAGCGGAGGCATCCTCTTGGATCAAAATCAGTTGGATAACAAGATTTGACAACGCATCGACGGCGGTGTAAGCGTCAACGGATGTCTTCTTCATGTTGTCCGCTTCCTTGACAAACGATAACACCGAAACTTCCATTGCTGTGGTGAAGAATAACATCAACATGTCAGGTTTGGTCAAGACGCCAGTCTCGAATAGCTGATTAATGAAAGCAACCTGTAAGTCTTTCTGATCGTTACCAAACTTGTATAGTTTGACCCATTCAGCATAAATGTACGCAAAGTAGTCCTTGATCTTGCTTGGATCCAACGATAAAGACTTGAGACTTTCAATTGGGAGTTCAGTGGCTTTTTTCAGCTTTTCTGACACTTCCTTGACCTTTTCATTTTCCTTTACGCTTTCGTCCTGTGATGTCTTTAAGGTTGTGATAACGTTGACAAAGTCTGATCTCAAAGCAACAGGATATTCGCTAAATACCAAGTCCAACAGCAACTCACAAGCAAAAGTGACGATCTTTTCATCCTTCTTAGAGCTAATTGTGTTCGCAAGAGTGACATCCAAATCGTTGAGTGAGATCATACCAATGAGAATCAGAGAACTCATAATCTTTCTGTTGTACTTGCGTTCATCGTCGGCAGTAAGTAACCAAGCAGTTACGAACTTGGCAACGTAGAATGATAACTCACACGATTTGTCAAGCAAGAAGACTAAACTTTCAATTAATAATTGTGGAGGATTTGCAGAGCTGAACAATGCGTTCATTGCAAGTTGCGCAAACTTCATATAAATCTCCTGGTTATTCACTCTACCTATCAACTGAACGATCTCGGCTAGGTAGGATCTCAATGGATGGTCAGCTGAAACTTCACGTAAGTGTATCTCCTTCTCTGGGCTTTCAGCAACGGACTTCAAGATAGCATCCATGAGCTGCTGTGTGTATAATAAAGATTGTTCGATTGTACGTTGGGTATCAGAAGGAGCCAATTGAGTGGAAGGGATGATGGATGGAGTGACTTGCTGCTGTGGTGGCTGTTGATTTTGGGCTGTTGCCTGGATTTGAGTATGTGGCTGCTGTTGCTGTTGTTGTTGTTGCTGCTGATGTTGGCGTTGTTGCATCAATTTTTGTGCTAAAGTCTCCTGATTGGCAACTGCAGCATTGGAATTCTGAGGGCTAACGATGGATCCATGGAACTGGTTTCCATTAATCTCAACAGGTGCAGTAGCAGACGACATAGCTGCTGGTTTATGCCTTCCAAACTCTTCATAGATGGAGAACTGCTTTTGAGTGACTCCACCAGGCTTGATTCCTAACGGTTCAGGCAAAGACATCGCATATCTGGAAGCATACTGGGTGTCACAGAAGGCTTGATCTGGCCTGGTGTCTCTAAACTGTCTGCGCAAGGCAATTGAAGGTAGCATCAACTCATCCAGATCTTGCACCGATTTCTCCATGGCTGCTTTTTGAATAATGGAACATGCCAAGTCTAGGTTGTCGTTGATGGCCCTAGGTAAGTCTTCTAGAATCGCTGTATCAATTTGTGGACCTAGCGAGCCAAGGTACTGATGTAGGTTCATTTGAATGTTGTCACGTAGTAAGTCACGACATGATGCATGAGTCAATGATTCCGACAAGTGCCTGACAGTGTTGATATATGCCCTTCTCAACTTCAGTTCATCAACTTCAAGGGCAAAGTCTTTCAAAACCAAAGACTTGGCAGTGATCAATGCCACAGAGTTAGTTCTATTGACAACTGGCGGTAGGATTTCTCTGACAGCCTTAGTGATAGCCAATTGGAACAGTCTCTTTAGATTAGGATGAGTGACAAAGATAGAGGTACCATTCAAGTTATCGAAAGCGCCACCAGATTGAGCTTGCTGTTGTTGCTGCTGCTGTTGTTGTAGCTGTTGTGGTTGTTGTTGGTTTGGCAGCAACTGGTCATACATCGTCGTGCTGTCGTGCTGCTGGTGCTGTTGCTGTTGGTGGGCCTGCTGTTGGGCGGCGGCTATTAGACGCTGTTGTTGTAACTGTTGTAGCACGTTCAACTGTTGATGAGCCGATTGTTGAGACGTTATCAACGAAGAATCCACTCCCGAAGCCCCAAGGGCAGCAGCAACAATCGACGTAGCTGGAATGACAGGTGGAATACCTCTGGTCTCATCCAAACTCATCTTGGCCATGTCGATAATCATCTTTTGAGATTCAACGAAATCCTTTAATTCTCCAGGGGTGTGTGTTCTGATGATGGTGGAGGCCTCGATCTTATCTATACCAACATCCAAAGAGTTGCACAAAACTTCCAATTCAAACTTCAAGTTTAGCTTTAGGCCCGCAACGTCATAAAGTTCTTTCAACACTTGTAGGATACCGAGCAACCAAGGGTTTGGATATTTAAAAACTGTTGAAGTCTTGGTCTGATCGATAACCTTACAGACGAATGGAATGATGATTTCCAAAATCTTCCTGTCAAAAGCTTCAACAAGCAATCCTTTGAAGGAGATGTATCTATGCTGGATCGGTCTGGATCTTGGGAAAGTGATTCTTCCAAGCCATGCACCCAAGTTTTTCAAGTGTGATCTCTCTGTTGAACTTAGTACATCAGCGGTATCACTCTCATCTCCTCCATCGTATGCCTTGTTCAACAATGCTACAATCTGTTGCATTGTAACATTCAAGATATGAGAATCAAACAAGCCAGAATCAAAGTTGGAAACGACGTCAGCGTACAAGTTGTGGTAGTTAGGTTCCAACTTAGCTCTCTGGGTGACGAGATAAACTGAAAACCATCTGAAATATTTGGCAACTAGCAGTTCTTTCATCTCGTCAGTTCTTGTTTTCAAGTTATCTTCTGTAATGTTATTCACCATGAATAGAACCCTATCTGACACTTCAGCAATTGGAGTCTCCTGTTGAACGTCCAACACAATCTTGGACGGAACATTGATTGATGCAAACTTAGAGACGACAATGACCGATTCGGATTCCAACTTAGCAGGTTCATTCTGAGCAGCGCTACCGGTATTGGAAGAGGCAACTGCAGTGGGAGGAGATGTTGAAGGTGGAGCATTACCACTAGCAACAGCTTTGCAAATTGAGAACAACTGTGGTTGGCTTTGCAGCGCTGGGATTTCACAAATCATGGCACAAAACTTTGGGAACTCGTTCAACCTCTTCATAAATGAGTACAAAGCTTGAATGGCAAACTTGTACATCTTGCTTTCTGGGGGTTGTCTTGCGGATTCAATGATGTATCTCAATGCTATTGACAATGCTGGTCCCTCAACCAATCTGAAGAAAATGGTGTTACCGAATAGGACAGACGTAGTGGCCAATGCATCAACGGGATACTCAGGGAAGAATCTGTACTCATCCAGTAAAGAGTGAATCATGCAGGCAAAGACATCCTGATCGTGAGGATTGTCACTAATTTTCAATCTCTGTAGCATGTTGATGATATCTTTAATTTCGATTTCCTTGTTGTACATCTTTTGATAGTAAACCTTCATTTCCTTTTCGACATCAACGGAAAAGGAATTGGTGGAGCTGTTCATCAAAATTGCAGAATCATGGCCTTGACCAAAATTGATCAATCTTGGATACGCTTGTAGACAGAGTGCCTGTAAATTCCTGAATTTCTCAAACAGTTCACCTGGGATCTGTGCATTCGCAAGTGTCGTCATCAAAAAATAAACCGTCTCTAGATTCAAAGACTTGTTAAGCCTATGACCTTGTTGGGCGCTTTCATATTCCATTGAAGCTTGGTTTTCCATAAAGTCAACGATCGTACCAGCGACAATATTGACATTTCGTGATAATTGGGTTAGAACAAACTCTCTGAAGCTTTTCCAGCCATACTGTGAAAAGATTATTGCAAAAGAAAATGCATCAGGGAAGTCACTGGTGTTGCTCAAGATTGACAGAATCACCGTATCGTTCTTAAAAGAAGCTGTCAAACTGGCGATTCTATGAATGGACTCTGTTGATTTTCTAACCTCATGGTATTTGACAAGAAGCTTACCCAACTCGATGGCATTGAACTCCTCAAACTTGGCAAATATCGCACTCAAATAAGGAGAGCTGGCATCAAGTAGCGAGACAACAAAGTTTTGCATAATGTTGACCACGACGTCGTTCTCCTTGGCGTGCGGTTCATCATGTAATATATACAAGCATCCCAAGACGACGTATTCTGGAGCTGCCCTGTAATCTCTTCCAAAGATTGAGCTCACAGTTGTATCATTGATGTTTTCATTTTGTAATAGAGCGATTGCTTTCACCTCGATTTTGACTATGTACTTGTAAAACAAGAGTATACGTCTCGTATTAACTTCTGACTCTAGGATAGGAGTCAATTTGAAATCCAACAAGTCAATACATCCCGAGCTTGGCTCTAGAGAGTTGAGTTGTATCAAGAGCTCCTTCAAGAGCAGTGTATTTGACGTCTTGCATGACAATTCCAAGAATGTGTCTATCAACTCCTCCGTGCCAAGGGATGCCATGAACTGCGACAAGGATGGAGTAGTCATGGTGGTTGTTGCTGAAAAGGTGGACAAGACTGTGCTTAGGACTTTGTGCCAGTCAGGTTGAGCTTTTAGTTTGTTGAAGAGATTGTGCATTTGAGCACCTCTGGCTGTTGCTTCAGGGGCATTTGTAGGTGTCAAAGATGTGATGGGATTGGATGTCGCACCCGAAAGTCTCTGGGAGCCCGGGAAAAGTATTTCGGATAGTAATAACGAGACAGCTTCATTTAGCTGATCATGATGTTGGATGGCCAATAGATCACCCAACAGTCTGTCTGGTAAGAGCTTTGCGGCTCCTATCTGTAACAGGGTGTCTCTGAAACTCATTTTGCTTATTAGGTCGAAGTAACTGTTGATCTCTTTATTGATCTTTGTAAATCCTTTATGTGTCTCGTTGCTGGTCTTCTCCGTGATATGTCCAATGACGATAAACTTGTGCGGTAGTGAAAAGACAGAAGACTTTAAAAATAAGTGTAGAAAGATGGAGAAATTTTCTTCTTGTTGAGGGGTGGTGACTGGACTGCTCTTAAAGTTTTGAATCCACTCAACGACACCAGGTAATGATTCAAGGTAAATGCTTGGTAGTTCTGTCGTGAATCTATCAGTTTTCCCTGAATGCTGTTCAATTGCAAGACTGATGAATAATCTTTGATATGGGGACAAGTCAAAGAATTTGAAAAAAGTCTTTAGGCTGTAGCTCAATAATAATTCTTGGGTGTCAAACGATAAACTGTAAGGAAGAGCGCCAATTTTTGAAGGGTTCGTTAGAGTTAAAAAATTGAGTTCTTCTTTGAATATTCTGATATGAGACGAAGGTTCGAAAGCTTCGCTGTCTATATTGGCCTCCGTTATATCAAATGCAATAATTTGGAATAGTTTTCTCAAGTATGTTGGGTAAACAGCTGGGTATTTGTGTGACAAGTAGCGGATGTTTTGTATTGTTTCTTCCCAATTTGAGTCTCTCAAAGTAGATGTTGATAGCAGGAGCTGTGAAATGACAACCTTTGATAAATCTTCTGATAGGGTATGATCTTCTCCTCCTTCCGTTTGCTGAGATTCTTGTTGTTTGGTATGTTCTCCTCTTTCAGCGCTTGGAGGCGTAGTAGCCTTTATCGAGTCGGCCCTTGAGCCTGTCAAAACTTGGGATGACACTGAGGTAGAGGGATGTTGGCGGGTAATCGATAAGAAGAACTAAAACAAGCACTAGGATGAAGAATAATAGAATGGAACCGATTGATATTGATGACAGTGTGGTATTATTGTAGTCACCGATTGAAGATTCCTTAGTATTGATTCAACAATTTCTAGTATGATTAGATCTATCGATAGTTATTATGTTGTTTAGTTAAAAGTTGAGCTGGAAACAAGCAACGTGATCGTGGAACTGATTCGATGGAAGCGAGAAGGAGATAGGGCGTTAGTCGACGTGTGCCTTGTGTGGGGAGGGTATTTGACAGTTGGAACGTGTTTTTGTGATAAAAAGAAAAGGAACTGTCGACTTACCTTTATTATGTTACAACGAATAGAGTCCTTTCGGTTGTTGATTGTGCTTCTGCTGTTGATGAAGCTATTGTAGAATCCACCTTATGCCTTCGTAGCCTTGTTTCTGAGAAAGGTTAGTGATTAGGGGGAGAGGGTGGAGCAGGAGGGAACAGAATGCTCGTTGTGTATAAAGCGTAGATGCTATGATTCCCAAAATTAGCCGATTCTCCTTTATTGCGTATTTGAATGATTCTAGTTGGGTTATTGATGGGGTGTATGGTGGATGATTGTATAAAGAAGAAGGAAAGACAAGTAAGACAAGGAGAGGGTATGGATGTGTTGTGCGTGGATGGAGTATACATACTATACAAGGCAATGTTCGTGCCCTCTCTCTCTCTCTCTCTCCTTATTGTGAACCTCTCTCTCACTTTGCAAGGGGTTGAAGATTTTTTGTCCATGGCGGTTATATTCATTTGGTGCAAAGGTGTGGTAATTGTACTCCGTACACGCAAACACGCACCACCAATTTCCATTTCGAAAGCTCCCCTATTTTGACAGCTTCAGCTCAAGCTCCCGCTGTGGTCCTTGTCGAGGAAGGTAAAGTCGCAATCTTCCATAACGAATTTTCCACTGACCACAAGAGCTTCACCTAGATCTAGACCTCACAATTGGTAAGGATAATTAACCTCACAGAATTCAAAATTGACGTTGATCGTTGGTAAGACAGAGATTTCTCACTGAGTAATAATTTCAGCCCGAATTTACTGGAAAGAGAGATGAGACTTCTTCAGCAACCATCAAGCTGGTGGTGTGTCATACCGTTCATCCTTCAATGTATGACCACGTTGGTCCAGGCTCATTCGACACCACACATCACAAACAACAACCAGAACAGCATAGTACAAAAAATCTCGTTCCCAGACTTGGTCAACGTCAAATCGATCGATGAATTGACCTCAAATTGGGCCTTCTCTAATGACGTTCAATTCCAAGAAGGTAGGTTGCTTCTCACTCCCACACCTTCAATATCCTCCAACTCGAAGCGTGAACGCTTGATCGGCTCGATCTGGTCCAAGAATAAGGAGAAACTAGTGGAGGGTAAGTTCTCCGCAGAACTCACTCTCAGATCGATGGGATCAATTGGTGTCACCAACTCTGGATTCTCATTCTGGTTGATCGAAGATGACGGTCATGTCACTTCCACAACCACCAACTTTGGTGGTCCTTTAAAATACTCAGGTTTGCAGGTCCTTATTGATGCAAACGAGCCAAAGCTAGGATCTGTCATTAGAGTGTACTTGAACGATGGTACGAGAGAGATCAAACTGGCAGAAGAGTTCATTGGCGCTTACCTATACCAATTCCAAGACTCCCAGGTTCCATTAACCTTAAAGATTGGCTATGAAAACAACTGGTTCAAAATCACTTGTGACAACAAGATGATGTTTGAAACCGACAAGATAAACTTGAACTCGCTATTAGGAAACTTCAAAGTTGGGTTAACCGCAAGCGCACCAAAGGACGTTGTCACGACTGAACAATTCGAAGTGTTAATGTTCAAATTCTACAATGATGTCCTAACGGAACTCAAGGTTGATCCTAAGGAGTCCTTGTTTGCAATCCATACGAAGCTGGACTCTCAGGCTCAAAACCAGCAAAAGTCAAACGGTGGAAGATTTGATGCAAACTCGTTTAGACAGAAACAGGAACAGTTAAGAGCCAAGATTGACTCTGCTTCCGCAAAGGGGTCATTGGCAGAAATCGAAGATATTAAAGCCAAGCTTGAAAACTTGGAACTACTGGCCTCTGCATCTACCTCTGGTGGATCTCCATCAGACTACTCCAAACAGGTCCAAACCATTCAAAAGCAACTATTTGATGTTATCAAATCGGTCAAGATCTCAACGGAGAAAACCAGCGCTGTTCTGGCATCACAGGACGACCTACTACTACAAAACGCCAAACTTCACCAAAAAGTAGACTCGCTCTTACAACTAGCAGCAAGACAAACAGAACTGCTCGACAGTTTCGAGGTGAGATTCAGCTCCATGAACAACTACCTTGAAAGCCAATCGAAGGGCCATAGTGCCATCACGGATAAGCTTTCATCACTACAGGATTTCTACCACAAGCTGGAAGGAAGCAACAATGAAGAGTACTACAAGGCCACCATCGAGAGCAACATGAGCTGGATGTCGTCCGTCTTAAAGATTGCTCTGATTCCAGCATTGGCCTTGTTGATCCTAGTTACCCTGTTGGTGTATAGGTTGAGGAACGACATCAAGCATTCCAAGGTTTTGTAAAAGACTAGATAGGTAACAACTGTATAATATGACAATTCTTCATCCTTCGCTCTCTCTCTTGTGAGCTTCCTGCTTCTGTATGTTTTCTAGCATTTCATGGAATATTAAAATTATATTTATCACCAGTAAGTTACATTCACACAACAAAGTTCGACATTAGATTATAGAACGCGCAATCAGTAACCGTAGGGCGGCCTTTTGGGTCTGATGTTCGAATAACCTAGTGCATTAGGGTTGGCCTTCCTCCTTATTCTGACAACCTTAGAGTTGATTATTCCATTTGTCTTTTTTGCCTCTAGCTGCATTTGCAACGACTGTTGAGGCCCATACAGCCTGTTCTGATACTCCAAGAGTTCCTTATCATCAATAGGCAACTGCTTCTCAATGATCAACTCCTTGTTCAAATCAACGGGTATCTCAAGTTGTTGGAATCTCTTGTACTTTCTCACTGCCGCCTCTTCGTCCTCATCTCCAGAGTCCGAGTCAGAGTCTGAACTAGAGTCCGAGTCTGAGTCCGCATCGTCATTCTTATCGTTGTCATTTTCACCTTCATCAGAATCGTCCGACTCACTACTATCATCGCTATCGCTTTCACTGTCGCTGCTGTCTTCACTTTCGTCGCTTCCGGTATCGTTATGCCCTTCTGATTTCCGCTTGACCTTTTCCTCCTGTTTTAGCTTGGCCTTCTTCTCGGCCTCCTTCTCGGCCTCTATGCTCTTCCTCTGTCTTTCTAACTCCTGCTTTTGTCTGAGCAATTGAACCTCCTGCTGTTTCTTGTGCTTCTTTTCTAAACTTTTTTGAAACTTCCTCACGGTTTTACACTTAACACTGCCAAAAGTCGTATCAACTCCATCGCTCAACTTCTTACCTCCACTCTTCTCACTGTAGTACATCAACCACTGGTAGTTTCTCATAAGTCGCTTGTTGTTCAAAAACTGGTTCAGAATAACCTCACCGTGTAAGTACTCCACGTCATCGACCGTCTCGTTAAACTGAAATGAAAAGTGTGAAGCATTAGCAACGGTAAGATTCAGCTTTGCCTTTTTCAGATTCAACCTTCTGATCTGTCTGTCTGCCATCTCCTTATTATAGTACGGTAATCCATTCATGAGTGATCTCTTCTTGTGTTTGTTCTTCTCATTCCAAACAGGTAGTCTGATCAACTTGGAGTTCAAAGCTGTCGAGTTGACTGAGGTGCCACCAAGCAACGATATCGAGTCTGTTGCTCCTAAACCGTGCAGAATGTTTTTGCCTTTCTGAGGAGCATGCTCATGATCCTCGTGTTTGAAACTCCATTGGTACGATGGGATTTTGTTTATTGGATATAGAGGAACTCCTGAGTTGTTTGTGATGCCTTGGCCAACTATCAAATTTGACTGATTGGCAAAATCGAGGGATGAAACAGATGGTGACTTGTCGCTCAAGTTCACGGAGGATGCAAATATTGTATTCTGATAGTTTTCAGTGTTGTAGTTTGAGTGCAGAACGGATTGAGTTTTGTTCAACACCGTTGGTAGTTGGTAAACATTTGCTAACCTGTTCAGCTTTTGATTCACTTGCTTATCACGTGTTTCGGGCACAAACATTTCGTTGGTAAAGAGCTTTCTATTCAATCAATGAGATCGGGTAAAAATTGTAATGAAATTTAAGTGTGTCCCTTATAGATCTATATGACTGTCTTGACTTTTGGTATTACCAATTGTGTATTTGGCATCACAACCGTAATGTCTTTATCCAAGTATGACCACACATACACGGCTTATCCAGTCCTATAACTCTATCTATTATCTAATTCATGAGCGCTCTTCCGGGTAACTGCAGATGAATGAAAAATGAAGAATATCCCCAATTTTCCAAATCTGTGTGCACTGCCCGCTAATTAGCTAAAACGTGAAAGAGCCGCAAAAGAAGGATCACTTGGGTAAGTAAGAGACAATGATCCTATCCCTTCAACCCTCTAACTTCAGCAAGTGAGCTACAATGCTTATAAATAAAAGTGAAAATTCAATCGTTAATGTTTTTCTACAAACCTTACATGTTTGAGGAAGTCACGGTCCAATCATTAGTTGAAAGGGGACGGCTGGAAAGGGAGCAAACATTCTTCATTAGAGATGTCAGCCTTATTATAAATTTCAAGACACTGACACCCAGTGGTATGACATATTTGGGGTGCACAGACTGTCATAAAAGTTATAAAAATTGTCAATGCGCTTCTGATGATGACATTGGTGACCCAAATGAAGGAGAAAAAAAGAGGATCCATCTGAAAACCTTCTTTAGAATCTCAGGAACTTTGCAACCATCCATTAATACGACAAATGTTTCAAGTGCATCAATTCTGAAGTATCCAAGTGCTGTTGCTTTTGAATCTACTCTATTGTTAGCAGGCTGTGAGCAGAATGATGTCACTGACAAATATTCGGAGATGGTTCACAAGCGGGGTTCTACCATTGATCTTCCAGCAGTTACCAAAGTACAACAGTGGTATTTTTCCAAGCATAGCCCCAAATTACGCGAATTTCAGAATTACTTTAACAGTTTAACAATGGACTGTTTTGTGAGGGTTCCCGCAAACACTTCCAAGTGGTCGAGTTTGACTATCGTTCATATCTACGAAGCTAGAGTCAAAGAAAGCTCACCTACCCCACATGATGAACTGGCAAAATCTGCAAAACTTCACAAAACATTGCCGTTTAAATCGCCCTATGGAGAGGAAAAGTGGAAGTCAGATTCTTGTCCGCCAACAAAACGCACTGCTATAAGAAAAGAAAATTGATTGATATAAATATAAATGGAATAGTTGGAAACAACCAAGCAGAGAAAACGTATTGATTTAGAATCCATAGCTTGTTTCGTCCAATTCAAAATTGACGACCGTCTCAAGCTTTCAGTCAGTGCATTTTCTAGGTACTCTTATATGCTCCTTTAATTGCGCTGCTGAAGAAATAAAAAGTAAAATTATATTAATAGGAGAGCTCTTGAGTACTCTGAAGAATGCAAAAAAAATTAAGTGAAGGTTTGGATGAGAAGTGGAGATTGAATATCGGTAAAACGGTACGAATTTGCGTTAGTGTATAGTGTAAATAGAATACTAAGCATTTTCATTTTCTGTCACGATCTGTCAGAATTGAAGTATTCTCCTGGCCATCATCATCATCATAGTTATCCACCACTTTGAAAGTGTTGCTTTCATCTATTGCCTTGGAGTCATCAATGGAAGGTGGTTCTCCAGTATAAACAACCTTACCCTTCTCGTTGAAATGAGCACCTTCGTCAGATATAACAATGACACCCTTCAAATTCTCAATCTCAATGCTTGATAGACCATAAGGGTCCCTTGGGATCCACAGGACAGGACGCTTGGCAGAAACTGCTGGGTAGTCGTATGCATGCTCAACCCATTCCGGATCCTCATCCGGCATGTCGTAGAAAGACTGTGGAATGTAAGCCTTGACGTTACGGAAAGAAAGATAGGAGTTTGGCCTGAGGAAACGAACCAAGAAGTTGTTTGGTTTGTTCCCTTCAGAATAGTCAGCACCATCTGCAAGTAGAGGAACAGATAGTAGGCCTTCTGAAGCTATATTCTTCTCTGCCTTTTTCTGATCCAGCTCTTCTTGTGAATAGAATGGAGATTTTGAGTCCACAGAAAGAACTCTTTGACCCTTCTTGAGGATGTGGGTTCCAGAGTTTGGAGTCCACGACAAAGTCTCACTCTTACCGTCCAAAGGTCTCATTATGGTATTTGGAACAACCAAGAATAGATGATCGAACGCCGTGTTGAGGTTAATGTGGAAGAACACGGTAGCACCTAGTAAAATTGCCTCAAGAACAATGCAACCCCAAGATTTGGAGACGGCAAATAGTCCAAGTAAACAGATCTCACCAAGGTACACACCAACCATGGTTTGGAATAGCGCTCTTGGGTAATGCTTGCCCACAGCGTCAGAACCCTTCCCAAAGACGTATGCCAAGTTGTGCAGGTAAGCAATAAATAGAAATGAGAAACCAGCAAATGCAAACAACATCATGATGGGTGAGATGATGGCGTATGTCAAGAAAATGACAGCCAAGTTGGTGTACACAGGGAAAGTGGTACCCCATGACATTGAACCCAAATTGTTGAATCTTGTCCACTTCTTTCTTGGAGTCTTATCCAGGAATGCACTCAAAACGTAGAATAAGATTAGTGTAATGACTTGGAATAGAGCACCACCTGAGATTGAAAAACCTTGCAAGACAATGTATGACACGTAGAAGTTGGAGGACTTGGGGATGTTTGAGGATAAAAGTTGCATGGCGCTTGCCGGATCTTCGGCAATTTGTGTGGCAACTGTGGAGACGGATGACGAAACAGTGGTAACCAAGAAGACCTGAATCACTTGGAACGCAAAGTATGCCTGCTGGGTGAAGTATTCCACCGCTTGGGTAGAAGGTGAACCCGAGAACCTTGCCATGCTTCTGATAAACTTTGGTAGCATCATCATCAAGACAGCTAGCAAGACAGTTGGAAGTAGAGAAGTAATCAATCCCAGCAGCACATCAGGTAAGTTGTAAATGAACTTCAACCAAGTCATTTTGTTGGTCAAGTAGGTCAAGTTTGAAATAAGACCAACAAACGCGACAGGAATGGCCCATAGAATGATCAATGCAACAATTGCAGCACATGCGCCTGTAGTTCTGAACAATCTTTCCCACCAGAACATTCTCATGTTGGGCCAGTAAATATCTTCAGGGTTAACGCCGATATATTTAGGATTGAAATGTAGCGCCTGGTCATAGATGGTAACTTGGTAAGCCAATTGAGCATAATATTGGCTTTCGAATTCCACAGCAATAGAGTTCATTGGTTTTGCGGATCTAAACGAATCTTGCATCTTTTCAATCTCAGCATCCAACCTTGGGATCTCCTCTTTACAATGTTCAATGACATCGACCTTCTTACCAAATATTGGTTTCAGTTTCATTGTTGGTCTCTTCTTTTGAGGGACGTAACAAACCATCTCATTAGCTGGTTCTATGGTTTCTCCCTTCTTATCAGCCTTCTTCTTTGCCTTTATTGCCTTTGAGAGAAGAGACGTGAGTGCACCTTCTAGCTTCATGGCAAGTGCCTGACGCTGAGAAACCTTTCTTGCTAATTGTGACTGACCTCTTGCAACCCAAACTTTTTTAACACCATCGAACAACTTGAAGAATTCTTTCTCATCAAGATATTGATCGGCCACTGTTTGGAAAATAACTGTTCTCGAGCTTAGCTTCTTAGCATACGCAGGTGTAGACATCACAACGTTCTTCAAGTTTGAATAAAAATGAAGTTCTCTGTAGATGACAAACATGACACACCCGTAGTAAATCCAAGAGATGAAGACGTGAGCGTAGTATCTGCCAACGCTACCAACGTTTGAGATACCCAATTGATCTAGTCCTGTTTCACCTTTTCCATTGGTTGCATTGACCGGTAGTAGAACAATCAAAGTAAACAGTCCACCAAATGCAAGACAGGCAACTATGAACAAGTACCTACAGAACAGGTACCCATCAACACCAGCTTGCTCGATAACAAACGAATGTGGTTTGGAAAGTAGGGCGATCACCCACTGGTATGGGCCCTGAGGCAAGGGCTCTGGTTTCTCCTTCTCAGGAACAATGTTGAAGCTTGATTTTGGCTGATAGATTCTTTTGAACTTCAATCTCAAGAGGATGAAGGCAATAACGAAACCGGCAAATATGGTTCCGTTGGTGATGATCGCTGTGAGAACATCCTGGGTAGAGGTGTTAGTTGTATCCGTCATGGTTAAAACTTGCAAACAATTAACTATATGCTGTCTGTAGCTGACAATTTTCAACCTTGATCTGTCCCAGAAGGAAGAGTTGCTGGTAATCTTATAAGTAATAAGATTCAAAAAGCATAACTCTCTAAGATCAAACGTGAATCAAAGCCCCCTCGAACTAGCAAAACAAATCTATGATGCAATGCTGATGGAAGAAAGGTAAACACTGTTGAGGCATCCAAACCGCTTAAAAAAAAAGCTTAAAATTCTTGCCTAGACACACCGCACAGCCGCGCACACAGTGTCAAAGGGACGGTTTGAAACAGGAATGAGATGTAGATTCGATTTTAACTGTTAACAGAGACACCCTGCTTCAAGAGCTCCTGTTTTTTTTAATTGCTGTCTATGCTGAAGCATTTTCAGCAAACTGAACCAAACATCGTAAACTGGCAACAACAAAGAAAAGATCAAAGACATCTAGCAGAAGCGACCGGCTTCTCTACCGCGTGAAATGATACTTTCGCCGCACGCTTGTGCATAACCACGTTTCGTGTACCTCTCTTTTCCTTCTTTTCCTTCTTTTCTTCTGGATGTTCCCCTGCCGCGTCGGTCAAGACAACCAGTACCGGCAAGTAGCAAATTACGTATGAGCTGCCCAAGGTACATTCTCTGTCAGCAAAAGTCTATAGTTTACCTTTTCTTTTCATAGAATACCTTTTTGCCATATAATATATATAAATCCGTGTCTGGCTTTGGTATTACCGATTCTTGAGCTTTTACTGTTGGGGCCAATATATGCCGTTTGGGAGGATTGTTTTGCTTCAAAGGCACATCACTTATTTGAACATTCACATCCCGAAGTTTCAATGAAAGTCACACAAAGAGTCTCATCTATGATTACAGGCTTCACGGACCATCAATGCGGACTAAAACATATGGGACAAGACGAATTAACCACAAACTTAGATGCATACACCTACTACCAAACAGCAGTTAGATAGGGAGCAACACACGAACAGCCTCACTTGAACTACTTCTATGCAGCATTATGGGGCGATCAGGAAGAACGCAGTGAAAACCTGGCAATGGCAATCGAAGCCAAGTTCACCTCATTCAAAACACTGCCAAAGTTGAAGAATGAAGATGACAATTCCAGAAACAGGGCGTACAATTACTTCGTCATCCTACAACTTTCACGTATCCTACCTAGATACCCTACAGCGGGAACCGTAGCATTCACAGAAGCTATCGAGAACTCATTCGCAGAAAGCAGAGAGCCATTGCAGAGATACCTCCTGTCTGAATGCAATGCCAATCATAACAAATTAGGTGAGCTCTATCAAACCTCCAATTGCACAGAAGTTTCACTTAGCGGCTATCATTCAACAAAAACGGAAACATTCGTTCCCAACAACAAATACAGACCCCAAGAAGCCAAGGCTGCAGATAGACCAGCAACCTAGGTTCAAAACCAGCGGGATGAGATGCCAATACTGTCCGGCAGATCATCCACAAGGCAAGTGCATCAGCCTATCTATGCCCAACTTGATGTGTAGGTCATCCGTATTGCCCCAACTGTTTCAAGGCCACGAACTAGGAGCACATGTTCAAATACGTGATGTGCCTTTGAAGCAAAACAATCCTCCCAAACGGCATACACTGGCCCCAACAGTTCGAATTGTCACAACAGCCTACAGCAACTCTTGAGCCTTCACCCAGGGTTCAACAGGGCACAAATAGCAACTGCTGTCAGGTGATAAAATTTTAGATAGCGGTGCTCAAGGACCGGTAATCGGCAATCGCAGTTCACTGATATAGTTTGACAAAGCTCCACATCCTCTACGGTTGGCCGATGGGTCAGTCGTAACTCCTTAATCTTGGGATCTTTCCTCCCTTTTTCCTAAGATTCTGAGTTGCGCATACATCTTTTTCTTTACTAAAAAAAATTACTGGAATGATAAAGCAACATCTTCGTAATAAAGGAGTAGCTCACCCCGAGAACCGCCAGGTTCTTGAAAGTTGCTGGAAATTTCATGCAAGCAAGCATCCTTGAGATGGGGGAAATTTAGATGCCGGCTTAGACTTCTGAACAGTCTACTTTCACTTTTATGACGAGGAGAGCCTCGACGTCGATGTCGTATTCTTCGTCCGACTCTCCGTTGCCGTAGAGAGTGAAGACTAAGATGAACTGGCTGAAGGAGATATGACAGCGAATGATTTTTAAGTTGATCGTGTTCCTTGATGAAGTGAATGACCTCTGGAGGATTGGCAAACGTGGAGCATGAACGACGTTGATGTTTCGTAGCAGGGTTGGTCTTCCTGACGAAATTACCCCAGACAGAGGCGAGTGGCTCGCTGGGAAGGGTTGAGATCGACCTTTAATGCAGAGTTGATCGATGAGATAGATGGATGTTGAGATTCTGAAGTTTCTAGTAGTGCAATAGGTAAAACCGTGCAGCGTAATGGTTAACGCGTTTGACTTCTAATCATAAGGTTCTAAGTCCGACTCCCAGCATGAGTGGACTTATAAATTTATGACTCAGTGATGATGATTAATGACAAATAAAGAGATTTTTGCTTGGGGACCTTTGGTGGAAAACATGGGGTACCGTTGGACGACTTCCCACTGGAGATGAGGTTTTGCTTGCATCTTGAAGTTTACACCGCTGCCATCCCTTCATGTGACATGCTACTGCAAACGGAAACATATTTGCTTCCCCGAATGAAGAGACAGTTAGTTAGTTAGTTATACGCAGCGGGTGGAGATTTACAGCAACTGTACTTGTCATATAGTCGATGGATTGCAATTCAACAATCCAAAATCTGAAAGCAATCGGTTCAAGAAAAAGGAAGGCCTGCATATTACCACTGCGGTGTATATATCATAATCCAGGCAAATGATGTGGGGAAGTTACGTGATTTTTATTATTATTCGGAGTATTGTAGCGAACCTTCACTTGGTTCAAGTGTGATCTCTGTTTAACGGCGATTTCCTGGGGATCATCTATTATTGCAGTATAGTTCTTGACATGGACGATGGCCAGCAGCCAGTAGTGTACTTTCTCAAAACCAGCGCACGATGCATGATGCATGATGCATAAAGATTTAAAGTTAGCTATTTCTCCGCAATTCAGTATGGCATCATCAGCCCCAGAGCCGCAATATAAACACAAGCAACTTTGTTATTTTGCCTATGTTCTCTAAATACAACTTTTCACTTTACTTGCAATAATAGAGAGGGTCTAACTTCATTACATTATCTCTTGCGTTCGGATTAAACCAACAGGACTCAAAACTGGCGGCTGATCTCCAGTAAGAAGGACAAAATTCGGAAAAAAAAACAGATCCAGCCAACGCACTTACATCAAACGGTGTTAGCCATGGAGCTGGGCATTCACGATACTCGAACAGATCTGTGTATTACCACTATGGAAGGCGGGAAGGAGGTTCCCTCGCTTGTCTATTGCTAAAACGACACAGGAACATGGGACCCGTGTCTTTTACTTAAGATTTCTGTTTCCGTACACAACTGATCAGTGGAGACCACTTAACGAGCTGTAGAAAGCAAAAAGACTGTAAAGATAGATGGGAAAATTATTCAACTGTTTTTATGTCGCAGAAAAGATTGCATGATTTTAAACGAATGTGGAGTAAAGTAGAGCACCCCACGGAGATAGATCGATTCATGTTTAACAGGAAGTTGCAAGGTTTTTTTAGTTGGTGATGTGACTGTGTGAAGATCCAAGTAGAGCGCTCTCCTTTCAAGATGGACTGTCTGGATTTCCATACCCCGAGTGATAGCATGTCCTTCAGTTAAGAAGGCCCCTATGCACATGTAGTTCTGGGTATACCTGTATGACGACAAAGAGACTACTTTTGATAATATTAACCCTGTTTGCAGGTGGACTATGAGATATTATGACCGAACTATAGTAATAGGAAATAGAGGATAAAAAGCAAAATATGTTTAGAGGTATAATACATTGTAAAAATCCTCCGCAGTCTTTTGGAGTCAATTAAAAGAAAGAATGTAAAGGGAACATTCGGGAAGAGAGGCTAACTCTTTATACGTGGCATGAACTTCGTCGACAGTGAAAACTCGCCTACTTGACTGAGTTTCTATTTCAGTTTCATAGGTAGAGCGGGACGAGGAACCAGTTACGTAAGTATACGCATAATGAACGTGACCAAGCATATTCGCAAAGACAACTCATAATCGCTAATGTAACCTCAGTTTAGATTGGGGTTCCAACATGGACGCAAGAGAATTATCCGCTAGTCCACTGTTTTAGATCTCATATGTGACCTGCTATACAAAGGAGACATGTTTTTAAACACCTTGCCTCGAGGGTATACAAAAATGTGTGTGAGATGTTAGCTGATTTCCTCATCACTTCACAAAGCTAGCCGCATACTTGAGGACAGTCCATTCACGAGTAGATTGAACTTTTGTAGCACTTGAGATTTAGTATCACCGAATCGCCAAAGGTTGATCTTGATTTGATGGAGGAGAAAGTAAAGTAGTACTACCAATGATAGGAAATCTCGAGAGAGCACCGAATACGACAAAATCTATCCATAGGGCACTGAGTAATGTATTTATTGGCCATAAGTGCAGATTGATCAACGCCAACCCGTCTCTGGTAAAAGAGTGTTTCCATCTACACAAGTGGCTCCGTTATGAGTCAGCAGCAACCAATTCACCCCACAAATCGAAGTTTACCCGAACAAACGAGCGAAAGAAAACAATCACATTCTCACAAAGGAGTATGTCTCGTGCATATGGTCATCCGAGGCCCAGCTTTATTCCTGGTCTGTACACCACGAAAATGACGGACTCCATCCAGTTGATCCGCAAGGCAGAGTTTGTATGGACACATTCGTAGATGAATAACAGTCCACTATCAACGAGAAACGTACCTAACTAGACACAATGTTTACCTGCCGCAGGGTTTTCCGATAGATTTAAGGAGCAATGGAATTTGAAACTCACCGGATTATATGTTCAGTAGCCTGCATATTTAAGGTCCACCAGGGCATTCAAAGCTGGCTGGCTGTAGGTGGCGGCTGAAAGTTGAAAGCCATGCCCGTTGGGCCCTTCTACTCGGCCTGTGCCAACCTGCATGCGTAGCGAACCCCACACCCAGAAATCCAGCGATGGCTTTTCCTGCAACGTTAAGGATCATCAACCACGACCGTCGTCAATACAAGTAGACACGCTCAAGGAGGGCTCATATTGCCAAGTAACACCTGGTGCACACCTTAATCAGAAATGGTGCCACCAGTTAGATATTCTTGAAGACAAATGATAATTTTTATCGTCTTTGGTTGGCTGAGTATTGAAGCAAAAAATATTTACTGTCCAAATGGTCGTGGGCCAACAAAACAATATGCATGCAGGATTTTGTCCTCACAACCTAACACCAGATGAAGGTTGGGTTACTACACCATCAGTAAAAACCTTAATTGCTGGCTATTATCTACTGACCGGTGCCCGTACTGTTCGGAATTTTAATGGATTAACACTTAAAACAAATCTGCTGCAGAAGAGGACATAGCGTAACTATTACTACTGGCCTAGTCAGCCACGTTCATGCCTCCAACTGTACAGAATTCTCCGAGCACTACGCTTGGCATTTACTCCAAGCAGAGTCTACTCAATTGAAGTGCTAAAGCTATGGTTTTTTCCCCACTTTGATTCACGATTACACTTTTTAGTGGAATGACCAGTTTGCTTCTATATTTATCATTCGACATTTTTAGCGGCTGCGAATCTCAACCCAGTGTTGCCATCGTCGACTTAATGGACTGACTATCTACCCAGAATGGGTTTGGTGCTTGACAACTCCTGTTTATGGCTTAACATATGAGCTATTGTTTACAGCTGGAAGAGGCAAGCAGGTGTGGAGAGGTGTAAATCAAATCTCATAGGTTGTAATAGTTTGTAATAGTCTCTCCTGGCCAGCCAACATCAGCAGTTTGTGCAACTCGCGAAAAAGCTTTCCCATGCACCTTGAGTTTCTCCACAAGCTGGCCAACAATATTGCTACTTTTGAACAATAGTTTGGTAAAGCTAATACCAGTCTGAATGTAACAATTAGCTAGAAACAATAAAGTTAATCCACCCAGCATGAACATTTATCCACAAAGTCACTGCTACTCCAGGATCCAGACTCTGCACTGTTCATGCATAAAGCAGCAAGTTTCCCCTTTGGTGAAATTTCTTCCTGACTGCCGGTGTATTGAAGGCTGGCATACCACTCGTCCATGGCAGGGCCTAGGTGGCGTGCTGCCCGTGGTGACCCACCTCCCCCTCACTCCCCGCATAATAGCAAGGAAAAACATTGTTATAATTCCTCCGTGGATTGTGGAGAAGTTCTTCCTTTGAATGGCTTTGCAAGCTAGCAACCCTATTGTTTTCCCCACTTATGCATCGCAGCATGTTTTCTAATTAATCTTAACTGCTCGCAAGCCGTGCCACATTGGAAGATGTTTTTCCTCCTATTGTGCTTGCCAGTGAATTGGGAAAAAAGTGTTGTATTCGTGTCGCCCGTATACTTTGTCGACAATCATCCACCGTATCTCAAGACTATATAAATGCATCCATCTTTCCTCTCTTCCCACATGAGAAATCTTTCGAATTAAAACCACCTTTAAATAACAACAAAACATTACTTCTTTAAAGATAAAACTCTTCAATAAACTATCATGTCTCAAGAAGAAGCGAAAGATATTGTCCTAGAGACTAGGAATACAGACCTTGACAGGGTCGAAGCTCCACTAACCGTGAGAGCTTACTTGATGTGCTGTTTCGGTGCCTTTGCCGGTATTTTGTTCGGTTATGACTCCGGTTACATCTCAGGTGTTATGGGTATGGATTACTTTATCGAAGAGTTCACCAACCTGGATAAGGCTACTACCCCTACTGCTCAGTTTGTCATTTCATCATCTCATAAATCTCTAATTACTTCCATTCTATCTGCTGGTACTTTCTTCGGTGCACTAATTGGTGGTGACTGTGCCGATTTCTTTGGTAGAAGACCAGTCATCATTGTTTCCTGTGGTATTTTCTGCGTTGGTGTCATTTTGCAAGTTGCTTCCACTGCTATCCCTCTATTGGTTGTTGGTAGATTGATTGCTGGTTTTGGTGTCGGTGGTGTCTCCTCGTGTGCTATTTTGTACCTATCTGAAATCTCTCCAAAGAAGATTAGAGGTACTATCGTTTCTGGTTACCAGTTTGCCGTTACTATCGGTTTGATGTTGGCCTCGTGTGTTGATTACGGTACTCAAGACAGAACTGACTCTGGTTCTTACAGAATTCCAATTGCCATTCAATTGCTATGGGCTATAATTCTAGCCGTTGGTTTGTTCCTCTTGCCAGAATCTCCAAGGTACCACGTCAGAAAGGATGAAATTGAGAAGGCTACTGGTGTTTTGGCTAGATTGAGAGGTCAACCAGCTGACAGTGACTACATTCAGGACGAACTTGCCGAAATCATTGCTAACAACGAATACGAAAGATCCATGATTTCAACCTCTTCATACATCAAATCCTGGACTGCTTGTTTCACCGGTGGATTAAGAAACCCATCTTCTAACCTAAGAAGAACCATTCTAGGTACTTCTATTCAAATGATGCAACAATGGACTGGTGTCAACTTCATTTTCTACTATGGTACCACTTTCTTCCAACAATTGGGTACTATCAACAATGAATTCTTGATTTCCATGATTACCACCATCGTTAACGTTGTCTCTACTCCAATCTCTTTCTACACAATTGAAAAGTTTGGTAGACGTCCTCTATTAATCTGGGGTGCTCTAGGTATGGTTATCTGTGAATTCATTGTTGCTATCATTGGTGTTACAGATGGTAGCAACCCTAAAGCTGTCTCTGCCATGATTTCCTTCATCTGTGTCTACGTTTCCTTCTTTGCTTCCACTTGGGGACCAGGTGCTTGGGTTGTCGTTGGTGAAGTTTTCCCATTGCCAATTAGAGCTAGAGGTGTTGGTCTATCTACCGCTTCTAACTGGTTGTGGAACTGTATCATTGCTGTCATTACTCCATACATGGTTGATACCGATAAGGGTAACTTGGGTGCCAAGGTGTTCTTCATCTGGGGATCTTTATGTACTTGCTGTGTCCTCTACGCTTACTTCTTGATCCCAGAAACCAAGGGTTTGACTTTGGAACAAGTTGACAGAATGATGGAGGAGACCACTCCAATGAATTCTAGTAAGTGGAAGCCACACTCCACTTTCGTTGCTGACATTCACGAGAAGGCTTCCATTGCTCACCAAGATAATAAGATTAGTGGTGAAGAGTCCGCTTAAAGTTCTCAACAGCATTTTTTCTACTAAATCTGTACGTTAATGATCTATGATCTGTTTTACTTTTCTTTATAATAAAACCGCCACTGGCTTGGTTATCTATTATACTTCTTGCATTGTACCATTGTCGCTCGTTTTGGTAAAACCAAGAGTTTATCTGGATAACAGACTCTTTGAAAAATGTTTGAATGTGTACGGTTTCCAGAATCTTCTCCTTAGGATTTTTAATTGGAAGGTGGAACATGTTATGGAATGTACAAGCAATCACTGCTGCTGCCATGTCTGGACGCGTGGTAGCCCTACACCGCGTATCATCTCTACCGCTCCCAATTGGTAGAACAATTGCCGTGTAGGGGAGGCAGGTCCAATAGTTTCCAGCTAGTGGTGATGTGCAAGGTTTAACTCCCACACCGTCTCTCGCTTACCAACTTTGGCACGCGCTGCCGACGCAGGCCTGGCCTTTCTTCCGGGGCTGAAACGTATTGCAAACTTCCCAGTCTAGAAGTTTCTCCATGGCGCAGCATACCAACCGGAAGAATAGAACAATAATAGTATGAGCATGAGAGGGAAGATTAAAAATCCGAAACACTGAAAGATTTCACTTGCACCGAAAGGTCGTGCAGAAAGAGAAACTATAAATTCTCCGGATTTCAAGCGCTACGTTCGTCATTCCTATAGGTGTTCAAGTGGAATGCGATATATTCTTTCCATACCAGAAAAAGGGAAAAGGGAAAGGAAAAGGGGAAAAAGGGAAATTAGTATAGTGTCGGCAATAAGGGTGATTTATGGCATGGGGAATGTTCACCCAACCTTGTGGGGAATTGACCCCTCCTCCATGTCCTCCTGACTTTTACTCCATCCTAATTACTTCCAGAGGTTTTTCTATATGCATAATTCTAAATAAGATTCATATTCTAAATAAAATTGTCCCTTCTGTTAAGGTGCCAAAGATTGAAATGAATGAAGGAAGAAAAAAAAAAGTTGTCGGTGTTTTGGGACGGATGCGTGTGTTTAAAACCATCTCGCCTGCCTGATTCTTTCGAACTCAAAGCACCCTTCAACTGAAGCTAATCAGTTGGAATATAAATTAAACGTTAGTGAACTTGCCGCGATATCTATTACCCAATAATTTGTTGTTAAAGCTATTTGAAGAAAAAAACCACCGAGCCATTAAATCTTCCTTTCCTTGTCCTCAGTGACAACGGTAGAATCGGAAGAGTTGGAGTTGGATCTATAAAGCCGTATAGCACCTCTTGAAATATAAGGATGTTCCAATGAGTGTTGATAGGCTTCAAGTATTGTCTTTTTCAAATTTTCAATGGCAATCTGTGAATTTTGGAAATGGAATGCAAATCTGTAGCCCATAACCTTAACGTTATTCCTAGCAGCAATATCAGCCAACACATTTGGGTTGATCTTCACCTTCTTTGGATCCAAAAAGACAAAGTTCGTATCCACTGGTGCCTCCATGGCAATCCCATGCAATTCACAAAATCTACCAAAATCAGTAGCATAGGAGTGAGCCTCTTGCAGCTTGTCAAAGTTCTCATCGATGGCAATGGAGGCCATTCTAGCTAGCATACCTGCCTGTCTGATACCACCACCGTTCTGCTTCTTGAAATGGTTTGACTTCTCAATGAATCTTTTCTCACCAACAAGGATGGAACCAACCGGTGCGCCTAAGGACTTGGACAGGCATAAGGAGACAGAATCAAAATGTGAGCAGTACTCCTTGATGGAGATACCAGTTGCCGCTGAAGCATTCCAGAGTCTAGCACCATCCAGATGCAACTTGACATTGTTCTCCTTACACCATAGTGAGATTCTTTCAATCTCTTCAATTGGAGTCACTATACCATGGCATGTGTTTTCCAAAGAGACAACTTTGGTTGGAGCCATATGAATATCACCATCATCAGGAATGAAGTTATCAACGATGTCTTCCAAGGTTAGATATGCACCATTGGATGGAATAACAGGGGTCACCATTGCTTGTGAAAGTGTTGCCAAACCACCAGCTTCATGGGAATACACATGTGCTCTGAAATCACATAGGATTCGATGTGGTGGTTGGAACAAGTGGGATCTTAAACCGATCTGGTTGGACATGGTACCCGAACAGCAGAATAGACCTGCCTCCTTGCCTGCCATCTGTGCAACTTTCAACTCCAAATCTAGAGTGTCTTGGTCCTCTTTGTAGACGGAGTCACCGACTGTCGAGTAGGAAACCGATGCAACCATCGATGGCGTTGGGACGGTGAAGGTATCACTTCTGAATTCGTTGTGACAGGCGTACTGTATATCTTTTGTCATTCTTGTGGGTAGTTGATGTAATAAAGTTTTTCTTCAAATGAAATTTCTTGTAGAGATCTAGTCGTAGTTTTAGACAGCCGGAATGTTTCAACCAACAAGAGAGAAATAGTAATTTACTTATATATAGGAGTAAAGCAAACGAGTGTATGACTTGTTTTCGTCGAGATCGACTGAAGCGAAAAGGTTAGAAAATCATGTTACTAATCGCATACAGAGCCGGCTTATCTGGTTCAGTCATAGGAACCGCTCCGCGTGCGGCTTAATTCTTTTTCCGCCCGCGCCCGTGTCTTGTTCAAAGTCCGGACAGAAAGACAAGCATCTCAATAGATCAACTTCCAACCGATCTATTTTGCAACTTAATCATGCAAAGGTTTTAAGCATAATCTGCTAAACCCATCCAACTAATTAATTGGGTGTAAATCCAAATGGAAGGGCAATTTTTCAGCAAGTTTGTTTCAACGATTTCTCTTCCTTTGATGGAGGGGAGGGATAGAGGGGCGCGAGAAAGTCGTGTACCAATCCCAAAGTGAAAAAATTTTCAGCGTTGAATATACGATACGGGCCTACGAGTTCCCGCACAATTTCATTGGTTGCCATCGGATGACTATGAATGGAACGATGCCATTGGGTGAAGAGAAGAAATACAACATGGCTGTCTTTCTCCTGATTGAAATACCTTTGAAACTGAACTAAACAAACTTAAAGGATGAAGAAGTAAAGAACATGGGGTAAATACAAGTGCATCAGGATGAGATAACCGTTGAAAGCGATAAGGACAGACGTTTTGGCACCAAGAACGTTTTGATATGACTTCTTTTCATCGAGTTGGGGAAGGAGTCCATTGTTTACAGGTGCCGAGTCAGGTGTATGCAGGTCAACAAGGTCAAAAAGGACAAAGAGGGGGGGGGGGGGGTCAAAACAGGGTCAACCAGCCAAAAAATTGACTCTGCAGGGCTGAAGTCAATTGGAAGTCAGGACCAAGTCATATATTGTATCTGTGCAGCACGCACAGTTAAATACATGATAGATTTCTTTTTCATTCCCAAATCATCATCATCTTCTTCTTCTTCTCCGGGATCTGCTTTTCTTTTCAACTGGATCGGTGATCTATATAATCTATTATATCTGTTTTATATGGTGTAGATAATATATAGTGTTTGTATCTGCTTATACCTGTACCCTTCTCCGCTTTTCCCAACCTCATTTGCTTATTTCCGGGGAGATTGATTCGTATAGTTTTAAACTGGACTCACCACTCCATTTACAAGTTTTGAGGATTCACTTATAAAAGCTCTTTCTCTCTGTATATTACTCACTGTACCAACAATGGTGAAAAGCTTTTCTTTTGAATACATCCGCTGTAGTTCTCGTAACAGGAGAGTCAGTTGACAATTGACTACCTTGAACGTTGATTCTCAAAACTTCAGCCATTGGAAAAATGCTATTATGAAAACTGCAACTATTTGAAACTTACCATTCACGCTGCATCTGAAACCATATCAACACGGTAGACCATGATTGTACCTCTCTCTACTAATTGCCCCTAGCTCCAAAGAACCTAAACTAGCAGCTAGCCACACAACCACCCACCCAAAACAAGGCATGATGCCAATAGAGAACCGATATTACATCGAAGAATGATAGTATTTATTGAATTACATCAACAAAATTTGGACAAAAAAGGAATACATATATATATATATATGAAGAAAAACACAAACATCCGATTCATCCAACTTTCTGTCTTTTCAGCTGTTAGCAAGCACATCCGTCACCCACACCTACCTACCTGACAAAGCTACACTGATATAATAATCAAGCCTTAATTTCTCTCACACCGGCCTCTCTAAATATAGAATCACCTTCAGAATATGCCCTACCTAAACCGAAACCCAATCCCAACCAGACTGGGAATGGTCTTCTCTTGAAGAGTAAGACTGAGGCTAGAATGCCTGCACCTAGACCAAGACCAGACTTCACGATACCATTTGAGATGACAATGTCCCATTTGGCATTAACTAATGATGTGGAAGAAGACGATGGTGCAGTTGCTGTTGATGATGCTTGAACCTCCGACATGTTTGATTGTGTATGGCGTATATGTATATATGATGGATTCTAAAAGTGGAAAATAAGTAAGAGAGGTGATGATGGGATGTTAGTATTTGACGAACGGCTAAGTGAGGAAAGATGTTGACTTGACTTGAGAGTAATGAATGAACATTAGTATTGAGCCATCATCAACAAGTTATGCATTTCTCAATTGCAACTTGCTATCCTTTCACCACTAGTG
The DNA here is from genome assembly GCA_030570775.1 of Ogataea pignaliae. Taxonomy (NCBI): domain Eukaryota; kingdom Fungi; phylum Ascomycota; class Pichiomycetes; order Pichiales; family Pichiaceae; genus Ogataea; species Ogataea pignaliae. The sequence continues at coordinate 68,365 of JAJLWO010000033.1, read as the reverse complement.
ACAATCAAACCACCATTTCTCTTGTAGACTAGATAAGGATGGTTGCCTCTGAACCATGAACCCGATCAATGACAAGATTCTTGGAGGTCCAATCCTTCAAAGTGAATTAGGTAGCCTGATAGCTTCATGTTGATGGATGTCACAAGTACCAAAGAAACGAGCGTGGTTCTGATGGAACGGATCGGGTGCGGGTGAAAAGTTTAGCTTCAACATACCAATTCTTGTTTCTGAAAAGTTAATAATGAGACCAATCAATAGAAAATCAACTCTAAACTGTAATGTATTCGTATGGTAGCGAGGGTCATTCTGTAAGATATTGATTGAAGTGGTTCCAAATTTAATGGTTTGGTATAGATAGAAGATGTCTCTGTCGAATTGGTGTGTCTGTCTGTCTGTCTGTCTGCCCTGCGTGCCTGAACAGTAGCGCATTAGTATGTGCTCTCTACTCCAAAAGTGGTTGTTGGCCGAGGATGTAGGTAAACCAGTTAGTTACTTAGTAGGTAAATAGAAAGTATCAAACACGTACTGTCCCATGTGCATGCACCTTATGCCGGCCAACCAGCCAAAACTGGAAAAGAAACAAAAAGAAAGCACCGCCCGGGAAGTGTCCACAGCCTTCTGCCCCACTACCACGCGTAGTTGTAGTTCCTGATTAATACGGTGTATGCATTCTATTCTGCCGTGCCTTCCGTTGGGCGGGTGCTGTGGCTTTCTTTTTGTACCGTCCCACCATAATCTGCGGCCCCGGGCACTGGCACCGGCACTGGCACGGGAGGGACCCGCCCTAGCAGCTATCACCGGGTGTGAGATCTGTTTGCTGGGACGGGCGCGCACGGCAGAGAACAGGGCGGGTGGATACGAAGTGAGTAGATCAGATCCCAGCCAGCCAGCCTGCCAGCCAGCCAGCCCGTGCGTGGTAGTGATAGTGGTAGTGGTAGTGATCAGCCGGCGCACCAGCAGCAGCACCAGCAGCAGCGGCAGCCAAATTTTGACAATTTTCAACCTTTGAAATTTGTTCAGTTTCGTTCAGCTTTTTTCCACTTTTGCACTCCCAAATTCCGTTTGATTGGTTGGTTGTCTCTTTACTCCCGTGTCTAATCCAATCTCTCTTCTCTCCTTTCTTTTCCATCCGATCCATTCATTCTCTTTACTCCTCTTCCTCCATCATCAAGGATCCTTCCTATCTTCATCTTTTCATTATCTATATCTATTTCTATTTGTTAGATTTTTATCAGCATCGTCTTTTTAGCATTACGTTTGTTTTCCTTCTCTCAGTAGACAATTCCCGCAATCTTTGATAGATATACAGTATACATATAACATGTCCGTCGCAACCCCAACCATCCCAAACATTACCGTCACCGATTATGCCAAGTTTGCCCTAGCAGGTGCTATTGGTTGTGGTGTCACCCACGGTTCTATGACTCCTATTGATGTCATCAAGACTAGAATCCAATTGGAACCAACCGTTTACAACACCGGTCTGTTTGGTTCTTTCAAAAAGATTGTCGCAACTGAAGGTGCAGGTGCTCTATTGACCGGTCTAGGTCCAACCATCCTGGGTTACTCCCTACAAGGTGCCTTCAAGTTTGGTGGTTACGAATTGTTCAAGAAGACTTTTATTGATCAGTTGGGTTACCAAACCGCTGCCCAATACAAGGATGCCGTCTACATCGGTTCCGCCGCTATTGCTGAATTCTTTGCCGATATTGCTCTATGTCCTTTGGAAGCAACTAGAATTAGATTGGTTTCTCAACCAAACTTTGCTAATGGTTTAATCGGTGGTTTCTCAAGAATCTTTAGAGAAGAAGGTGTTGGTTCTTTCTACAACGGTTTCACCCCAATCTTGTTCAAGCAAATCCCATACAACATTGCCAAGTTCTTAACCTACGAAAGAGCATCCCAAGCCATCTACAACTTCATCTCTACTCCAAAGGATCAACTTTCTTCCCTATCTGTCACAGGTATCAACTTGGGTGCCGGTGTTATTGCTGGTTGTATGGCTGCCATCATCTCTCAACCAGCTGATACTCTATTGTCAAAGGTTAACAAGACCAAGAAGGCTCCAGGACAATCGACCTTGGGTCTATTGGCTCAATTGGCAAAGGAGTTGGGTGTTAGAGGTTCATTCACTGGTCTACCAACAAGACTGATCATGGTTGGTACCTTGACCTCTTTGCAATTCGCCTTGTACGGTTCCATCAAGGGTGCTCTAGGTTGTGCTCCTGCTGTTGAATTGGGTGCTGGTGGTCATTAGTTGAAAATATTGACTTTTTGAGAAGAGTCTTTCTATTAACTCTCTGTTTTTTTTATTACTTTTTATGTATGTTGATCTCTCATCTCATCCCCTTCACCCCTCCTCCCCTCTCCTTTCCTCCTCCTTGTATCCACACCCCTCTCCATAATATTACTTAAACTATTCTTATTAGCACCGGTTCTATCCCTAGTATGCAATGCGATTCAGTATACAAACAGTAAACTTTGATTAATTGAACTTTTTAGCTATACATATAAAAATGACAAAAAAAAAGCCCCACAGACACGCCAGAAGCCTTTCAAAACCTTGCACATCTAATCCATGGTCATACTATCACCAGAAGCTGCAAAGGGTGGAGCAGAATCACCAACTTGTTCTTGCTGTTGCTCTTGCTGTTGCTCTTGCTGTTGCTCATGTTCAACTTGTATACCTTGTTCCTGCTGCTGGTCACTACCACCCATATAACTGTTCAACTCAGCATCCAACTCCTCCAACGATTTTCTAGAGTACCTTCCACCACCACCACCAACACGATCTCCCCTCCTTCCACCCGTTCCACGGGCCCTTGATTTCACATGAAATAGTTCAACACCACCAGCACGATCACGATCACCACCAGCATTAGGAGCAATCGAAATCCTTTCGCTTAATGGAACGGCATTCTCAACACTGATAACTTGGCCGGCTGCCCTTCTTCCATCGTACTTATCAACAGCCAACGAACAATCATCAGGGTTGATATACCCAACAAATGCAACACCGGCAGATTTTCCCGTCGTTGTTAGTTCAAGCTTGATAAATTTGACATCTCCAATGGAGGAAAACAAAGACATTAGATCTTGCTCCGTCAATTCAGGATGTAAGTTTGTAATTCTCAAGTATGGTTGACCATCAGCCAACGATTCAGCCTCTTTGTTCCTCGGTGGGGTGTGGAATCTAGAAGATGAAGGTCTGGATCCTCTACCGTTGCCCCCACTGCTGCGAGGGTGACGTGATGACGATTTCCTTATGCCTCCCCTTTGAGAACCTCTGTAACGGCTTCCTCCTCTTCTCTGTTAAAACGGGTTACAACTCATGAGCGGAAGAAACTCAGTTGGAGTGGTAAATGGTGTTAGTATTGGTGGCGTGATTTGCCAGTGTGGGTCATACCTATTGCGTTAACATACTGGACGTCTTGAAGATGATGAATCTTCACCAATTATTTCATCTAGGGATTTCTCTAATAATGAAGACATGTCTATCTATATGTACTATTCAATGTTGGTGTATTTCAATTTGGAATGTCACACTCTTCACCGGACAGTTAGAACTAGCTCAATGAACAGTTACTTTGCGTCCCTAAAGATCTTTTGAAGCTGGTAAAGTGTTTGTTCAGCGTGGTTCTCTCTCTCAGGATGTTGCTCTCTACTAGGAATAGGTCCTCCCTCCATCAACGTGTCGGTCCCCTGTACGTACGTATCCCTGTGTGGAAAATCACCACCAGCTGTAGCTGCATACGTAAGCAGTTACGTACTACTTAGGGAGATGTCCAAGCTCTCCCTTTTTGAATTGGTAGCTCCAAAATCATATATATACTCATTTACTTTCGGCTTTGGAATAGTTACATGTACAAAAAGATTAATATCAGTAAGGGAAATATATTAATTGAACAAAAAAAAAGGTCATTAGAAATGCGCATTTTAAGCGCAAAATCGGGGTGCTTACACATACAAGCTTACTTCTCAAGAAGACCAAAATCTAAAACTCACTTGCGAGAAGACAACACAAGATCAGTTGGAAGGCCTACCAGTGTTCAACTGTTCATCTTCCAAAACGTGAGAGGCCAGCCTTCCCAAGGTATCAAGCATGTTCAGATTGTTACCGTTGTTTGTGGTCATGGACACTCCATTCTCCAGTGAAACTTTGTCGATACTTACTGGCCCCTCTTCGTTATTCGATATGGACTTGTCAATCTTACGCCTCTTCTTTCTTTTATCGTTGTGATCGTCGCGGTTGGGATGAGGATGGTGCAATTGCCCACTTTCTGATGGTTCACTCGATATGCTTCCGTTTCTAACTCCATCGTGATCAATTTTCTCTGCGCTACCGTTGCCGTTAGGCTGCTCTTGTAACCTTGACAATTGTAACTTGAGCTTGTTATTTTCAGCCTTCAAGTTCCTCAATCTCCCATTCTTTAAGTTTTTGATGTACTTGATCAACTTTAAATTTTTCAAATTTATGATCTCATTCTCGTTTCTGATCAACTGATAGTTATGATCGAACGCAGACATGCTTTTGGAGTGTAGTTGATTTTCAATGTTGTAATCCTCCATGTTTGATCTCAACTGACGTTTGATCAAGTTTTTATTCAGGTTCAGCCTCAGGATTGTTCTTTCTGATTCTTTCATAAGTGAAATCAATTGGGCGGTATCCGTCACCTCACCCTTCTTGATCGATTCCATCTTGTCACTGAGCAATTCCAGAAACCTTTTCACGTCATTATCCATCTCTTCAATCTCGTTTACTCTCATATCGGTTTTTTTGATGGTTGCTGTTGCAAGGGTAGTGGCTATCGTCACGGCGGGAATCAAGCCTGACTGCGATGAAGAAGTTGTCGAAATTGGTGAAACTGAACCATTGAGTTCCAAGGTGTTTGAAGTTGTCCTTGTGACAGGCTCAATCGGTAAAGTTTTCAAGAGCGTTGCAATAACAGGGGCGTGATCCACCTTAGAGGAGGAGGACGGGCTTTGGTCAATGCCTTTAACTATTGATGGGACTGATTGGTGCTCTTCGGTATTGTTGGCTGCCTCCAAAAATGGCGTTGTGGCGTTTGTGTTGACCGATTCTGAAGCTGATCCTTGAGTTGAAGAGGGCGATGAGTCCTGGTTCTGGTCTTCTTGCCTCCCACCATCAGTGACTACACCCTCGTCTTTCAATGCCATTGGAATGTTGACAGACGGTTCAAATCGTTGAGCGTGTCTAGTGGTGCTGTCTGAGGCGATGTCTAGCTTTCCGTCTGACACCTTATCATCCTCAATGGCAGAACCAGTACCATAATGCGTGAACTGATCGCTCGACGGTGCTACCAACATATAACTGTTTGTGCTGCTTGATGTCATCATTAGACTCAACTCCTGTAGGTGAACTGGTGGATGTAATCCTGGAGATCTTGCAACACGATCAGATATCGATTCTCGCGGGCCTCGTCTCAATTAGCCTACTTGGAGACTAACGGTATCTTCTAGCGATTGACTAGCAACAGCGTAGAACGGTGTTGAAATGCTATGTTTGTAGACCGTACAATGTGCCTCCTTTCTGTTCTGGTTGTCTTCATCACAGGGTTCAGGCAAACAATAACAACGCCAAACCGCCAGGCCAAGCTCGCGGTGGAGCGCGCGTTCTGCTCTTAAAGCTGCACAGCCATAACCGAGGTTCCTCTGCACTGTCAAATATTGCCTTTCCTCAGGACTTAAAACGATGAATACGAGGTTCTGATGATTGTGGTCGGCTAATAAAACCAACCATTTAAACAGTACTGATTGTGATTTTCTAATAAGTACTCTCTCAGAGCTGAGCGTAATCGAATCCCAAATTCGCCGACGCTGCGATGCTCAAAGTGAAGTTATCAGCGAGAGTTCAGTTGCACCTCTGCACCAGTCTTTACGGTGAAGGGGAAAAAGAGGGATCCACCTAAAGGGAATGGTCCGAGGTTCTGTTAGCCACAAACATCGAAACCCCACTTTAATTCTTTTGTATTGCTCTTCTTTTTTCCTCCTTTAACACTTTAACACTTTCTCAAAAAAAAAAAACACTCAAACAAACTGTTTGGCCAAGGCCCGACCCGCACCGGAGGGTCCATCATTACATAGGTATTATGAATAGAGCAACAGATATTGAATACAAATACAACAATTTGAACCTGGCCGAACAGGGGGAATTAATCAACACAGATGTTTTAAAATCAATCAAAAGAATACAAATAATACTATGGGTTTTAGTCGCAACATCCATCGTGAGCGTCTTTCTACTGCTCCTCATACTGTAAGTTAATGACTGTCTGGATACTGCATACTTGAGATGAATCTTACAAGGAGATATAAATTTACTGACTTTTTGGCTGCCTCTTGTTCCAACCAAAGATTTGATCACTTTGCCTGTGAGAGCTGGCTAATGAACAAGATCAAACGTTCGATCCAGGATTTCGCTCAAAATGTGAGCGAAGATTTGGATAGCACAGCAGTTACCACCAAACCAAACCAACTTACAAGAAAAGAACAAGATATACCACCTAAGAAGAGTCATGAGTGTCACATCTAACACTTGTGACTCTATCAATAGATCCTATCGGCAATCATTGTCACATACGGTCGACATAACTTTTGGCCATGAAGCTTTTCTTTCACACCGGTCGAAGTCTTCTCAACATCGAGGGCACTCACTGGGTTTCACATTGACATGGATCCAAATATAACTATGGTCTGGAGTTAGGGCTTTTTCCCCTAACATTAGGGAAGTATTATCCGCGTTTTATTAATACCCTTCAAGCTTCTAAAACTGCCCAAATAGAGTCTTGTTAGGAAAGCGGCTCTTATGCTTATTGCCGAACTGCGGAAAGTTCCCAGAGTGGAAGTCTACACAGCCGTTCTAGTTACAGATTGCATTATCAACCGAGATTTTTTAGCGACGATAAGATCTTGAACGAAGCTGCGGGTTATCAATCTCCAAAAAAGAATCTGCCTTGGCCTGGTACCGAGGAGCTCAACCCCCTGCCTAGCTGGATACTTATAAAGCACAGCTTGCTTGCCTCTTCTACAAGTGTTCTTTCTTTCTTTCTTTCTCTCCTTTTATTCAGTAGTAGTCACGATACCTTGAAACCAATTCGATTGACCACTTTCACAATGAGACACTGTTTCCGTCAACAAGCCAGAGTGCCAAGAGCGATTGGCTTCCAATTGAAAAGAGCGCTCTCTACCACTGCAAATGAGCTGAAAAGAACCCAATTATCCACCAGAAAGCACACTTTCTATGCGACCTGTGGTGTGACTGCCACGCTGACTCTCATAGCTACGTTGGTCAGTTCTCCAATATTGAACGAAGGAAAGAAAAAGAGAAAACAAAGAATCGTTATACTTGAAGATGAAGATGACGACGAGGAGGAGGAGGAGCAAGACGACGAGGATGAAGAAGAGAAGGCAGAAAGAGAAAGAGAACAAAGAAACAAGAACAAACCTCTCCTACACAATATCTTTAGTTTGACAGACTTCGAGTACGTTGCCAAACAGATTCTGCCAACTGGAACTTGGGGATACTACTCCACAGGTTCTGATGACGAGATGTCACTGAGGGAAAATCACTATGCCTTTGGAAGGATCTTCTTCAGACCAAAGTGTTTGATTGACGTTGATGGTGTGTCGCTGGAGACAGAATTGATGGGTGCTAAATTCCAGTCTCCATTTTACATCACCGCATTTGCAGGATCTACTATGGCTCACCCGGATGGTGAGAAGAACTTACAGATAGCCAGTGGTAAAGAACGTATCTGCCATATGATTCCATTCCAATTGAGCATGTCAAGAGAAGAATACCACGAAGGTGTCTTTGCAGGCCAACAGAACTTCCAACAGTTACATTTCTACACACAGGAACAATTTGACAATGCCCCTGAATTCTTCAAGAGTGCCGAGGCAATGGAGAACATTAAGGCCCTCTTTATCAATGTCGATTTACCAGCACTGGGTAACCGTGAAAAGGATAGCAAGATTAGAGTCAGCCTAGATGCAGATTCCAACGATGAGCTAGCAACACATGCCAACGGTGAAGTTAGGTATTTGACCATGACTTGGGATCACTTTGTTAAATTGAAGAATCAGACCAAGTTACCAATAGTTTTGAAAGGCGTCTTGAGAAAGGAGGACGTGCTAAAAGCTGCAGAGCTGGGCTTTGCTGGAGCTTTGATTTCCAACCATGGTGGAAGACAACTTGACTTTGCCATGCCGCCAATCGAGATCCTTGCTGAATCAAAGAAACTACTGAAGGAGAGAGGATTGGACAAAGACTTTGAACTGTACATTGATGGTGGTATAAGGAGAGGCTCGGATATTATCAAGGCACTTTGCCTTGGTGCTAAAGGCGTTGGATTGGGAAGACCATTCTTATACGCCATGGGCACGTATGGTGAGCCTGGCGTTGAAAAAGCCATCCAAATCCTCAAACAGGAGATGATTAGAGACATGAAGTTACTAGGTGTGACCTCTGTGGATCAATTAAATGAGGATATGGTTGATATATCGTCTTTGAAGTACAAAGGTATCTTGACATGCGACAACCTGTACAACCAAAATTACTCTGAGATGCCAGCTCCCACATTCAGAAAGTGAAAACTCATCTTTCGCTATCAACCAAAAAATGTTATCTGATCCTTTAGTGTCCAAACACCAGCAACTGGCTATTAGTATATCCAAAACATCATGATCTGCCAATAACATGCAATTCTCTGATGTACTCTTATTACACCCATAACGTTTTTTTCTTTTTCACTTCTTTCAACCAAAATAAATATAGATTCAAACCAACTCACCTTGTGAAAAATAGCAATTAGAAAAACTAAAAGTATCATATTATTGCTTCTACTTATCTTACAAACTTTGATGCACATCATCTTTCAAGACTGGTATTAAATTCCTGCTTCGGCATTATCATTAGTATCGTTGGTCTCGGTCTTGCTCCACCCCATTCTCTTATTCAGCCTTTCATACTTGGCTCTATCTCTATCGCTGACGGAAGGCTTGACACTGTTCAATGCAACGTCAAAGTCTTCTGCAGTAACCGAGATGTCGTTTGTAATGTTATCCTCTTGAACACTTTCATTTCCCCAGTCGATACCGGTGAAGAACTTTCTTTTCAATGAGATGACACCCGCCTCTCTGACCAATGAAGACAAGTCAGCACCAGAAAAGTTTCTGCATCTCTCATCATGAGAAATGGCGCTCAAATCCACAGAAGGCTCCACCGGTGTGCCGTTGGCCCTGATTAACGTCTTGACAATCTCCAAACGTTCTGCAGCAGTAGGCAACTCAATGTACAATGTCTTATCCAACCTTCCTGGTCTCAACATGGCTGGATCAATCATGTCTGGTCTGTTAGTGGCTCCAACCACAAAAATACCCTTACGATCATTCAAACCATCTAGTTCAGTCAATAACGTATTCACCACTCTCGATGACGATTCACTCAAAGTGGTATCTCTTCTAGGCACCAAAGCATCCAACTCGTCAAAGAATATAATGCATGGAACAGAAGCTCTTGCCCTGGCAAATACTTGACGCACAGCCCTTTCAGATTCACCGACATATTTGTTCAATAGTTCGGGACCCTTCACCGATATAAAGTTGGCCTTGGATTCGTTAGCAACAGCTTTGGCAAGTAAGGTTTTACCACATCCAGGAGGACCCCACATCAAGACTCCTGCCGGTGCAGTAATACCCACCTTCTCGTAAATCTCTGGTCTTTTGATCGGTTGCACGATAGCCATGTGTAGTTCCACTCTGATGTGAGACAATGCACCAACATTTGACCACGTCACGTCTGGCACCGTTGCAAATCCTTCTCTCTTTGCCGTTGGTTGAATCGTAGGCAGTGCGGTTATGAAGTCGTCGTGGGTTATACAGAGTGGTTCGAGTTGTTCTGGAGTCAATGGGGATGGATGCTTCAGTAGGAACTTCTGTATCGTCGAAAGTTTGGCAAAGTCTGGATTCAAATTGCTTAGCTCAATCTCTAGCTCCGACTTTTGTAGTAATTGCTGCTGCTGCTGCTGTTGCTGTTCCTCATCAAGCTCCATCTCGTCAACGCCATTCTGCAACTCTTGATCGTAGGTCTTCCTGCCCAAATTGGCCTCGTCTTCAAGTTGTAGCTCAACGCCTTCCTCCAATAGTAACTTCTCTTGCTCCTCATCCAAAGAGCTAAATATCCTCTTGATTGCAGAAATACCGGCAGATGTCACTAGCGCTTTCAAATCTGCACCGACAAAACCAGGTGTCATCTTCGCCAGCTCCATCAACCCCAATTCACCGCTAATCTTCAAGTCTTTAACCATGGATTGTAAAATGTTGTACCTGGATAGTTCATTAGGGACATTAATGCAGATCTCTCTGTCAAACCTACCGGCTCTTCTCAATGCAGCATCCAACGAATCTGGTCTGTTCGTCGCACCAACAACAATGACAGGTTTTCCTCCCGTCTTGTCCAAAGATAACTCATCCATAGAGGTCAAAAGTTGTGCAACAATTCTCCTCTCCATCTCCCTTTGGGCACCACCGTCTCTCTTTGGCGTAATGGCATCAATCTCGTCGAAAAAGATTAGGCATGGGGCTATTTGTTTTGCCTCCTCAAAAATGTCTCTTAGCTTCTTCTCACTCTCACCGGACATACCACTCACCACAGATGGAGCACTCAGCGAGATGAATGGAACCTGTAGTTCTCCAGCTAGAGCATTGGCAATAGTTGTCTTACCACACCCCGGTGGACCGTGCAACAACACACCCCTTGAAGGCTGGATACCTGTGGACATGTATATCTCTGGATGAAGGATTGGCATTCCAACGACTTCCATGAGTTGTGTAATAACATCATCTAAACCACCCAATGAGCTCAACGTTAGAGTTGGAGGAGTTCTATCCTTTTCAATCTTGGCTCTCTTTGAGGCTTTTGTAGAATCCCTAGATCTCTTCTTGGATTTCTTCTCATCCTTGCTTGATGCAGATTCATCTTTCAAAGCAGGTTTCTCATCAGAAGTGGTGGTCTCGGTCTTGGCTGTTGGAACTTCGTCATCCTTTCCCTCACCGTTGGGTTTAGACTTATCCTCAACCTTAGTGTTCGACGATGGAAGGTTCCATAGATTCACTATGCTCTTGTTTGCCAGATTATTATCCTTCACATCCATCAAGTCATCTTCGTTGAAATCACTTGCTCCAGATTCTTCCTCCCTCAATGTGTCGGGGTCGATACCTCGTCCCCTCATCTCCTCCTCTTCATCATCAACGAGCGCTTTCCAGTTTCTATCAATGGAGTACTTCAAGTGTGTATCTTTGACTCTACTGAAGGATCTATCATGAAGTTTTATGTATTGAAAAATACCCGTGGCTGTCAAGTCTCTTGCTAGGGCCATTGTGAAAGGACCGTTGGTCACACCTGCCAGCCTCATCTCATCGGTCTTTTCGTCTAGGAGGTTGATGATCAGATCGTAGACTTTATTGTCCATTTCTTGCTGCAAAGAGCCAGGCTGTTTCCTGGTACCACCTTTTCCCTTGACCATTAGTTGTATCTTCTGGGTTTTATAGCGGATATATCACTGAGCTGTATGGTAACATCTGTCTAGAAGGAGAATATTGTGATAGAAATAGTACTGAAAAAAAAAAAATTCAATAATTTTTTCTAATCAAAAGAGACTGCATATATACATTCACCTTCAATCTTGGCTGGACCTACACATCTGCAAAGGTTCAAGAACAATTTCACCCTTAGAAAGGGCGACAGCGTAGTTCAGAGATAACACATACGGTGCCCTACCGTTCTATACCTTGAGGTATGAATCTTTAAGTTTTAAAGCCTACCAATCAGAATAATTATACACCATTGGATGGCGAATACCCGATAACATTGCATTTAATGGGAAATACTGCGTCATCATCATCATCATCAGGAGCAAAACCGCCAAAGATAACAGCCCAAGATAAGGCCATACTCCAGCTCAAACTGCAGCGAGACAAGCTCCACAAGTCTACACTTAAGATACAAACGGTTATAAATAGAGAGAACGAAATCGCTAAAAGTTGTGTTCGAAATAACGATAAACGCAAAGCGCTACTAGCGTTGAAGAAGAAGAAGTATCAGTTGAATCTGCTGGATACGATCGACAAACAGGCAGACACTTTGGAGAATTTGATTAACACGATAGAGTTTAAACTTATCGAAAAGGATGTGCTTTATGGATTGGAACAGGGAAATTCAGTGTTGAGACAATTGAACAGCGAAATGAGTCTGGAAAAAGTGGAGAAGATCATGGACGATTCTGAAGAGGGTATCAGGTATCAGGAAGAATTGAGCGAAAGGCTTGGGGAATTGATGCCTCAAGGGTTGGAGGACGAAGTGGAATTGGAATTGATGGCTATGGAGAAAGAAGAGCACGAGAGGAAGGAAGGAGCATTGGAGAAACACACGTTGGATGGAGTGAACGTTCCAGGGGTGCCTGTGTTGCCGGATGCTCCTAAGAACGAGATCGAGCAAGGTAAGGAGGAGAAAAAAGAAGAGCAGCACCATGTTGCTGGTGGCGGTGGTAGATACAGAGAGGAACAGGGACAGGAAACTCCTATGCTTGCATGAACGTTAATCAGTTTCACATTATTTATTAGTTATCGCTTATATACAGTCAGTTGCTCAATGGAACTTTCTAGTGTTTTGGAATTTTGTTTGGATCAAACCAAGTGCACAACAATCGTGTGATCAAGCTATTTACAAGTAATACAGCATGCCAATTCAAGCACTTAGTGGATCATCCAACCACTCCAAAAATTCTGGAGTGAAGTATGAGATGATCAATCTTGCACCTGCTCTCAAGAAACCATAGTGAGACTCATAAGCAATAGACTTCAAATCGACGACACCCTTTTCAGCAGCGGCATGAAGCATGGCGTACTCACCACTCACATGATAACAACAGATAGGGTAGTCCCTACATAGCTCAGCGGCATCCCTAACAACATCCAAGTAAAACGTGGATGGCTTAACAATCACACCATCGGTACCTTCCCCAACATCCCTTAACAATGCTCTTCTTGCCAACCCTTTACCTCCAGAGGGCAACTGATAACATTTTCTGTCACCTTGACCAGGCTGAGAACAAGCAGCATCTCTGAACGGTCCATACAAGTTCCCGCTAAACTTAGCAGCGTAGGACATCAAAAAAGTCTTATGTGCCAACCCGGCATCAATCAACCCTTGTTTGATAGCCCTAATTCTACCATCGATCATATCGGACGGAGCAACACAGTTGGCACCAGCCTTGGCATAGTTAACGGCAACGGCAGCGATCCTTCCAATTGAAACGTTGGTGTTGATCGAGCCATCCTCGTATAGGACACCACAGTGGCCATGGGAGGTATATTCACAAAGACAAACATCACACATGATGTACAGCTCAGGAAAGGAGGCTCTTAATGCCTTGATGGCAAGTATAACCGGTCCTTGAGGGTCATCCGCTGCTGTTCCAACTGGATCCTTAACTCCTTCCTTCATCGGAACTCCAAATAGGATGACTGCTCTGAGTCCCTTGTCGACTAAGGTAGACACATACGGGATTAACTTGTTGATTCCAAATCTTTTGATGTTTGGCAAGGATGGTATCAGCTGCTCTTCATCCTCGTTGTCTGAGACGAACAGAGGAAAGATGAACATATTCTTGTTGAGCTGTCTCTCATGCTGCCATTCTCTTAGTAATGGGTGGTTATAACCTCCTTGGAGGATGGATGAGATTTGTGTTGGTTCAGAAGGTAGGTACTGTGCAACGTGCTTTTGAACTGACATAATGAATTGATAGCCAAGAAGTGTGATATAGTAATGGTAGGTCGATGGCAAAGAGAATAAGATTGAGTATTCAGCTGAATCAGCGTAGTATATATATCTATGTATGTATGGACACACTTGAAATACACAATTTTTCAGACAGATTGTTGAAGATAAGGCAGACCAGACCGCCCGCCGGCACTGCCATGCTTTGCCCGGTGGAAGAGATCGTGCGAATTCACCCGCAGAGGAAGGGAATGGTGATGTTCCTGACTAGGAAGTTGAATCCCCAAATGTTTGAACTGGAACGATGCTTTAACAACAGCTACAACAACAGGTGCATCATCATCAAAAACCATTCACCACAACTAATAATACAATCGATATAATTCATATTAATACATAAAACACACATATCCTCCACTCTACTGTCCTCTTCTCATGATGTTTCTTCTAACGTTCAAGACCTTCCCTCCTTTCCCCTGGTTACCATTGAATGTAACGTATGGTAACTCATAGGCTGGTTTTCTCTTTCTAGCCTTGCCCGTGGTCTTAGCCTTATATTCTCTTATTAGGAATTTTGGAAGTAGTTCATCGATAGGCACATCAGATCGTCCCTTGATCAATACCAACTTGCTCTCATTAGTGGAGAACTTGGCCTGGAGAGTGGATTGTGGTATGGGGGTATACATGTTTAACAATTTTGCAGTTTTGTTAACAGAGTGGACGATTCCTAATCCTAAAAACTCCAAATCGTAGTCGTTCATTAGGGAGTTGGAATTGGTAATTAGCTGTGGGAGTGAGTTATCAATGTTGGAAAAGTCTTGGATGACTGAGTTTGAAGATAGCAAGAGTTGAGCCTCTTCCAAACTGATGGCAAATAGTCCAACGGACTGGCATTCAAGACATTCTTCCAAATCTTCTACGTTCAAATTTGAGGAATCCAAAATTGAGACACCAATGATTCCTTTGAAAGATAGCATCGACTCGATCGACAACCCGGCTGTCACATATGACAATTTATAAGGCGATTTCAATATTAACGGATCAAAATTGAACTTGTTGGTATCTGCATTGTAATGTAGATACGACAAAAGTTTGAAGTTTCTTATCTGTGCAGAAGAATACCTAACAATCTCCTGAGATTGATTCACAGGCGTTGATAAATAACACCCATGAATCTTGACCAACTTGTCAAACTGCAAATTGGCCAGTAATTCATTCTCTGTAGTTTGCTCATCTTCGGATAGATTGTTGGTGAGATAGATCAAGTGTGTGGGCCTTACAGCTTCAGTAAGGTTCTTCAATATCTCAACACCAAAACCTTTGATCCAACCTGGAGAGTTAATGAGAAGGTTATTCTTTAACCCTGAGCTTTTGCTCAATTCAACCAAACTCTTAACCTTGCTGTTATAATTGAGAGGTTCTCTATGTGGGGTATTGAAACCAATAAAGCTATTTTTGATAATACGATGCTTTTCAATGCTCTCACTGGAATATGCGAAGGGAAGATGGAGGCCAAATATGGGTGACGAATGACAACTCAACGAGATACAATCCGGATACGAATACTCAGGTTGGCCTGGATCGATATCAAGCAGATTGATACTGGTATATTCGTCCAGCAAACATAGGTTGTTGAGTAACAATCTTAAAAAGGTGGATTTACCAGTGTTCTTCCCACCAATGACCAAAACCTTAAAGTCTTCCCCACTGTTACTTTCTTGAATGGCTTGGTATTCGGCAACAAGCTTATCCAACTGTACTTTCCAAGTCTTTAGTATGGAGGTGCCAATGTTGCCACTGCTTGAGAGGACAACTTTGAAAGAGTAACCGTAAAACAACTTTTCATATTCGTTTTCATTCTGTTCAAGGCTAGCCCACTCCGCATTTTCCTCGGTGGTGCTGTCCTTCCAACTGGGATACGTGTTTTTTAGTTGCGAATACAGAGATCCAATGTTTTCCATACCGGTGAACCAATTGCTGATCTTAACGACTGATTTATAGTCTGAACTGAAGAGATGCTCATTCTCGTTTGTTACCGTATCATCCGTTAAGTTCATGTCGGTGACCTGTGTGGATGAGATCAATGGTAGTGAGATAAGGGAGGGTGCATTGATAGGATATTCTGCTGTTGGGTTTGAATGGTACGTTATGGAGTCAATCTGTATTGCCCCTCTTTGAATAACCAGCTTGTATTGCCCTTTGATCATAAGATACTCATTCACTTTCAATCCTATTGTGACATAGTTGTCGCCATATATGATATTATCATCGTTTGGTTTGAACTTTGAGGAGGTGATGCAGGCAGTTGATAAAAAGTTTGACGAGTTTGATCTCGATGATTGTAAGGGAGGTTGTTGGATGGAAGAGGATTCTCGACTGGGCTTGTTGGCTGTTAAATCGTTATTTTGCTGAATTCCAAAGTCTAACTGGAGTGGCTTCAACTTCTGTCGCTCGTTTTGGACGAGCTCATCATCCATATCGTATGCTACCATTACCCCATTTTCATCTCCGACCTCATCATCCGAATGATCGGAATCGGAGTTGTTCAGAGCCGCGAACGCACTCATCTTCCTGCTCATTCTTGTAGGAACTTTTTTCCAATGTTTATTTGTGATGCCACTTTTGCTCTAACAGTAGTCATCTCCCTATAAGAGGTCAAAAACCAGATTCTTTAGGACTACTTTTCTCATTCAAACGAGGGAGATCTGGTATCTTTCCAGTGGTAATTTTCTTTGAAATTGGAAAATATATTTTTCATCAATCACGTCACTCATTACGTAAGAACAAAAATAACTAGCACGGCCTCTTTTCTTTAACAGCACAGCCCAGGACCATCAATTCCAACCAATCAGAGAAGGCCCAAGAAGGTGAATGAGGCCTTCAGGCAGAAAGATCGTTCCACCACCACCAAAAACGAAAAATTTATAGGGTGCACACACCACTCAGTATACACTGTACTATACACTGTTCGTGGTGGTAGTGGTAGGTACACTCTACTCAGACAACAGAGACAATCAATCAATCAATCTATCTATCAATCAATCTATCTATCAATCAATCTATCAATCAGTCAATCAGACTTATATCAACTTACAGATATATCTCGCTGTTCAATATCAATTTCGCCTTCATTTACCCTGAAATTCTTTTTTCCAGTTAAGCTCTACTCAACCATATACACATACATAAAAATGGCTGACTACAAACTACAGACTCCAGGCTTCGACGCTAGATTCCCTCAACAAAACCAAACCAAGCACTGCTACCAATCCTACTTGGACTTCCACAAGTGTGTCGCTTTGAAGGGTGAAGATTTTGCCCCATGTCAAGTGTTCTTCCAAACTTATCAATCTCTATGTCCACTACAATGGACTGAAGAATGGGACGAACAGAGAGGTAACGGTACCTTCCCAGGTAACTTGTCCATTGAAACCTTCAAGAAATAGATTCATCACACTGGTATCGCCCCATCTCGCCATCATCATTGTCATTCACTTCAAAAAGGAAAAGAAAGAACATTATTGAAAAATATCATGCTAATCACTGTTTAGTCTTACTACGTCTTTTTTTGATGCTATAGAAGAGTGGAAAGAGAACAATAATCGAATCGGTTCATTTGCTTCTTTTTCTCTTTCAATTGTTTTTTACATTTATTTATTTCAGATTATTCCAAGTTGGAAAAAAGCAAGATTGTTCAGATGTAACTGTTATCAAATGGAACCTAGCCAAACTGTCTTTCCAATGCCTATAACTGAAGAAAGAAACGGGTCAATCTTCAAACGGTTGCATTTCATCCGTATAATTTTGTTACAATTTTCTTGGTTCTTTTATTCTACCCTTTTCATCAACTTATATTATCCCACCATATTACAGCTAGTCATTGGTTACATTCCATAATTGGTAGATAAACAGTATATGGACACAACAATCAACCAAATAGTACAATTCAAGACACAAACTGCCACATAAAACCTAATCTATTCATCCTGTGAGCTCCACCCACAAGAGGCCAACTCGTCAAACTTCTTGTTTGTCGTAACGCAAGCTTCACTCAACTCATCACCCCAATTGTTCATGTTAAGATAGATGTAAAACACGGGAAGTTTCACCGTCGATTTGGAACCGGGCTTGAGCAACTGCAACTGATCATTCGTAAAGGCATTTTCCATTGTCATTGCCATTGGTATAACTTCCTCGTTCAACTTCTCAAACCTTGCATTTCTCTTTTTATAGGAAGGTAGCTCGTTGCGTTGTACAGCCGTATAGTCCAACAGGTTAAACTGCTTGTAATTCGCAAAGGGTAAACTAGCACTCTGAGCCTTATTGTGAATCACTATAGTATTTTGGTTTTCCAATTTGGCAAGTCGGTCATTCTTGACCTGTTTGTCAAGTTGCTGTCCTCCTTTCTTTTTCACTGGTTTTCTTGATCTCTGACGTTTTTTGAATTTCTGTTTGAGGATCTCTA
The DNA here is from genome assembly GCA_030570775.1 of Ogataea pignaliae. Classification (NCBI taxonomy): domain Eukaryota; kingdom Fungi; phylum Ascomycota; class Pichiomycetes; order Pichiales; family Pichiaceae; genus Ogataea; species Ogataea pignaliae. The sequence continues at coordinate 50,102 of JAJLWO010000033.1, read as the reverse complement.
TGATCGTGATCAGTTTTTGAATTCCTTCGTTTTGAGATATGAATAACAGTTCGTATTCAACTGTGTCTTTTTGATCTATGATTAGATTGAGGATCTTTGAGAGCTTCTTGTGAATGTTATCATTCTTTCTTACTATTACCTTAGGTATGCCTTCCGTGGTGAAAGCAGTCCCCACCGAGAAGTTTTGACTAAACTCAAACCCAGTGGTGTCATCAGCGCCTTGCCGCTGTGAATGATTCTTGCTCGTCGTGCTACTAGTATGGGTACCAACACTTTCGGACAAACCGATTTGTTCCTGTGTTTGAGAGGGTTGCACATCAGGAAGCGTATCAACAAAATCATCTTTCTGCGTTTCCTGTGACAAAGTATTCGTGGGTGATGGACTGGGATGCTGTGGCGCTGTTTGTCTCATCACCTTCTGTCTTTTGCGATCATGATGTGGCTGTGATTGTTGCGACATGTCTCTCACTTCTTGCTGGTCCAGGTTGCTGCAAATATAATGATAGCCTCTAGCAGCCTTGAGGAATTGATCTCATGCAAGAATACACAAATAAGGGACCAACCGTCAAAAATTCGCCCAATTGCTAGTTTTCTTACACGTCCTACAGGGTTTTACCTCCAATTTCGAAGGATACAAACCGTTGATTAAGACAGAATTCCTTCTCCAAAGTTTAGTATTTTTCCAGATCAGAGTTTTATTAACTGAGATATTAGCACGTGAAATATACACACGTGACTAAGATATTTTTACTTTGCTTCGATTTACTCTTCGGAGATAAAAGATACCCTCCTTAAGTTAGACTTATCTTTATGATAAGTGAAGAAAGACATCGACAAGCTCAAATGTTATGATATTGAACAGAAAAGGAAACATCAAATCATTAATTTACTAACTGAATTGATTTATCACCATGGTGGACATTCTATACAACCTGGCATATTTTCTTTCGAGTGTGTCTGCGCTATTCCAAAGCGAGTCAGCAGAGTCCAAGGCAGAAAAAAAAAGAGTTCAAATGTTGAGTCTTGTGCCAAAAGAATGGCTCATACCTCAGAATCTTTTACCAACTTCAGAATCGGAAGATATTACAAAGATCAAATACGCGACTGGAATTCTCAGTGATAGAGAATTTCAGATAACTGAGATCCTTGAAGTTAGGCATCTACTGGACGCCATCCATGAGGGGAAGTTTACAAGCTTGGAAGTTTGTATCGCCTATTGCAAACAAGCAGCAATTGCAAACCAATTGACCAACTCATGCACGGAAATAATGTTTGACTTTGCACTTGAAAGGGCAAAGAATCTAGATGAACATTTCAAAACCTACGGTGAGCCTGTTGGTCCATTACACGGTTTGCCAATTTCTCTAAAGGATTCCTTCAGAGTCCCAGGATATGATAGTACCACAGGTTTGGTGCTAAACATCGGTAACAAAACAGACACTTTCTCCAACCTTTCCAAATTACTCTACGATCAAGGTGCCATCTTTTACGTGAAATCAAACATTCCTCAATTTATGATGACGTGCGACTCGGAGAATTCCATCTTTGGTAGAGTGCTCAATCCTAAAAACACCTCGTTGACTGCAGGCGGTTCATCAGGCGGGGAGGCAAGCCTTGTGAAACAAAGGGCTTCAATTGTTGGCATTGGTACAGATATCGGAGGCTCAATCAGAATTCCATCCCTTTGCTGTGGCACATATGGATTCAAACCTAGTTGTGGCCGGTTCCCTTATGGCAACCAGCAAAACCCAGCTGATCCAAGGGATAACACTGGTTTTGGACTAACATGTTCCGCTGGTCCCATTTCCAACACATTGGACAACCTATGTTTGTTGTTCAAGAGTGTTCTCGATGCAGAGCCATGGTTGATTGATCCTGACGTTCACAGCGTTGGGTTCCAGCAGGAGCAGTTTGATGCTATTGCAAGCAAGCCAAAACTTACCATTGGGTACTTCATCCAAGATGATGATTTTCCATTGCATCCACCTATGAAGAGGTCAATGATAGAGTCTGTGAAGAAGCTTGAAGCGGCTGGTCATGTTCTGGTTGCAATTAAACCTGACCCATTCATTAACCAATGGACCCATGCTACAAAATCTTACACGTTGGACTTCTCGTTGTTCTCCCTGTTGCAGATAGTCAAAGTTGGAGAGCGCCCAATTAAGTCATTGGGAACAGTTAATGCTCAATACTTTGGGTTTCCACCGGCTAATTTATCAGCTGGATCCTTGAGCAGGTTTGTGTTGGAAAGGCAAAGGATTAGAAAGTTTTGGGATGAGACATTCATCGATTTTGAACTTGATGTTCTCTTGTGTCCTGGTGCTCCATATGGCGCGGTTCCTCATGACACGTATGGAATTGCCCCTTATACCGGCATTTGGAACGTTGTTGATTATCCTGCTCTCATCATCCCGCTTTTAAAAATAGAAGCTTTGACTTTGGAGAATGCTCCTTCAAAAGAGGAATATGTTAAGGGAAAATACTCTTGGGCATTACCTGAATATGAGCCCGAAAAATTGATAGGATCTACACCTCATGTTCAATTGGTTTGTAGAAACCTCCAAGACGAGAAGTTACTAGCATGTTCACAAAAGATAGACTCTATTTTAAATGCCTGATTGAAATCACCTCAGAAGCCCCCTAAGAAGCTAAGTTGTCCGGGATGGATTTCAAAATCTATGCAGTTGTTTCAATCCATACTGAATGCTAAATATAATGACTTTATGATATTACAATTCTATAGTTTGTCCGTAAATCAAATCTCAACTCCTTTTATCCCTACCTCGCTTCGTCTGAACTGATGGAAGGTTGATCATTTACTCAAAGCAGCACAGCCTGATACATTACGATCAAGGGGTTGATAGGGAAAGACACAATGCAAACAGCTGACAACCTTTCAAGGGGATATATACACGTTATTGGTTGATGTTTATTTGAGAAAGAAGAGTTGGTCTAATAGTCATCACGGTGAAGAAACGGGTGGAAACATTATCAAAGGTTACAATTAAGTGCACTTTACTTCAAAGTTGCAACACGAGGGGTATAACCAGGACAGGATAAGCATGCAACTGTTTAGATGAGTGAAACCATCAGTCGAAACGCCCACTCTGACACACCAACAGTAGTTGCTGTTGCAACAGATCGTATTTTACCTTCCTCTAATGACAATGGTCTTTCAGGCACCCATGGCCCAGATAGTGGTTTAAGTGTGTCACAGAATAACGCGACTAAGGAACAGAAGAAATTGAAAAGGGCGAAGAGGCAAGAAAAACTAAACAAGGAAAGAGATACCGATAGTAAGCAGCCAACCACTCCACTGATAGTCGCCAACCTGACACATAATCATCAACAGGCTAACCTGTCACCAGCCAGTAAGGCTAAGAGCAAGAAAAAGAGATTTGAAAATGAATCAGTTGAAAGCGCGAGAGTCAATGTGAAGGGATCCAGACTGGGACCAGCTGAGAACAGTACAGTACACGAAGCTGACGCCTCCAGCCAATTGAATACTAGCAAAACGAAAAAACTGACAAGACTGAGAGATGAAACCCATGTTGCAAGGATAGATAGTATGAAGCAGTCACACTTTGAAAGCCACAAGAGCCGTCCGAACAGATCTGCTGGGAAAGACACATCAACCCTTGCTAGTCATGCTAATGCGAAACCCAACGAAAAGGCCACAACGAAACCTCAGGAATTACCGAAAGAAAAGTCTATGGAATCTCAGAGCACTAGAAGTAAGAAAAAGGAGGAAGAAACGAAGCCGGACAGGCCTAAGCGTTCTCGTGAGACAGTTCGGAGTGAAGGTTTTCCTCCAAAGGTGGAGCAAAGGAGAAACAGAAACATGGAACCGCTGCAAGCCAAATTGAAAGGAAAAGAAGAACAGGATATACCGAAGATCAAGGCAAAACCACAGATTTGGAGTTCTAAACCGACCTCTAACAAACCTAGTTCGAATAAAATAAAAAACCCGATAAAGTTGGATCTGACAGTCGTCAACAATGAAAACAGACATCCTAATTCATCCATTGATAATTCAAAGTTCAAAGTTGACGTGAAAGGTTATAACTATACCGGTGGAAATGACGACAATGATGACCAGTTTGAGCAAGAGTTAGAATTTCTTGCTGCTGAGTTTGACAGTGTGATCATACAGACCAACGCTGATTCGATATCACTAACAACAACGAGACATGCTGCTAATATGGCGAAGCGTCACACATCATTGTCTCCAATACCAAACTGGGACACATCTGGTGCTGGGTGTATGACGAAAAAGATGAAGAAGACGGAGATCAAGGCCATATTGGAAGACATCGATGATTTAACTTTTTCATCCTCTTCAGATGAAGAGTGAGATATTACATATTTTGGCTTTTGGGTCCTTGTACCTGCTACGAGGAGCGTCTCTATAGAAGTAAATTAAATAGTCTAACACAATGGCGATACACAGTTTATGACCCCAAAAGTAACCAACCGTCTTTGTAAACTGGAATGGTCACCAAATCGCTACACCTCATGCATGTATCACTGACAATCCTTCTTGAATGGTAGTGGCGGCCAAGACACCATCGGCACTAAACATTTCGCCAAACATTATGGATCTGTTCTCTCCTGATTTTAAACTTTTGATGCTGTAAGTGAAAAATTCAGATGGATCAATCTCCTCGTTGAAGTAGATGGTATGATCCAACGAAACGGAGAATTTGGTGGTGAACATCTCTCTCATGTTCAACCTCATGTTCACACTAAGGTAAAAATAATCTGAAATGTATGCCAATGCAACCCACTTGAAAACCGTTGGATTCGCAAGGACCTCTTTAGTCTTGACCCAATATCTCAACGTTCTATCGCTAACGTTTTCCATTTTTTCCTCATGGTTGATCGCAGCAGGATCAAACATATCAATGGGTAATCTCCATAGGCATGGTTCTCTATGGTAACTGTCTATAACTTCCTGTGATGCCTTGCCCAAATACTCCAAGTGTCTATGAGACTTTGACTTTTCCGCCCATACTTTGAACACTTCTTCCTGATCTAGCATTTTCTCCCACGGTTCTATATCTTTCCCCGCTATAGGGCCGGACCTATGATGGTACAATTGTCCTTCAGTCTTAGCTGCTGATCCTTCCATCTGATATGCCTGTAAAGTGCAGATAGCTTTAAATATGACTTTATCATCCTGGAACAAGGTGACTTCTTTCGTTGCATAGTTCTTTCCAGACTTCAAATCGATAACTTCGTAGATCAACGGCGTATCTGGTTGTGCAGCCTGTAAAAAGTGGCAATGTATAGAGATGGGTTTCCATGTTTTCTCTTGTGTGTTTGAGGAGAGTAATGAAGCCAATACAGACTGTGCCGCTAGTGTACCACCGAATAGTCCCCTGCCCCTATACGGAACGAAGAGTTGTGAGATGTTTGTGTATCTGTTCGTATTGTCGATCTGCTTTAGTCCAAGGTACTTTTCAATTGAGGAAGGTTCGACCGTTGTTGAATTGCCTAACATCCTGGTCTGGTGGACTCTAGAACTTCCACTTATTGGGGTTGGTATGGTCCTACTGCTCAAGGTAGACGTCGTTGATAAGAACGCTCTGTGGAGTATGGATGGCTGTATTGATCGATTCATGTATGTTAGTTCTTTCTATAGTGGAGAATCCGTGAATGTACTAATGAACGTTCTTGATAAACCTTTTCTCTCTTGAGAGAAGATTATAGATAACCATTAATCGGATCGGATCTTTAAATTGTTGTTTAGGGAAGGAAGGATAAGAAAAGAAAAGTAGGCTGATCCGATCCACGTGTGCTTACTAGGTCAATCGTATAACGTTAACGACGCTTGCATTACACACGGGCATCGGAAGTCCCTCCCTCCTTTATCGCGGATTAGTGCTATGCATGCATGCATGACTATCTCACTCATCTGGCAGGGTGTCCCGCTTAGACTCACCAGGACCCTGTAATTTTTGACACAAGGACTTAACTACACGGGAAAATTACGTGCTACCATCTAAGCAAGCATACTATCAGAAGTTGCTCGCTCTGGTGTTGTTAATTAACTACTATCACGGTCAAGCTATCTCCTTACCAGATGAATAGTAGTTCAGTTGCTAATAAATAAATAAATGAAATTTCGGTTATGATTCTTGAACATTTGAAATCAAGGCCAAGTTAATCCGGCATAAGACACGCAAAAAGGTTTTCGACATAATAGAGAGAGAAAGCGGTAGAAAAGAAAGACAAATTTGATAAAGCTATCATATTAGAAGAGCAGCCAACAAGAAAGCACCACTAGCCAAGATACCTCCAACGCTCTCTTTGATGGCACCTCCAGCATAAGTGGTAATTTCAGAAGCAGAAGCAGGGGAAGAAGCAGAGGAAGAAGCGGAGGAAGACACAGCAACTGTTGAAGTCTCATCGCTCCAAGAAACAGTAATGACAGGCGTGTAGACACTAGCGTTTGTCTCTTCAACGTTATAGGTGGACGTGATAACGGTTGACAATGGACAGTAAGTTGTCACAACAGTCTCGCTACCATCTGCACCGGTGGTTGAGTATGATGTTAGACCAGTGACTACCGTCTTCTGGGAGCAACCACCCTCGGAACAAGTGAGGTGTTTCACCGTTGTTGATTGTGAGGCAACGTATGTGCTCGTCACTGTTGTCTTTGGTATCGATTCAGAAGTAGAACCTGAAATTGGACAGTATGTGGTGTAGACTGTCACTTCACCTGATTCTGTTGAAGTCACCAAGGTCAATCCTGTGGTGATGGTCATTGGAATACATTTGCTCTTCGTGCATGTGGTGGTGATAATAGTAGTGATTGAATCTGTCAAGGTTGCTGCACTGGTAGCAAAGGATGAAGATGATTCAATTGATGATGGTGACGATGACGATGGCTTAGAGGAGGAAGTCACAGTTGAATAGTAAGAGTAAGAAGAAGATGACACCTTGGAACGGGACACAGTAGAGGAAGAAGCAACAGAAGAAGATGACACCTTGGAGCGGGACACAGTAGAGGAAGAAGCAACAGAAGAAGAGGACACCTTGGAACTGGACACAGTAGAGGAAGAAGCAACAGAAGAAGAGGAAGAAGATGTCAATTCATCTGGAGTGATTCTCACTGTTCCCGTTAGGTAGTATATCTGAGTGGCTCTCTTGGCCTTTGCGTCTGTAGAAGTGATAGAAACGGCAAAGGTAACAGTAAACACACCAGCACCACCCGTGGTTGTCTCAGGACTGATGAACTTGACGGTGTCAAATTGTCCGTTCTTGGTGTCGTAGTAGTTAAGTAGAATGTCAACCTCAGTAGTAGAGGTTTCATCTTCAAATCCTGAGCTCACCGAGGTGGAGAAGTCATCAGAGCCGGAATCACCGAGGTAAACCTCTGCTGTCTCGGGAACCCATTCAAAGTTTTCAGTCTGATCTAGAGACACCAATTGCACTGATGACCATGGGCCTAGCGCCAGTGGAACGTAAATGTCATATCTAGGTGTTCCATTGTCATTGTAGGCGTCAATCCAAGGAAGTATGGAAGCCGTGGAGGCTGGTGAGGAGGAGGATGATGCGGATGATGATGATGATGAAGAGGCCGATGTGGAGTTTGAGAAGTTGGCATTGACTGCGGATAGCGAGCCTAGCAACGTTAGCGCCACCTTGGATAGTGTTAAGTGCTTCATCTTATTATGGATTCTTTCTTTTCTGGTATGAAGGATAAATATTTTCTTCTGTCTGATCCTTTATTCCAAAAAGAAAAGCTTCCGGAAAAAGTAAAGGGTACGGGGGCATCCTTGCTGATTTATAGTTTATCGAGACGTTTGGAGCAGCTTGTTGGAATTTAAATTCCAATCTTTTTATTCTTGATAGTACTGGCTGAGTTATAAGGTGATCCCATAAAGGCATTGAGGATCAATAGTGATTTGGTGGATCACAATGGAGGGAAGATTCAAGAAGGGCTTTCGAGGCAGGGCTGGTTGGTCAGATCTTCCGTAAACGGAAATTAGAAAATCGCCGCACTGCGTAACACCCCCACCTATGGCCCACTTAACTATAGGGCTCCCACATGCATATCTACACCCATACATACATAATACACAATGAAAAAAAAATGACGGGAGGTTGGTTTCAAAGTAGATACCAGATTTAGACTTGGGCTTGATGGACTCTAGGGTTGTTGGCCCACTTTGTTCAACAATGATCTCCGCTGATCAACATGCTTAAGTTGAGCCTTTAGTAATTGTAATCGACTGGTCATCGACTGATCATTTGGCATCTGCCCAAACTTACCACCGATAAGGAAGATCCTCATCGGCCGGACGTCTGTATTAGAACCAGTGAGATTCATAAAGGTTTGATATCGATGAGCTCCTTCTTTGTTTGTCCTCTGTGAATTCCCTTCCGTCGCTAAAGTTAGACCAACCAAGCAATTAAACAACAGAAATATTAAGCGCAATATATCAAAGGTAAGAAAAATGAACTGATTGAATTGAAGTATGAAATAAAAATTATTAGAAAGACAAACAAAAGGAAAAGTGAAAGAGAGAAAAAAACAGTAAAGTAGAAGCACAGAACGTAATGAATAATAATAGAAGAGACAGGATAAAAGACAACAAGATTAACAGCAGGCAGAAGTAGAAAAACAGAATAATCAAACAGAAGCAGAATACATTAAAAACAGAGAAGAGAAAATGCTGAAATAGCAAAAAAAGAACAAGAGAAACATTATCAAGATATACAAGTCTGAAAAATGTACACCACTCACCTTCTCCTTCTCCTCCTCCTCCTCCTCCTCCTCCTCCTCCTCCTCCTCCTCCTCTTCAACTATTTCAATACTGCTGTAACTCCTTGTAAGTCATCTCATACTTGATCCAATTGCTCAAACAATTCTGACTGTGAACATCCTCAGGTGCAAAATACCCAGAGTCTTCAGGGGCAGAACATTTATCCGAATTAGGAATGCTCTTATATGGGGAATGATGATAACCGATATCCCTAAACCAATGGATCTTACTCTTATCCTCAAATAGAGCAACACCAATGGAATGAACAGGAGCATCTCCCCATCTTTCATAGTAAAATCCACCAGCTTCATCCAAAGCATCGATCCATTTGGAATATGCAGGGGCCCTATAAAAGTCCATGTTTGCAATTTCAAAGTTGGACCAGAAATGGCAAGTTGAATAACCATTTGCCCTTTTCGTATACTCTGGATTTTGAGCTGTGTCTGTTAACCAATGGAACGCACCATTCGGATGAACATACTGTGGGTTCTTCTTTATGAAATCCATCGTTGTCGGCCAGAGCGTTTCCACCGTTAATGGATCATCATAGAGTGAGATGGTGAATCCATAGGTCTTATCGTTATCCTCCATGAACTTGAAAATGTCGTAATCTATCGTGCAGTAGTAATCCGTCTTTGGTTCGAATCTCCAGTACCATTTGAATTTCTTTAAACCTTCCAAGTTGTAAAAATAACCAGAATTGAAACGGCACATGTTGTGGTAACTTTCCATTGATGCGTATTGGACTCCATTATCTTCGAGTTTTTTGATGCCTTGCCTTTCAAGTTCAGGATCAATGTTGGATGGTTTGTTCCAGATTTCAGCTGGGATGATTTCAAAGAAACATTCACCACTGGTATGTCTCCTCACCGTCTCGACAAACTCTTCAGTGAATTGCTCATCACTGATAAAAGTATAGGGGTAGTGGAAGTTGTGATTCCATGTTGATTCGATCTGTCTGATGGTGTGCACAATGTCCTTCAACTCCAAGTTTCTTACTAATGTCAGAAGTGTAGCATTGGCTCTTTCGTATTCATCCTTGTTTAATACCCTCTTCAATCCAGTCTCATCGTAGACTTCGTTATAGGTCAATTTTGAAAACTTTGGCTCTGTCACTTTTTTGGAGTACACCTCCCTGTAAAAGTCCATATTTTCATCAACGATATCTTCGGTGGTATTGTTGAATTTTGAGTCGTCAAAATCTAACACTTTGAGAATCTCGTCAAAGCTTAGTCGGCCATCGTGGTCTTGATCTGGCACGAAACCATCCGATGTTGATTTCGAAGTACCCATCAATTTCTCGTTGAATTTCAAGCCGTACTTGGCCACCGATGAAGAGTACCTGTTGAGCCTGTTCAACTTACTTCCTGATTTTGTCGTCTTTGAAGATCCAGTTATGAATGAAGAAGTGGATGATGTATGCGTGAGAGTTATAAACAGCACCACAACGACTGCAAGTGCTATGAAATATCTGGATGATCTCCTTGCCAAAAACATGTTGATAGATGATGATGGATGCGTGTTTTGATTTTTTCTGTTATATGAATAAAAGGTATATGTATAAAGAGAAGAGCAGTGATAAGATCGGTTCTCGGTATGATGATGATGATGATGACTAAGTATATATAAAGTTGATGATAGGTACCCGTCGCCTGGGTATTATTATGGATATAGAGGACGTGATGAATGAAGAGTGAGTCCTTGAAGTGCTCCGTATCCTTTTTGACGGAAAGTGAAGATGAATGAATGTGACTTGATTATAAATGCAAATATGGACCAAATTAATTAGACGTGAGCTCTGATGAGTGGTATTAGAATGAAAGAAATACGATTATAGTACCACGACAAAAAGATCTCAATAGGTGAAATTGGTACAAAAGAAGCCTTTGGTTCTTTTTTTTTCGGTTTCTCCTTTCTTTTTGTATCTCACCTATAGTGTTGCTGTTTGGATGAGAAGTATTCTTTGTTGCAAATTCTAAATGACGGAGCAACAGAGGATGAGTGTGATGTTGGTTCAATAACTGATGTTTGCCTAATATCGGATTGCAAAAGAAAAGCGTTGATGGCTGTATAGTTACTTAATGTGTGTTACGGTGGTTTATCAGATTTCACTGCTTGGAAAGATCGAAGGTTGGAAGGATTTCATTCCCTGCTCGCGTCTTCTTTTTCTTCTCGCCCTGTGCTCTCTCTATCCACGGAGGGTTTCCTATGCGGGCACTCCCTCGTGCATACACACACCACGGTAGCGCAGACGGGCGCGTGGCTTGCCTCTTTTTTTTTTGATGTTAATTATGATAATCCAAATTGATTGATCGTTCACCATTTCTGGTCATGAGTTACAGAGATTACCAAACCGCATCTTCAACTGTTATTCTTATTTGGCTTTGTCAACATCAATGACAACAACACCTGTAAGATGGGAGCTGGCACATCATCCCTGTTCTCTGGCAACGCGTGGTAGTGGGGCTCAAAAATGAAGGCCCTGTAACTTTTTGGAAGGTGGGCGGCAGCAGCAGCTGTGTCGCTGACTGATTGACATGCCATATACTGCCCGGCACTCTCTGCACAGGGCAACGACGCGGTCATCATGTAAGGAAACTGTCTTCTCTCCCAATTAGCAGAAGCTTCCACGGGAGGAATCCACGACAGTGGCACTACTACCTACACCGTTGAAGCCTACACAGTGTATATGATTCCTCAAGTTAAGTGACTTATTTACTCATCGATCATCTTTATCTCGGCAGCATCTTTCTCAACGCTCTCCAGAGATGAGAGTAGACAAAGTTGCTCAAGAGTACTAAGTACCGCTTGGGAGCACAGGAAAGGCATAAGTTTCACAACAGTGACGTAGCTCATTACGTACACACATATCTCCAGTTGTTTCTCCGAGAATCTTTTGAAAGGGCACTAACGTAGGACGAGGAGCTTCCTCCCACATTTAAACATACAACAACGGCTATGATTGTGGCAAACCGTTGAAATTGTACATGTTACAGTTCAACTATACCAAACCATCATCCAATCCTTCTGCTCAATTGTAATTGGGTCAATGGACACACTTTTTTTTTACTTCGCGGACCAATAAATCATGAGCATTTTCAAGCTATCAGCATCGTTATCAGGCCACGAGGCAGACGTTCGCACGCTGGTTTCCCCAACAAGCGATCTCATCATCTCCGGCTCAAGAGACACAACGATTAGAGTATGGTACTGTGACAAATTTAACAATTGGGAAGACTCAAAGATTATCCATAAATCAAACAAGTTTATCAACAGTCTGGCGTTGTTTGACGATGGCAACGAGCAGCTAGTCATCAGTGGTGGTAACGATGCTCTGATCAACCTTACGCCCATTGAGACGGCGTTCGACATTTCAGAACCGGAATACTGTCTAGTTGGACATCAATCCAACATATGTGCATTGGATTCACTTGAGGATGTGATCATGAGTGGTTCCTGGGATTCAACTGCAAAAGTTTGGCACAAAAACGGTCAGATTTTGTACGATTTAAAAGGCCACGAAAACTCTGTCTGGGGAGTCAAGTTGATCTCCAAAGATCAGTTCATCACTTGTGGTGCAGATACAACCATCAGAAGATGGATTCATGGTCAAGAAGTGGAGAAGTTTGTTGCCCATAAGGATGTCGTTAGAGACCTCTTACTCCTGCCTGATGGTGAAAGGTTTGCCTCCTGTTCTAACGATGGAACCATCAAGATTTGGAGTATCATTGGCGGGCGCCTGTTGAAGACTCTGACTGGACATGACAGTTATATTTATTCGTTAGCGTTATTGCCTACCGGTGAAATTGTTAGTTCCGGTGAGGACAGAACAATTAGAATCTGGTCATTAGAAGAAGGGAAGTGTATCCAGGTGATTACACTTCCATGTATATCGGTGTGGAAGGTTATAACATTATCCAACGGTGATATTGCAGCAGGCTCAAGTGATTCCAAGATTAGAGTTTTCACAAGGGAGAAATCTAGATATGCCACCAGCACACAATTGGCACAGTTTGAAGAGGATTTGAGCACGTCTGCAATAAACGAGAGCGTTTATGATAATCTAGATATGAGCAACGTCCCTGGTCCTGAAGCAATTGTCAGACCTGGAATTACAGAGGGACAGACTCAAATGGTAAAGACAGAATTTGGAACAGTTCATGTGTATCAATGGAGCGAAGGTAAATGGTCCAAGATTGGTGAAGTTTTTAGCTCTACCTCAACCAACACGAAGAAGGAGTATCTGGGCAAATCCTATGACTATGTCTTTGATGTCGATTGGGAGGATGGAAAACCCCCATTGAAGCTACCGTTCAACTTAACCGACAGCCCATATGATGTTGCCGATACTTTCATCATTGACAACAACTTGTCGCCTTCGTACAAGCAACAAATAGTTGATTTCATCTTGGCCAATTCGACCGGTGTCAACCTACAGCAAGGAACAGGTGCTGTTCAAACAGACTCCAGCGAACCATACCAAGATCCATCGTACAGTACTCACAGCACTACGGCATCGTCAAAGAGTGGTATCCTGCCTCAACGTGAATACCTCAATTTCAAAAAGATGGATGAGTCAAAATTGATTGCAGGTTTCAAGAAGTTGAACGGCTTACAAACGTCAGAAGCACAACTTGATCCAGCACAGTTTGAAACTTTAGTCAATTGTCAGGACTACCAGAAACTTTCGGAAACGGCAAGCGAGATCATCCTCACCTGGGACTCCAACTCTAAACTGTTGGGATTCGACATCCTAAGAACCACCATTCTACAGATCAGACCATTTGAGAATTTGTTTGATTTGATCAAAATTGGTCTCACTTCGAAATCTCCCAAGGTTGTCATGATGACAATGAGACTACTAACGAACATCTTCAGTGCTTCTAATTGGGGAGAAACCATTTTTAAGGAGGCTGAGATTGTTGATGTTATTCTGTTTGACGATGTCTTGGCAACAATAAGTACCGAGAAGCTCATGAGTATTACCCTCTCCACCTTGTTGTTAAACTATTCGGTTCTCATCTGCAAGTATAAGTTGGACAAGTTGTATCAAGCGTTTGTTACTTCATTCAACAAGTTTGCACCAGCGTTGATCCAAGACGAGGAATCGGCATATAGAATCCTAATTGCCTATGGTACATTGAAGGTGTTTAGAGATGACAGGAGTCTCGATTCTGGTGTTCTTGACAAGATCAAGAATAACTTTAGAAGTCCGCGGTTTGAGACTGTAGTAGCCGATATATAAACTTGTGTGTTACTTGTGGAATGAAAAGAAAATTGATTTAACTTGTAGTAGTACAGAAACACCATAACCGTCCTACAACGTAGTCTTAACTGAAGAAAATCACATTCAATATGCACAAGAAATATTAGTTTAAAGGGCACCACGGTTAACGTTAAGAGGGGAGTAACTGTTGTCTATCATTAATGTGTACCCTGCTAAGAAGCACGCTCTCTCACTATCAATTGGTCACACCTTTAGCCTTGAATGCATCAGTAACCTTCGTATAAACCTCATCAACAGGTTGGTTACAGTTCACCTTAACCACCCTATCCTGCTTGTCAAAGTACTCGACAACAGGCATACTGGTCTCAATAAACGTTCTAAAACGCTTCTTGATACTCTCCAGGTTGTCATCTGCTCTACCGGAAGTCTTCCCTCTCTCCAGCAACCTGTTTAGCATCACCTCTTCAGGACACTCGAAGTACAACGTCAACTTGGACTTGACAATCTGATCTTCAAAAGAGATTGCTTGATCCATCTTCCTTGGAAACCCATCAATCAAAAACTTTGTCTTTCCATGCTTCTCCTTATTCTCAACAATAGCATTCTTCAATAGTTTGATCGTGATCTCTTGAGGCACAATCAAACCTTCCTTGATATAGTGTGCAATCAACGCGCCAAATTCAGAGTTTGGATCGGCCTGTTCTGCCCTCAATAAGTCACCAGCGGAAAGATGCACAAAGTTGAAATTCTTGACTAGTTTGGCACATTGTGTTCCCTTTCCTGATCCTGGACCACCAAGGACAAAGATAACATCAACTTGATCATCCTTGTAAAGAGCTTCGGATTTGACTGGGTCTATTGCTGCTTGAGGCATCTTACTCGTGTGATTTATGTTGTAGTAGGTTAGACCAAGTGAGACTGAACCTAGTAGGAGCAATGGATAGAAGTACTTGCTGTCTTTAGTCGATCCGGATTTGGATTTGGAGTGCTTGGTGTCGTCCTTTGATGAGGATGATGAGTATGTTCTCTTTGGAATAGCCGTAAGGAGAAAGGTTGATGAGGATGATGGGGGGTTGGAAAGTCCGGTTGTGAAGGCAAGCCTTCTAGACGATGGAATCAGCTGCCTGAACATGATCTAGATTGACTTGGAGGCAAAAAAACAGGCCGGAGTGTTGAGCAGCTAGATACAAAGCAGAAGAGCTTAATTAGTAGGTGGCTAATCAATGACTTTTACTTAGAGCAATTCAGGTATGAAAGCGTATTAGTTCTTCCGGTGTTGTGATTTCGAACGAGATCTCAAGCTGGAAGTGGGTGTTTTTTTTTGCTTCTCAGCCAACAAATCTGGTGAAACTCAGGCTGTGAAATTCTAAAATTGTTGCCTCTGATGTTGTAAATTGTACACTACCTTGAGGCTGAAATTTGAAAAGAGGGGATATGTTTGAAACTTATTCTGGACCACTTTTAGACCAATTTAGGGGAATACAGTGTGCCTGTGTGTGTGACTTGGCTTTAGTGAGGAGTTGGTCAATCTCATTAAAAAAGAAATTAATGTAGTACCAGTAGTGCATCCGATAGACACCCAAACTTTCCTGAGAAAGCTTCCTTTCGTCAGTATATTATAGTTCTAAGAAATTGATTACATAACAAACTTAAGTGATTGTTTGGGGTGTAGAACAAGCAATACCCCTGTATATATATATATATATATGGAATGAAGAGGACTGTGTGTGAGGTGAAAGGGTGAATAAATGGGGAAGGGAGATAAATGAAGCAAAACAGAAAGGTACAAACAAATGGAAAGAAAAACCCTTGGATAAATAATAAAAGAATAAATGAGTCGATTGTTTCTTTGCTTTTTTTTTGAACTTGTAGATGATACCATTAAACCGATGGTGTGGGTTCTTTCAAAGCAGTCTAAAAGAAAGAGAATCCAAACTGATCACCATCTCATCATGGACATATCGTTTCTGATTCTGTTGTAATCGAATAGAGCTTCGATTTGACCGTTACCAGCCATAGCAATATCTTGATCCCATAGGTAAGCTAGAGCCCATTTGGAAAGTGAAGATAGAGTCACATCATCAACGGACTTTATGATCTCAGCCTCTGATTCAGCGTAACCCTTAACCAAAGCATCGTAAGCCAACTTATCAGCCTCAACGATGGAACTACCTGAACCAGACAACAATTTCAACTTCAATTCACCTTGAGCCTTTGACAATTCAATTTCGGAGATGGTACCGACTGAAAGTCTGTTCCAACTCTTCAATGTGAAATGAACCATCTCATCCAAGTTTTCAATGTTTGAAGTTGCCATGTAGGCACCCCATAGACCAACATCGGTGTAACCGACGTTGAAATGTTCGTATTCATCACATAGATGGTATTCGGTCAAGAATTGAGAAAGTTGGGAACCTTCGTATGGTGTGAATGGAGAATCATGGCCAACGTAAGTGCCATTGATCTGAGCGGCAACTAGACCTGTGTAATATTCAGCTGATGAAACAGATGGAACCTCAACTGAGATGGCAACGTGACCTTGTGGAAGGGTATCATCTCTTAGTCTAACCTCAGAACCTAGGAAATGGTATGGTTCAACCGGTGGAGTTGTACCTGTTGGTAGAGTCAATGATTGTGCAAACTTGACCAATTCTTCATGCTGGATGGCAGAACCAACGGACACTAGCGCCAAGTTGGAAGCAACAAATTGCTTTTTCAAGAAGGACTTGATATCCATACCTTCTAACGTGGCAACTGTGTCGGCCTTACCGTAAGTTGGTAGAGCTAGAGATGTACCTTGGAAAGCAGTAGCAACCATATGTTCTAAAACCATATCCTTTGGACTGTTTTCAAAAGCTTCGGCTACAATGGCGGCCTTTGCAGCTTCACCCTTAACGTATGATTCATCAGAGAGGATAGATTCGATGGATGAGACAAGTTTAGAGACTGAAGCTAGTGCGCCAGCCTTGTTAGAATTTGCAAATGAAGCCTTGATTAGACCAGAAACTTCCTTTTGGTTTGAAGATGAGACCTTGACACCTGATAGACCGTAGATTTCAGAGGCTAGCTTGGAGTTGGCCAAGACGTTACCTGCTAGAGTAGAGACACCAGAGTTGAATGGGTTTTCAGATCTGGAACCAGAGTTGGAAAATAGACCAATTGAAGAGGTCTTGTAGTTACCTGGTTTGGTGGCAACGGTCAAACCGTTTGACAACTTTGTGACTTGAGCCTTGGACAACTGTCTCGACGTTGAAAAGAGTCTTCTTGATAACATGCTGTTGGGGTGTTTATGTATAGGTATATGTAATTGGCGAAAATGATGCTCGGGTGAGGATGCTTCGTAACGTTAATCAATCTCTTACACTTGTGAAAATTATAGTCAGTTCCAATTGTTTCTATTTTCAAGGTGTCTGGTCTATGTTTCAAACAACGATACCAATGAACACTCTAGGCTAGTCTAGTCTAGTCTGATTGTGGTACAACTGACCCACAACACACTTTCCACATTGAATGAGCCTGTAAGAGTGCACTGATTGAAGATGGTGAAGCTTGGACCGGTAATGGCTATTTTCAAGTTTCAAGGCAGCGCACGAAAGTGTTAGATAATTTCCCGGCCACCACCGGGTTAGCTGCCGTAGAGAACGAGTGAAAAAAAAATATTCATCCCATGCTTTGGCAGGTTCACAATTAATCCAATCAGAGCGCTGGAAATTTCAATCGATCTCTTTCTGGGGCGGTAAAATATTATGCTATATATTACGTAATGTTAAATTGGTTGTTGATCGATGGTTGTGGAGCCCTGAAATTGTATTACTCACCTCTACACCACTTTCTTTCCATCTGAAAAATTGGTCAAGTTTCCATGTGCACCACACACTGGAGAGAGAGAGAGAATACATTACCGCTACCTTCGATAAAATACACATCACGATTCAAAACCTCTTGATCCTTAAGATAGACGAATTGATCGGTAGACAGATGAACAAATAGACAAGGACTACTAGCACATCTCCTCCACAGAATCCAACATGTCTCAACAAGCCAAAGATGCATCTCTAAATCTCATAAAGAAGGCCAAAACGATGAAAAGATTCGCTAATCCCGTTTCCCTCCCATCCACATTTCTCAATACTCGTGTCATTAGGGACAATTACAAGAGGCAAATGATGTCACAGCATGAAGTTACTACAAGGGCTTTGAAATTCATAGCTAGAAATGCATCACTTTCACAAAAGGTTAGACTGGAGGCTCAGATTCAACTTACCATGATGCCTAACTATACGAGGGCTAACCAGATTACTCAAAGATGTGTTGACTCAGGTAGGGCCCAAGGTGTCATTAAACAGTTTAGGTTATGCAGATATCAATTCCGTATGCAGGCGTTGGCTGGTATGTTGCCTGGTGTCAAGAAAGGTGTTTGGTAGATGTATCTCTTTGCGAAAACGAATAACGAGAAGTTGTCGTTGTCTGTGGTGCTGGGTTGCTTCAGGCGGGTGTTTCTCTCCAGAGAAGAATTTCTAACGTGTGTATATATATTATAATGTCTTAAGATAGAGTTGTGCTCAGATGAGGAGTACACTGTGTTCACTACTTTGATCACGATTGATGTGTCAGTTGAAACATGTAGAGTTCAAGCACGCCTGCACAGCTACACTTAGTAGTAAGTATTACAGTCCATTAAGAGTTGATAATATTGAGGTCATTACATTTAGACACAACCAACAAACATGAAAATTTAACAACAGGACCATCTTCAACTCTGACCCCTCTTTTGGCAGCCAACAAAAAAAGGGTGAAAGGATGAAATATTTCCCTGTGAAAAGTTTGGACTCCCATCATATTCTGTTCATCATACAAGGATATTTCCCCCGTATCATCTCGGGCAAAGCGCGACGGTAGAAGAGAGGGGGTGACTATGATTATGCGTGTACTTACGCCACGTGCCGCAGTTCAAGCAGGGGGTGAGATCTGGTAGCACAGCACAGCACAGCACCCGCAACTTTGTCTCTGGCGAGACTGTCGATCAGTGTCCAGTTATTTCAATGTCCATTCAACTACGCTCAATTGAGTGTTCCATATAGAAATGCAATTGGATTAGAAAAAAAAACCGTGTAGTAGAAAGGAAGAAATAATAAAAAACTTTTAAAAGAGGCGAAAGGGGAAAAGAGGGAAGGGCAAAGCGGGCAAAACATTCGTAATGAAAGTAATGAAGAGTTAACAGAAATATGTAAAACGAGAAAGGAAAAGAGGACTGATTTCATAACAATTGATTTCATGAACTGTTCAACCAATTGAACCAGCAATCAGCTGAAGTGATGGAACCATAACATCATATTAATAGTAGAAGTGAAAGATGAGAAGATGCATAAGGGAGTTTTTTTTTTCAGTTTTTTTTTGATTGATTTATTCAGCATATGAAATCCTCTTTGCCAACTCCTTGAATCTCTTTGTTGAAGCATCCAATTCAGTCAATCTGGATGATTGTGCGCGTTGATGAGAAACAAAATTTCTTCTTGTGTGCATTGTCAATGGGTCCTGTTGAACAATCTTCAACCTATATTGAGCAAAAGATTGGAAAGTCCCCGTAGATGGTTGAACTGTTGATGGAGCAACTGCAGCTGCCTTTGCATCAGCTTCCTTTTCAAATAGTTTTGGGATTGTTGAAGAAAATGCTCTTCTGGATAGGAAGGCCAATGGAGTAGCAACAGCCATGGAGCGAGATGCCTGAATGGCGAGTCTTTGAACTTGAATAGTAGCTAGCATTGTGGAGATATGAATGAAGACGATTGACTTTCTGAAGTAGTAATTGGATGATTGATTCTTGATGAGTTTGAAGGAACAAATATTAGTACCGTTTAGATGTGATGGGAAGGGAAGGGATGAGGTCAGTTGAAAGGATGGGTGGGTATCATCTTGTCTTTATATAATGATGGTGAGGTATACTTCTTCACCAGGTCTTACAAAGCATTATAGGGAGTAGCCGAAGGCCGCTGAACTGTTACCAGTGAAAAATTGAAAATTGTACAAACACAATTCTCACCCAATTTTCAAAGTACTAGTGAGACCATCACTCACCACCCCCTCTAGTGCTCAAGATTAACAGGGGCGGTATCTTACGTGGCACGGCTGGCGGCTTGGGGAAGGAGTCTGCTGGGCACGTTACCACATTGGGAAGGGGTGGGGACGGCAGGCGGTTGCAATTATAAGGGGGGAGAGGAGGGATCGCCACCGGCCGGAGTCATCGCTTTGCAGAGTGTGTGGTTGTGTGGCTCTTTTGAGGTCACGTACATTTTGGATTCTGCATGGTTTGAATGAGATCTGTCGATGTGATAAGAATGATTAATTTGATTGATTATTTGATAGATAGAAGGTGTGATTCAGCATCCGTTAGTGGGCCTCTTGGAAGAAAGCAACAAACTTCCGGTGGCTGTTGTTGTTTTAGGCTATCTCTTCTGGAGTCATGTGCGTTTTATTATGCCGGATACTCTCTTACCATTTCCTACTGTCTCTATCTACCTACCCCTTTAAGTGGGTCGATTATTTTCTTAGTAAAAAGGCGTGTCTGTCTGTTGTTCAATGCTACCTATCCTTTACACGTGAAATGAGTCAAGTCAGGTCAAGTCAAAATAAATCAAACTCTGTATTGTACCCATTGCCCCCAATGTCATTAAACCCACTTCTTGATCTCACCGTACTACCAACATGTAAACATTTACAGGCACAATTGGATCAATCTTGATCTTCCATCAATGTTGCAATGATTTCTTCCAGGGGTTTCCATCCATCCATCAATCCATCCACCAATCAATCCACTCAACTCCACTCCACTCTGCCCTGTCCCAGTAACTATCTATCTTATGGAAGTTGCTATCGAAACCTTATCAATCAAACCTAATCATTCCCAGATTCACACTGTAATCAGCAATTGACTATTTATTAATTTCCCCTCACTCTGTTTTTGTAATTGAGTAGTAGTAAATCAAAATACAGAAAAAAAAACTCCACTTTTTTGCTTCAAAGCGTTTGGAGATTTTTCACTTGACACACAGCAGCAATCAACACTCACGGCCCAGAGGCCCGGCTGCCACTCCCGCACTAAACCTTCCCCGCCCTTATCCTGGCGTCCCCCCCCCCCCCCCCTGTCCTTTTGCTCCCCTCCCCCTCTCCCCACCAATATATCCTTATCGTTCTTTTCAAATTGATTGATTTATTGATTACGCACGTTGGAGTAAACCAACAACTGTCAGATAACTTAGTAATCATCTTTTCACTACACGTTCTCATGACGACATGGATGTTGATGCTGCTGGTGATGTCAACATGTAAATGTTATGTTATTACTTACAAACTATGACTAAGTAAGTAGCTAGGTTAGCTGTAAGGAATTAGGCCTAGGGAGCCCAATCTTCTTCACAAGACAGTAAGAACCAAAAAAATGCTGGTTGAATCTTTCTATAACTCTTATCAACCCTCAAAGCCTCTTTGTCAACCAAGATCCAGTCACCTAATTTGTACGCTTGATCTCTTTGGTGTCTGTTATGCTGCACCTCTTGCTCATGTTGTGCCTGAACTAAATGATCACTAACCTGTGCCTGTATCATCTTTAATTGAATGATGAGCTCTTCCGCAGATGGTGAATATCGTAACCCAGTGAGTGATGTCAGATAGGCCGGTCCAGTTGGAATATAGCCCATATCCAGTTCAAATGGAGTTGCTTTGATCGATGCTTGATAAGATGAATTCCCATTGTAAGCAAACTTTAGCATTGGCAATAATAGATCCCAGTTTGTTAAATCGTTCTGACAGTATGAACGTAACAGTTGATTAAGGACTCTAACCATTCTTTCACTCTGACCATCAGTCTGTGGATGTTTGGTGGTAGTAAACAGCAATGTATTACCAGCCATCTTGTGGAAAGTTTGCCAAACGAACCCATAAACCTGATCTCCTTGTCAGCAATAATCTCCTTCGGCATACCATGTAACTTGAAATAGTGTTCGATAAACATATTAGGACAAGCAGATCCATCTGCATTCTTGTCAGTGGGGATAAAATGAGCTCTCTTTGTAAACTTGTCAACGATGATAAAAACCATATCACTACCTCGATCTGTCACAGGCAAATCACCAGCAAAGTCCATAGTGATGGTCACCCATCTTCCAGGTGGTATTGGAATTGGTGAAAACAAACCCTGTGTTAGCTGAGAGTTCGGTTTGGCCTTAAGGCAAGTCAGACAATATAGTCACCTCAAAGGAAGAAACACAAGCAATTATAGAAACAGTTGAGTGTGATTATGAACCATTAGAAGAAAAACCAGCAGTCGTCCCAGAGATAAGAAAAGTGGTCTTGGTCAATGTTGATGTTAAAGGAGGAGACAGGAAAGAGAGCGCAATCGGAGCGATATCTTCCTGATGGCCGTATCTTCCTTTTCCTGCGCATCAGATAACTCTTTGAAATTGATCAGATGCTGGTATTTTGCAGTGAAAGGTAGACCAAGGTAAATTTCTCTCTTCAGCTCCGCTGACACGTATGCTGTTAATGTTGTAGCGATCTCTATTGAACCGACATGGGCGACGATGGGTAACGATACTGCCTTGGATGACACTGATGATGCATCTCTGGCATCTACTAATCTGATTGGAGGTGCTAGTCCAACGTGTTGCTGTAGTCCTAAACGTTGTATTATAGACTCTGACACGGAATTTGACGATGCTCCTGTGTCCATCGCTCCGATTGCGCTTTAACATCAACATTGACCAAGACCACTTTTCTTATCTCTGGGACGACTGCTGGTTTTTCTTCTAATGGTTCATAATCACACTCAACTGTTTCTATAATTGCTTGTGCTTCTTCCTTTGAGGTGACTATATTGTCTGACTTGCCTTAAGGCCAAACCGAACTCTCAGCTAACACAGGGTTTGTTTTCACCAATTCCAATACCACCTGGAAGATGGGTGACCATCACTATGGACTTTGCTAGTGGTTTGCAGATCGAGCCATCTTCCTTTCCTGCGCATCAGTTAACTCTTTGAAATTGATCTGTTTCTTCAGGCCGGGCGGCTCATAGAAACTCCTTACCGGGTACGCTCGTACGCTCGTTCGCTCAGAGGGTGTTAAATTTTCCAGTTGAAATTTTTTTGGTCTTAGCTAACGAGCATCTCAAGCTCTTGCTTGATCAAAGATTTTCTTTGCAACTCTCTCGGTTAGATGCTGCACAGATCCGGGACTGTTAAAACTTTCAAGAGCCAAGGAGTACGTACAACAGAACTATAGATCTCGAAAACCAGTTTCATTGTTGGTTTTGTTTTGACAGTGACTGGTTTTTCCAAAACTGAGTAACTTATGGCAATCCCATGGTTACGCTGCTTTCTCATGGGTTGTACCGGATATCCTAAGAATCTATCCGTGGTGTACCAGTTCAACCTTCTGCCACCTAAATCACCCGTAACTTGATAAACAGATTCTAAATTTTCTTCTTCGCTCTTCCAAGGCGAACGACAACTCCGAATGAATCAAACAATCCAATTTTTGAAAGACTGTAAGATTGATGAGGCGCCCGACCTACTCTGTGTACGCTCAGGTCCTTCAGCTATGCACCCCGTGTAGTTACCCCTCCACACCCCACCTACATCCGTAGCTCCAATGCTCACATAGAAACATATCCTTTTTCCTGTTCTCGATAACTTTAAGTTCAATTTCAATCCTTTCTACTTTTACTTATAAGAAGGGTTACAAGGTGGAGCAAAGTGGCGAAGAGTTTTCAAACCTAAAGTTGACAAAGTCATGAAGACCGCATCGACGGCAAACGTATCTAAATGTTGATTCCTTGGCGTTCAGGTACCAGAACGTCGTTTTATACCTTCCAGCCAGGTCTTTCGTTAGATTCATTGTTTTTTGAAAATTAAATGGTTGATTGGAACCTTCAGGATATACTCATTCCACTGTCTGTCAGACTTTCTGCTCCCGATAATTGCATCACCATTGAATAGAACTTCTATCTTTTTTTTTTTTTGCTTCCGCCCAAATGGAACTTGTAGAGAGCGCATGCTGGTGACTTTTCTATGAGAGATTATACTTTCATACCTTGGTAAAGATTGGTCATCCAATGTGTCTATTAACAACTAGCTACATTTCCTTCGAAGCATCGATTATAATTGAATCATTTCATGGTGAAACTTGGGTTGAGTTTGGTGTGTGTTGAAGATGCGGCCCCGACTGAACTTGGTGTACGGGCGTGTGAATGCAGATGGCCCCTCTGCTAAAGCTTTTGACACCTCTCCCCTTCCTCACTGCAAGGAATGTGGCCTTAGGAATGTATGTATATATTTTTGTTTAAAGGTTGTCTGCTCTTCAATTTCCTATATTCACCACACCATTGGCATTGAATAGAATCACATTCATTGTTTGATTCAACAGATAGAGGCTCATTAAAACTTGTGTTTCTTTATCTGTTCACATTGCTTCAAAATAAAACTTGCGCTACTGAACTCGACATCTATTCCTTTCCCCCGTCAAGAGTTTCAACAACAATTTCAAAAAAAGGTTGCTCAATTCATCCAATTTTCTTGTTTGCAATTTACAGCTTTTTTTGTCCCACAGCTCTTTATTTTGCTCTGTTATCCTTTAGCTTGAATTTTATCAATGGAGTCCTCGAAAGGCCAAACACCACCACAGGATCCGCAACAACAGTTGCTGTTCTCTCCAACTCCATCCAACGCTTCATTGGCAGTGTTGTCCCCACCGGCTTCTAGATATGCCTTTGAACCATCAATTACCACTTCGGCAATTCCACCTATCGGTAGCAGTTCGTTGTCTCAGAATAACCTTGTTAGGTCTCCACTGCTGAATACCAGTGCTTCGATAGCCTCAATTGGAAATTTCATTGACAGACCAGCCTCTGCATTTGCATATGAGAACAGCGATGTGCCAGCTTTTGATCCAAGCACCGAAATGGTGTTGCAAAATTTTACCAGTGATTTGAACACGTTCACTAGTTGGATCAAAAATTTGAACATTGAGGAACAAAAGACAACGATGGATATATTTCTATCCACTATCAACGAAGAAGTACTACACTACGTCAAGAGTAAGATACATAACAGTACCGTCAGCAACGATCATGGTGGATTACTGTTCACTCCATCTTCGACTAACAATAACAACATTTATCAACCTCACGTTAGGCCAGTCTCACCATTGTTGGCATTGAACTCGGAGAGAACCACTTTGGATTCTTTGCTGAGCGATCAAGGTACCACAGGAATCAACACACCTTCAATAATCCAACCTCAACCAACCGTTAGAAGTACCACTCCATTTGGTAACTTTGGTGACTCGCTTAACTCTAGACCAAAATCTGCAGGTCCTCCTGGATTCACCGACTTGTCAATGTCTTCTTTTGGACAGTCGTCCCAACTCGGAGGCTTTTACCAGCCAGATTCAAACCCAAACATGTATGAGCCTTACCAGCAACAGCAACACAACCAACAGCAGCAGCAACCTCTGATGAGGGTCTTTTCTCCCGATGTTGATCCAAGCGGTTTTCAGAGGCGTACCAATGAGTTCCTCGATTCTCCAATGCAGCCAAAGGCTAGCAATTCGCAGCAGCATCACTTTGGTTTAACATCTTCTAATTTTGCTGGCCAAAATGCAATCAAACTAAACCACTCATTAAGTACAATAACATCAAGATCCAAGATGGACTCTTCAAAGCAAAAATCAAGCAGTAGTAACAATCTACTCAACTCTATAAACATGAGCATGTCTACGAGCACTGGTAATAAGAGTCAGAATATCAGCAGCAACAACAACAACAACAACAACAACAGCAACGATGACAGAGGTAGAGCATTGAACATGTTCCACAATCAGAACGGTAGGAATTTCAATTCACAACAATCCACTTCACTACCACCTGTGAACAGGTTCTCATCTGCCCAGTACAACACCAACAGTTCACCAACAAATCTTATGTCATCAGCATCATCAAACATATCTTCAAACTTGAATGACCACCAACAGCAACAGCAACCGTACTACCTCCAGCAGCAGCACCAACCCCACCACCAACTCCCAAACGTTCATATTTATGCTCCAATCCCAATGGCATCTTCATTATCGGACCAACCTCGTAATCTGAAAACACCACTTAGTCAATCCGTTCAACCACCACATCCTCCAAAATCGCCAATGCCAAAGGATATAGCTTCAAAAACATTACTTGCAGACATTCCAGCATGGTTGAAAGCATTAAGGTTGCACAAATATACCGACAATCTGAAAAGCTTGAAATGGGATGAGATGATCGAATTGGATGAACAGAAATTGATCGATCTTGGAATCAGTACCATTGGTGCCAGGAACAAACTGTTGAAAAGTTTTGTGTTTGCCAAGGAGAACCTACACGATTGAAAGAAAAATCAGATAAGGATCGTAGCGTGATTGATTGATTGATTGATTGATTGATTGATTGATTGATTGAATGATTGATCGACTGTTTGCCTGCCTTTCTTCTTTTCTTACTTTCACTTTTTTCCTCTATGTTTTTTGTCTGCTTGTCTTAGTCTGGTAACTATGCCCTTGCATCTGATGACAAAGGAACACGTATAAAGTTTTACAAGTTATAGGCAATACATCTGACCACATTATTAAGAAGAGCGTGTCTGACTGTTCACATTCACATTAGCATTGCTTGTCAAAGTACTTTCGAACGTCATACTGGAAAATCAACAATAGAAGAAGTAGTGGTAATTTTTTGGATTGCGATTGTAACTTACCTAAACCGTTTGTTTGTCTTTACCTAAGGTTGAATCAAATAGTTTTTTCAGCTTTCTTGGCTGGGACTGCCTTCATATGCCGAACTTTACTTTCGGCTCGTGAGTGCGTGCGTGTGTGCGCCAGGACATCTCCAAATTGCGCGTTTAGGTGGTGGGGGAGAACGCAGGGTTAAGAAGCATAGGTTTGGACTAGGACCGAACCGAGCTTTTCTTATCTTTTGAGATGGATGGTTTCGAGTTGTCATTTTACATGTATTCCAAAATAATCAATGCTAGTTTATCTGCTGAACTGGATTGGAACGGTCAGATACCAGCAAGAATGACGTGTAGAGGTCGTTGCGTGATGCACGGTAATCACCGTCCTGTGAGCGTGCAAGCATGCCTATTTCAGGCAACTGGAGATATATATAATGTTTAACTCCTTGCATGTTTGTCAGTCACCACCGCAACTGGCGTGTAATGCTTATTGGACATATGGCTATTGGAAGTATTAGTAGGTGAATTTAGTATATGAATAGATCTCGTTTTGTCAGTCAAGCCTTATCAACCAACAATCGATCAGTCAGTCTCTTGCGCACGGTTTGACACAAACATGTAGAAAGCAGATTCAACCAATGTTGATTATGCTCACTGATGTCATTATAATCTCTAACCCTGTTCATTCGTCTGTTGCATTGTCTGTCGGTTATTGGAGATTCAAATCCCTGGTTAGAGAGAGAGAGCCTTAGTTAGCATTTAATTGCACCGTTATTCAAGCAAAACGGTCTCCAGACAACGAAGACCGGAAAACAGCGACGAATAAAAAGAAATTCAGCTTGGAATGTACGCGGTTGTTATCTAACGGTTTTTTTCCTCGAGGCGGGGGGTGAAGACCGACTTCCCCTTAGCTAAACTGTGGTGGCGTTTTGTAATTGATCACTACAAGCAATGGATTAACGCTGTTTATTAGTGGCATCTCTTTGATGATATATATGTGTATACACAGATAGTTTTAGGAATGATCAGAAAAAAGTGGATCGAAAGAGAGTGTGTGGGGGAGGAAGGTCTGAGGACTCTGGAAAGTTGGCCGGCCAGGTTGGGGAAAGTGGGCTTCGTGTGGTGATCAGCCAGCCAATACTCCAGCCAAGGGCAGGGTGGGGGGAGGGGACAGGTGCGTAGATAGATCTCTGCACCCAGATTCGATTCTTCCTGTGCCCGATCGGTCTGATCAGCCACGGCATATGGCAGGCAGGCACGGCCTCTCCCCCCTCCCGTTCGCCTGCCGTTCCACGTCAAAGTCAAACCCTCCACTAACCCACCACACTAATCGTTCGCTACCAACCGTCTGTTTCCCTTGACTTTCTCCAATTTTGCAACCGCTGTTAAAAAGCAACGAAAGAGTACCTGACATACATCATAGACAGACGCACACATACACAAACGTATATATACATATATCCATTACTTGTTTGTCCTTCTTTCTCTTACAACAACTGCAATCAAATAAGAATACACATACACATACACAAGAATAGTGCTATTTTTTAATTCAAAGCACACAGTTCAGTCTCACAAGCTCAAACATCCACAATTACACCACTCACAAGTAGCTGGATTATCAGGATTGACTCAACCGAAGCCATACATCACCAGATCTTTCCACAACAGCACCTCACAGTATCCTTTCTAAAGGCCGTTTCACTTTCACACTTTGTTGCCTTAGAAATTCACAGTCAGTTCCATTCTTTCCGTCAGATATTCCACAGACTCGTCATAGCTTGGTTATTAACAAGCTCAGTTTCACATCACACCCACATTTGACAGCTTCAACGTCCCAAACAAGATAGAACAAGAAGGTTCCCCCTTCAATCAATTCTCTTTCGTCCAGTTTTTCACTCATTATACACCATCTTTCTTCTACACATACAGCACACTCAACAGTCATGATTTCGGAAATTCTTATCTTAAATACCGAGTCCACCAGCATCCCGCCGTTTGTCACATCAGCGTTCAACCAGAAAAGCTCATACCTGCAAACATTTACCGATATCAAGTCTTTATGTGTATACCTAAGTACAACGTGCAACTATAACCTAGTTAGATCGCCCGAAACAGGAGACCTTGAGAAGATTTGCAACGTTGAAGAAGAGAAGGAGGTGTGGTATCCATTTGGTATAATAATCAATTCTGAGAATCAACCCGCTAAATCATGCCCGTTGGATGACCTTTCACTGGATATTCAGAGGAGACTGTTTGAATCCAGATTCTACCATTTGAATACAACAGTCTCCATTATACCGTTTTCCAAAACAAAAGCCTTACCATCAACGTTCAAACTCAACATGGAGCAAATATACTCTTGTGTCAAGAATAGACTAACAAGGGTGGAAACATGGGTCGATCTAAACCCATCTTTGCTAAACTCGTCCAAGGATTTACACATAAATACAATGGTTAGAGTGCTCGATGATTGCTCAACAGAATTAGACATAGAACAGGAGGCAATTGCAATATCGGCATTAACATCATCGATCGATTATTACTCTCTTCTAACAATCCCTCACGATGACTCCTACTATGAATCGAGGTTTGACAGGTGGGGATTCCCAGCATACAACCTTACAAGTGATGAATTGTTATACTGTGCAAACTTGATGTTAATGAGAGTCATCAAACAGTTGCACGAACCATCAACCTCGATAGACTGCCGCAACACTCTTCTCTCCTTCTTATTCTACGTTAGGGATAACTATAGATCGGGAAACCCATTCCATAACTTTCGTCATGCCGTTGATGTTTTACAAGGTGCCAATTACTTCAGTACTACGCTATGTCGTGACCCAAATTTCACGATCAAGGTTAAAACGCAGGATAAGCTATCGTTGTTGTTTGCCTCGTTAGGTCATGACCTTGGGCATCCAGGTATAACGAACATGTTTTTGACAAACTATCAGACCCCAATTGCACACATCTTTAAGAATATATCCAACTTGGAACAGTTCCATTCTACCAAATTCCGCACCATCTTGGAACTCTATTTACACAGCGAAAGTAAGAACGAGTTGGGTTTCAACTATACCTCGTTTGACATCATTGAAAAATCCATCTTGGCAACTGATATGGCTAGGCATGACTGTTTTGTTGAAGAAATTGACAAGTTTGAAGGTTATGCTGACCAGGATAAAAAAGTTGAGATGTTATGCTCATTAATCATCAAATGTGCCGATATTTCCAATGTTTGTAGGCCGTTGGAAGTTTCGACCAAATGGGGGTTGTCGTTGGGAGAAGAATTTAAAGAGGTGATGATGTTGGAAACAATGTTGAAAGATGGTGGTGTTGATCCCGGGGAAATCAGACCCGTTTGTTCATTGGCCAAGATTAGGAACATCACACCTGAAACGGCGGTGAGTTGCGTTCCTGGCCTGGCTGGTTCTCAGATGTTCTTCATCTCGAGGTTTGCAAGATCGTTCTTTGGGAAGATTGCGAAGCATATTGCCGGATTGGGATTCTTGGAGGAACAACTGCTTCAAAATATGGCACATTGGGAAGGGGTTTTGAAGAGGCAGAAGGAAGCTGCTGGTGAGTTACCGTAGTTTCGTCTTCTTTCATCTTCATCTTCTTCATCTTCTTCTTCTACTTCTTCTTCTTTATCATCATCATTTGATGTTTATTTATTCTATCTAAGCTTTCTTCTTACGCTGCTGTGGGTTTTTTTTTAATACAATTCAATTCTTCCATACGCCACACATTTCACTAAGCTTCTCGAAGAGCAATGCACTATAAAGACATGGTCTGTCGCTATGTTGTCGGTTCTATGAATTATATCCGTTTTACTAGTCTTACCTTGCTGTGAACTTTCAGTGTAGTAATAATGGGAAGTCAACAGTCAAAGCCTGCCAAAGTACCACTCATCAAAGAGGGAGAGGAGTTTAAGTTGACTTCTCGATTGACTCTGGTTGGACGTGACTTCTTCTCTCTCCTGCCCGGAGTCACCCCCATGTCTGCCCACTGCCCTCCCCATTGAAATACTCGGCACACGGCACACAGCCATACAGAACTCCCTCTACTTTACCTACCACGTACAACCACTGTGAAAATTCAGGTCAAGTCAAATACACCAGACAGAGCTGGCTCTCTCTCTATAGAAGATGAACCATTGGATTAACCCATAACCATTCGAATCCCCTAACTTTTCAATTAACCGATCATCACTTCTTCTTCTAGTTAATCACCCTCCCTTCTCTTTTTCTTCTCCCTCTCTCTCTCTCACACACACACACAGAGAGTGAAAACGAAAGCGTAATTGGACATCCCACTCACCGAACCGCGCACCTTTCTCGTCTTAATCGCCCCACCCACCGATTTCCACAAGATGCTATTTCAAAGATCACTACAACTTGCAAGCAAGCAACTATTAGGTCAACCATCAAGGAGTCTACTCAGACCAACAACCCTGTTCAAACTAACAAGTTTGACAAGGTTCAACTCCACCTCGAACGTGCTCAATCCAAAATCGATAGTGTCAACCTATTCCTCTGGACCAATAACTTTAAAATTCACGAATGAACACGAATGGGTTTCGTATCATCCAGATGGAACCACTTTTGTGGGAATTACAAAATATGCAGCAGATGCATTGGGTGATGCAACGTTCATCGAACTACCTACCGATCTAATCGGTTCTGGCCTCGTTTCTAAAGGTGATGCCATTGGTTCTGTTGAGAGTGTCAAGAGTGCCTCTGAAATTTATTCTCCTGTTGATGGTGAGATTGTTGAAGTTAACGAGGCATTGAATGACAACCCTTCCCTGATCAACGTTGATCCTATGGGTGATGGATGGCTTGCTAAGATTAAGGTTGCCGAATTGAACTCTGAGGATTTGTTAAGTGAGGAGGAATACGTCAAGTTGTTGGAAGAGCATGACGAGTAATCGGCAATGATGATGATTCCCTTTTAGGTTTTTTTTTTCGTTTTTGAAATTATATTCATTAAATTGTTCTGTTTTTTTTTTTTTGCAAACCGCCTTCTTCCACTCTTTCTTCTTTAAATGAATGGAACACATATTTATAATCTACCTAGCTTCTACGTGCTGCTTCAGACCATCCTTAACCAGTAAATAATATAAGAAAATAAATAAAGTGCACCTCTACATAAGATCACCTCTTTGACCTATTCTTCTCCTTCTCCCACTCTTCAGGAGTCTTGGTCTTCAACTGTAAAGCATGCACACCTTTCTCCTTAATTTCATCATCGAGTAACTTATAAATCACTCTATGCCTAGCAGGCAACGCCTTTCCCTTGAAAGCTTCACTGACGATGGTCAATCTAAAATGAGATTCAGTCACATTTGTGGCGCCTCTTAGACCGGCATGATGAGCGTGCTTCCATGAATCATTGGTAATCTCGAGAACAGATGGTGAGAGTTCCGATTGTATCTTTTGCGCTATTGAGTATTGTATTGGGTTAGAATCTGGCGTTATTTCTAGTTTTTGTTCTTCTTCAACAAAACGTTGTGATATTGAAGCTGAGGACATTTTTTTGATGGTTGTTGAAATGGGTATTTGGACCGAAGGGATGAATCTTTGTGCTTTGAATGTGCGGGTTTTGATGAGTTGTCTTGGTAGAAACATCTATGTGTGAACGATGATGGGGCGAACTGCTGATACGGTTTCTGCCCTTTGGAAAACTGTGAATTTTGGACCAGAGTCTTAGAACTTGGATTAATTATAAGAGAGATTTTGATTAATATGAAATACTAGTGGTTAGTTGGTGGGTACTGTATCCATAGGATGAGTATTCAGATTTCCTGTAACAGTATCACAGTATCGGTGCATGCTAGCCATACGCTGAAAAATTCACCTGTATAAGCGCAGGCCCGGAAAGCCCAGAGTGAGGGGGGGGGGGGGGCAGACCACCGCGTGTTCAACAGGTGAGCCTGTGGGGGTACCAGGAACCAGACACCACCCTACTTTGCTATCTATACCACTGATAAAAAACTGGCATACAACTACTCAATTACAACAGTGATGAAATTATGGGATTTGTTGGTGGCATTCGGGATGAATATATATAGCTTTAACGGAGAGAATAATGGAATTGCAATGAGAGTCGGCACGTTCACAGCTGTGTAACAGACTACGGTAGTACATTAATCACTGCCCTGGATGCAACCATCAGTCGTTTCACTGTGTTCTTTAAATTTAAACCCTTTTACGCCATTCAATCGCAGTACAAAAGAAAATCATCGTAAAGTTTCATTTTCAAGATTCAAATGGTTAAAAAATCAGTGGAAAGGAAGGATGAATATAGAAATAACAGTCCAAAATTGCAATTGCAACTACGCCATCTGGGGAAGCTCCTAAATTTAGTAGTTGTCGTTACGTCCACCAAAGGAGTCGTTGTTGCCTCTGCCAGAAGAGCCACCAAATCCAGAAGAACCACCGTATGAGTCGTTTCCAGACGAGCCACCATATGAGTTGTTGTTGTCTCTACCAGAGGAGGAACCCCCGTATGAGTTGTCGTTGTCTCTACCGGATGATCCCCCAAATCCTGACGATGACCCACCGTAGGAATCATCGTTACCGCCTCTATTGGAGATTGAGCCACTATTGTTCATACCAGAGGAACCATAAGAGTTATCGTTGTCTCTACCAGAGGAGGAACCCCCGTATGAGTTATCATTGTCCCTACCGGATGATCCACCGAATCCTGACGATGACCCACCGTAGGAATCATCGTTACCGCCTCTATTGGAGATTGAGCCACTAGTGTTTCTACCAGAGGAACCATAAGAGTTATCATTATCTTTACCAGAGGAGCCATAAGAGTTGTCATTGTCTCTACCGGAGGAACCATAAGAGTTGTCATTGCTGTTGTCTCTACCAGAAGAACCACCATGAGAGCTACTGCTGTTATCGTTATCATTGTCGTTGCTGTCCTTATTCTTGTAGGAGTTGTAGGCAGAGGTAGCCTTGGACTGCAGATCGTTTCTAAAAGTCTCGTCTGACAGTTTGTCCTTAACTTGATCGAATAAACCCATTGTGATATGTGTGTATGTGTATTTCTGTGTGGATGTGTAGTTCTATTTGAATTGAAGTAAATAGTCCTGGTGAGTTGAAACTGAGGATATCAAAGAAGGAGAATAGATCGTCGAAAAACGTGGAGTTCTAGTGATATTTATACTTCGAACGTGGGGCGCTGCAACCAACAGAAAGTCCACATGAGCAAACATTCGATACAGGTCGATGACGAATGACAATGTGATCCCAGAATTGGTCAAGCAAGGTCCAATTTCAACTCCACATGTTTCTCTATTGCCATTGCAATTGCCACTACCATTGCCATTCCGCCATTCCTTTGTGTAAGCAGAGATGCTTCCTGAGCTGAAATTTGACATCCCATGACTCCGAGGCTGCTAAATGTTATTAATAACAGCATGCATGCATTCACATCCACGCGGCTACGCGGCTCAGGAGATATTTTTTAGGAGTACAATAGGTTAAGTCATAGCAACTCGTTTGGACGTTTAGTTCTTTCTTCTACGAGAGAACAAGTCTCTAATGTATCTCAAAAGCGCTTGAATGTTCCTGGCGTGTGAAATCAATTGACAAGGGTTTCCTATTACATTTGAGCAACAAGAAACTTTATATGTCGTTCAGAGAGAGCACGTAGTGCTAGTAGTAGTGGTAGTACCACCACCACCACCACCACGTCGAACCTTGCGCCCCCCGCAGCAGACACGTCCAAGCGCACTATGTAGCGTATAGACGTGCCTTGCAGTGTTGTGTGATGTGCATGCATATACCCATGCGGTAACGTACGCCTACTGGTTGCTCCATTCTCCATGCTCCATATAATGACAGTCAGTGAGGACCCAGAACAATCAATTAAAGCAATCCACGCTTCCATTACGTAGATATTACCTCTACACTCGGCAATTCTGGATCAGCTTCGTTCTGAAATACGTCAACAAGTGCCGTCCGGGCGTAGCGGGGCGTGGGTATGTGGGTGCCTGCCACCTAACACTTGGCATTCTAAACACATCGTTTCAGATCTTCAATCGCAGTGTTGTATCGATCGAACCGCCAAGTAGAAAGGAATTGAGTTCTAGCTGAATCCAGATGAAAAAAGGATTGGCCGGTGCCCTCCACATCTGATGCTGTTAGTAGGGCTTTTCATGATCTATTTCACCTGCATCGGTCAATTAAAGTCATAGACACAAAGACCGGCATCTGCACCTCAAAGGCAAAAAGTAAACGCACACAATTGACTTTGCAAAACAATAAAATTGACACTTGGGAATCAAACCTGAAATTTCAGTATTAGTTTGAAACACAGATCCTTGATTCCAGTGCTTCACCATCTTCCGATACCACGTACTTGGATCACAATTGGAAGAGCACTTAGAACTTATCCTCTAACCTCAATTGGCATAGCGGGCCCCCTTTCAGCTTCGAAACTAAGTACTGAAATGGGCCCGTCTTGATACATCTTCCCTACCAGTGTTCTTCTCTCGCAAGAATCCATAAAGTTTTCACTATTAAGAGCAGTGATATTTATCGTTGATCCAGCACCCGTTAATGCCTTTATAGTGAATTAGAGACCAAATTACGTAATTGCTGCCGCTTAAAAGAATTGTTTTTGCTTATGTAACAGCTTATGTCATCCTTAGTGTGTTGTTTTACCCTTGCTTTAATAACAGTTCCTAATTAGGTAAAGTAATAACATTTAACAGACACCAATACTACCTCATTTGGGAGTAGACTTTAAGAGCTTTATTGAGGTGGAACTTAAGCTCGGATCTTATATCACAAGATCTCAGCTCTTCTCTGTGTTTCAGCCAAACTAATCAAGGGATATCCGACCGACTGTGTGCAGACGAACAGGAAAACAGTTATTAACGAGTAATAGATACGTTAGTCAGGACAAAAACGTTCTCTGTATTAACACAAAGAGTTATCTAGCACAACAAAGCCCAAACTAGAAACAAGATAAATTGCTGTTTGGTGGAATTTCAAAGTTCATAAAAGAGAGCGATATCACAAAAAACGAGCCACATTCAATAACTTTTAAGGCAATATGTCATACAGCCCAACGAAGCCCAGTACACCAAGGCATCGTACTGTCTTTGGAACAGCCAGTCCGAATCTTCTTAGTCAACAAAAGAGTTCAATCTACGAGAGCAAAAAGATCATTCCCCCAAACTTCAACATTGTTCAACCCGACTGGTCGCGCCCAACTTGGAGTTCTTCCTCAGTAGGAACATCTTCTCTATCAACAAGAGGAGCAGTCGATAAGAAGAAGCTATCGAGACATAGCGGTAGCCATCATGATGACAACTTAGGATCTCCTAAGAAACTACGACGTACTAATACAAATGAGCTACTCGATAGATTTATTCCTTCAAGGCATACTGCTTCAGGAAAAGTCACCTTGGAAGATTTCATTCCACTTCCCAGTGCGTTACCATACGATCATATCGAATCACAAACGTCAAAGATTTACAAAGATTCGGTGGCTGAAGCATGTGGATTAGAAGTCGGGGAAAGAATCCTGCAGTTCCAGCCAGCCCCACCAGAATCAAAAAAAACAGCCAAGCTAAGAACCTCCCAATTCAAGACTAAACCCATGATTTCCACAGCTGCAGCACAGGCAAGAATTAAAAAGACACCAACTTGTCCAACCAAAGTGTTGGATGCACCTGGTATGACTGATGATTTTTATCTCAACTTGATGGAATGGTCTTCAGAGAACGTCCTTGCGATTGCTCTCGAGAATTGTATATACTACTGGAATGCCACCTCGGGAGCGGCAGAACTAGGTGCCGAATGTTCCACCTGGATCACATCGATAAGATGGTCAGCAGATGGTAATTACATTTCAATTGGTCTAGATGATGGTTCAATGGAAATTTGGGATTTCGAAACAAACACACATTTGAGAACGATGAAAAGTCATGATTCAAGAGTTGGTGCGCAATCATGGAACGAACATATATTGACTTCCGGTTCTAGATCGGGACAAATGTTCAACCATGACGTTAGAATTTCACAGCATATAGTGGGAAGCCTGAATAACCATATTGCCGAAGTGTGTGGTATCGAATGGAGGCCGGATGGATTACAACTTGCTTCAGGTGGTAACGACAACGTTGTGAACATTTGGGATGCAAGGTCGACGGTTCCACAGTTCACAAAGACAGCACATGCATCAGCTGTTAAGGCATTGGCTTGGTGTCCCACCCAACGGTCACTTCTTGCCACTGGTGGTGGCTCATCATGCAGAAAGGTGCACTTTTGGAATACTACGACTGGCGCAAGGGTGAACACCATAGAGACGGAGTCTCAAGTATCATCTTTGAAATGGGGTTATTCAGCAGGTATAGGGATGGAGATTGCTGCAACTCATGGATTCCCAAACAACGATATCAGCATATATAGTTATCCTTCTTTGCAAAAGACCGGTGTTGTTAGTGGAGCACATGAGTCGAGAGTGTTGCATGGAAGTTTGTCACCTGATGGAACCACACTTGCAACTGTTGCCGCTGACGAAAGCTTGAAGTTTTGGAAGATATTTGACGTCATGAGTGAAGTCAAGGAAACTACGAATCTGGGCTCTGGTTCGAAAGAGATGAATGGGGTGGTGACTATCAGATAGGTGGAGCTCTTCTTCTTGGGTGTCGCAGGTTATGCAAAGCATCTTTCTCCCACAAGCTATACAGATTCCTCAATCTTACTACAGTACGTAGAGTTTTTATGGTTTCTCTATTTTTCATTCATTTTTTTGTCCTCTTTTCTTTCCTACCCCACCCCATGATCATTCTGAAAGGCAATGATTCTATAGAATTAATGCATTTGATACCTAACGAAACAGAAATGTTTAAAATGTTTAAAATTTGGAAAAATATTGAATAATATGCGGCCTTTTGCGTTGACTTATAATCCTGTGCCGATTGAAGAATATAAGTGAAAAAATTCAAGAAATATGGATGGAAGTTCAAACGATTCAAATTCAACCTTGTCACTTGAAAATCCTGAATTCAGAAATAGAGAAAAAAAAGGATAAGTCTATCAATGCTTGATTTTAAATGCCGCTGAAATAAGTTACAACTCCAAGACTCTCTCATGAGCCCCTATCAGATGGGATACCCTTCCAGCTGTATAATGGTATTTTCAAAAACTGATTTGCTTCTTGCCTAGAATTACCGTTGAGAAATCTCACCCCACGACATGGTATTATTGATGTTGTATCTACTTGTAGATATCAGGCACTGTTTGTCGGGACACTCCTAGTGGGTGTTTCCATTCATCGTGGTGCATGCATGGACGCATGCATGGACGTATGCGCGATACTCGTGAAGTAGTTTCCCCTTTGGTAAGTCCGTGCCGAAGTCTGAAAGAGGAAGGTCTTACTACTCACACACCACGGCACACAGACGGGCACTACACTGTGGGCTTTACACTGTGGGCCTTACACTGTGGGCCTTAGCTAAACGCTCAACTTCCTACAACCAGACGTTCATATATTTATACAAGATGATAAAAGTCTGTGACTGTGACGAAGGAGGAAGATATATATATACCATTCAAACAGTCCCTTCAACCACAGCTTAAAGCTGTAGATAGATAAGTGGCACACGTCAACCGTGCATTGCACAGCACAGAGTACCCGCAGTGATGGACCAATTGCTCTCAGGGGTGGCCCATGAAATTACCCAAATTGGCGAGTCTCTGACTTCAAGCTGCACCTGCACCTGCACGGTGTCTGCCTCGCCGCCCCGGTGGAAACACGGGAGAGGCCCCCGCTTTGTATCTGCATCGCATGCTAGCACCAGCAAAAGGACAAAAAAATATTTCACCGCCACCGCCGCTACCGATTTGTACCCGCTACAGTAACACGACTGCCCGGTCGGCCTGCCCCACCCACCTTCAGCTGATACCGCACCAGATCTCATGGGCACTACACTACGGCCAGAGGGCCTCTCCCGAAGCGGCACTGCTTAGGGTGAAGAAGCCAAGCCAATCTAAGCTGTACTATCTAACTGTTTGATTGATGATAGACTGATCCAACCTTTTCCTAAATCTTACAAAGTATAAAGACACTGCTATCCCCAAGCATAACCCATTCATGCTGATTGCACGACTCATAGAGAGTAGTTTAATCATAGATTCTAGATATTCACTAGTTATTCGAATCCCATAATCACACAGATAGCAGCGAAACGGTCAACCTGCATCATGTCACAAGAACCTCCAAAGAAAGCTTCCAAGCTTGAGATTCTCACTCTCAAAGATGCCGCAAAGGCAGGTAGAACCCTATACGAATCATTTGCCGCTGATGACGATGTCCACAACTATGTTTCTCGTCATCTGGAATACGACCCAGAATACAGGAAAAAGTGTGATTTGCTACTGTATGAATCATATGTCCGCTCCCACATAATGAAAGGTTTGGTGATTGCAGTGAAGGGCGATGATCATGAGAACAGAGATACCTTTGAAACAGTTTCCCTATGGACGCACCCAGAAACTGGCGAGATTGACAACTATATAACCTTGATGAGAGCAGGTTTTGCCAAGTTGGCATGGTTGACAGGTGCCGAAGGACGTAAGAGGGTGTTTGGAACGTTATTCAAGGTGTTACATGACAATGCCGTTGATATTCTAAAGGATTGTCCTCACACTGATAACCTATGGACTTTGGTTTATTTGGGATCAACCCCAGCTGCAAGAGGTAAGGGTAACGTTAGAGCTATATTGGAATACATGTTTGAACAACATATCGACTCTACCAAGTCCATCACGTATCTTGAAAGTTCTGCCGTTTCCAACATTCCAATCTATGAAAAGTTTGGATTTAGGGCAGTTGCTGACATTTGGCTTGGTGATAAAGAAGATCCTGTTGACAAGGCAAGGATGGACGTTATGGTTAGAGGACCACTTGGTGAAGAGTGGGGCCAATTGAAAGCCGTTAGAGAAAGGCGTCACTATGTTATTCCTGATTGCTCTACGCTGAAATAGTGATACACAGCTTAAGTTGTAACGCCTTAATGCATTTCCGGTATCTCTGCCAACTTGACGAACATCCATTTTTCTTCTGCTTTCACTTTTTTCATATTTCCAGATTCCATATTCTATTGCACTTTAATTTACTTCTTCTCCAGTCTACTTTTTTCTCTTTCTTTCTCTGTTCAGATGTCCTACAATAGGGAGATCTTTTTTGGGTTATTTTTCTCTTCCAATGGTAACTACCACTCATTAGCTTGACGACATCGAAAATTAAATGGTATTAAATGGTATTAAATGGTTTTCCGTTAGACTAGCGTGATTAGAGCGCGATGGTGCACCACTGCACCGGGAGGTCAGGCTAAGCCGTGCGTGAGAACGACCGACAGAGTGAGGACGTGCATGTCTGTTTAGAGAGGGTGAGCATCATAATCATTCTCAATGAACCAACCAACCCATCTCAATACTCCTAAAAACTAACAACCCCTTCAAAACGATCCACCCGGAGGACGATGCTCAACAACCAGACTGAATGATTGATTCACAATTTGGTTTGAAGGCAAAGTGAGTTTGCAGAGATAATTCATCAGCAGACATCTTCAGTGAAATATCACCACTCGTCATACATATAAATAGCTGAGCTATAGCACATATAGATATATATCCCTTCGAAGCACTATCTTAAGCAGCCAAAATCTGCTTCAAGTTCACTTTTTCTTAAGCCATGTACTCTCGTCAGCCATTTGGAAATGATCCGACGCTTATGCAGGGGCAATTGGGACAACAGAGAACGTTTGGCCTTGGCCAGCAACAACAACAACAATCACAGTCACAACCATTACCCCAACAGCTCCAACAACAGCAGTCAAATGCCTCACTTCTTGCACAACAGTTGCAACAATCTCAGCAGAGTCAATCACAAATCCCTACTCCTTTGCAATCAGCAGCACAGTTGATATCGCAACCCGCTTTGGGCTCAATAACGGCATCCGAACCAACTACTGCCCCTTCAGGAAGCGTTTCATCCATGCCCTCGGCCTCAGCTACCCCAGGAACGGGAAACAAGGCACTCAACGATGAAAAAGTGTACGCGTGGATAAATGAGCTTATCTATGGACCCAACAAGGAACAATCCTTGTTGGAACTAGGCAAAAAGAGAGAACTATACGATGATTTAGCATTGGTGCTATGGAATTCGTTTGGTGTGATGACTAGCTTATTGGAGGAGATAGTCACCGTTTATCCATTATTATCCCCACCAACTTTGAACACTCCTGGTTCAAACAGAGTGTGCAATGCATTGGCATTGTTGCAATGCGTTGCCTCTCATCCTGATACAAGAAGTCCGTTTTTGAATGCTCAAATTCCACTGTTTTTATATCCATTCTTAAACACCAATTCCAAGCAGAGGCCGTTTGAATATTTGAGGTTGACTTCTTTGGGTGTCATTGGTGCACTTGTGAAGAACGATAACCCTGAAGTGATTCAATTCTTGCTCACTACAGAGATCATTCCTCTGTGTTTGAAGATCATGGAATCTAGCTCTGAGTTGAGCAAGACTGTTGCGATCTTCATCGTTCAAAAGATATTGATTGATGATTCTGGATTGGCTTACATCTGTCAGACCTTTGATAGATTTGAGGCCGTTTCAAATGTTTTAAAATTGATGATTGATCAATTGTTGAACAATCCAACCGGTAGATTACTGAAGCATGTTATCAGGTGTTACTTGAGGTTGGCTGATAACCCGGATGCAAGAGTCGCATTGAAGGAGAGACTTCCTGTGGCATTGAAGGATGACACATTTGCAGAGATTCTACGAGAGGATGCTGCTTCTAAGGCTTGCTTGTCACAGCTATTGGCTAATCTACAGCAGTAAGAGACGATGGAATACTCATCTTGATAATCCAATGGTTGCTAGTTTTGGAATTATACTCTTAAAGAATGTGGTATACTTATTTTGTGTAGCTATAGAATATACGGAATACTTATCGATCAACCTCAAGCGCCCAGAGTAGTAGGGTAGTGTCCCTATGGATAGATCCCTGGAAGGGTGCTTTGCACAGCCTTTTTTCAGGACCACTTGAAATTGTTCAACTGTTCAATAAATAATCACGGCATAAAGTACGTAATGGAGTAAAAGAGCTGTTGTTGAACGGATGTTTTGAATCACCAGCACCAACCACGTATACACAACCCCTACCAGACAACCACTTGTACAAACATATGAAAGTTTTAATCCCTAAGCAGCAACAATCGTTATCAATTAGTATCACAGGATACAAATTCTGATACTTGTTGCCTATATACCTCAATTCTTTGATTAATTGACCCAAGTAGTTTTGCACCCATTGGTCAAAAGCTGTGTCACATCATAGAACCAAAAGTTACGTGTGATATCTCTTCAATTGTTCCTCTCGAATATATTAAATATCCCAAACCGCAACTGGCAATAGGATCATCATCATTAGCAATGTCTACCCACTCATACAAGAAATTTGAGGATGCTGACTCTGGCGCTTTGCCAGATAAGATGACGGTCTACCAAGAGTGTCTCCAGGCGTTCAATTCAAGCCCCGTTCATGCAAAGAAGTGCCGTTTGTTACTATCCAGACTCTTGAGACTCCTATATGCCGGCGAGACATTTCCAAGAGTTGAAGCAACCAATCTCTTCTTTTCAATCTCTAAGCTATTCCATCATAATGACTCTTCGTTGCGTCAACTGGTGTACCTAGCCACCAAGGAGCTCTGTGCAATTTCGGACGACATCTTGATGGCCACTGCATCGATAATGAAGGACATCCAAAACGGTGAGGTCATCTACAAGCCAAACGCAGTCAGAACCCTAGCAAGGGTTCTTGATGGATCTACCATCCATGCGGCAGAAAGGGCAATGAAAAACTGTGTCGTTGACAAGAATCCAAACGTTTCATCCGCTGCATTGGTTTCCTCATACCATTTACTTCCTGTTGCAAAGGATGTCGTCAAGAGGTGGACAAACGAGACACAGGAGGCGATTACCTCCAACAAGGTTTTTCCTCAATCACAATATG
Organism: Ogataea pignaliae; assembly: GCA_030570775.1. Classification (NCBI taxonomy): domain Eukaryota; kingdom Fungi; phylum Ascomycota; class Pichiomycetes; order Pichiales; family Pichiaceae; genus Ogataea; species Ogataea pignaliae. Next base: position 7,289 of record JAJLWO010000033.1, on the reverse strand, counting down.
CCACGCATGAACATTACGGCAACAACAAACTTATGACAACTACATATACATACCAATATCACGCTCTAGGTTTGTTGTACCACTTGAGAAGCCACGATAAGATGGCCTTGTTAAAGATGATCCAGCAGTTCAACGACCAACAACCATTGAGAAGTTCCTTGGCAACCGTTCAACTAGTGAGGTACGTTGGTAAGCTGATTGAAGAGGACTCGAACCTGACACAATCATTGTGGCCATTCTTCCCTGGTTGGTTGAAGAACAAATCAGACATGGTTGAATTGGAGGCTGCAAAAACCATACTTGCCTTGCCAAAGTTTACCTCAGAGCAGCAGATGCAAGCCATCAACACCTTGCAGGTGTTACTGTCTGTTCCTAGAACCGTCACCAGATTTGCAGCCGTTAGAATCCTCAACAGAATCGCCATGAAGAGTCCTGAAAAGATTATGGTTTGCAACATTGAATTGGAAAATATGATCAATGACTCAAACAGATCCATCTCCACCTACGCCATCACCACCTTGTTGAAGACTGGTAATTCTGAAAACGTTGATAGATTGGTCAAGACGATCTCTGGTTTCATGGATGACATTTCCGATGAGTTTAAGATTATTGTTATCGATGCCATTAGAACCCTATCTTTGAAATTCCCTGACAAGCACAAGTCAATGCTTAACTTTTTGAACGATGTTTTGAGAGATGAAGGTGGATTTGTGTTTAAGAATGCAATTATTGAAGCCATATTTGACATCATCAAGTTTATTCCAAGCTCAAGAGACTTGGCTTTGGAGATGCTCTGCGAATTCATTGAGGATTGCGAATACACCGAATTGGCAGTGAGAGTGTTACATCTACTAGGTGACGAAGGTCCAAAGACTTCCAACCCTACTTTATACGTCAGGCACATTTACAACAGAGTGGTTTTGGAAAATTCAATTGTTAGATCATCTGCAGTTATAGCATTGTCCAAGTTTGCCTTGAGTGGTGATGAATCAATCACCAAGAGTATCAAGGTTCTCTTGGAAAGATGCCTACAGGATGTAGATGATGAAGTTAGGGACAGAGCTGCCTTATCTTTGAAACTATTATCCACGAAGGATGTTGAACAGGCAAAGAGTTTCATTGCTCCAACTTTCAAGTACTCATTGCCTGTGTTGGAACAACAGTTGACCATGTACGTCAACAACCCAGACAAGGAATCATTTGAACATCCATTCGATATCAATTCCATTCCAACCATGTCTGAGGAAGAAGCCAAGGCTGCAGAGTTCAGGGAAAGGACTACGGTTTACGAAGAAGGCGGTTCACACGTTGATAGTTCCAATGCTGCCGAGGAAGAGAAGGTGAGTGCATCTGCCAAGCATGCACTATTGCAACAGCAATACTCTCAATCTTTTGCAGCAATTCCAGAGATCTCTGCGTACGGTAACTTGTTACACTCTTCTGCTGTCATGGAATTAACTGAAAAGGAGACAGAGTTTGTTGTTACTGCAGTCAAGCACATCTTTGAATCACACATTGTCATTCAGTATGACATTGAAAATACACTCACTGACATTCAACTCGAAGAAGTATCTGTTGTTTCCCAACCTGATTCTGAAGAATACTCCGAAGAGTTCCTCATGCCTATCGATATCCTCAAACCACAATCAAAGGGTTCCTTGTACTTGTCATTTACCAGACCATCCACTTTTGAAGCTGCCTCATTTACGAACACGCTCTCGTACACATCGAAAGATGTCGATCCATCAACGGGTGAACCAGCGGATGACGAAGAAGGATTCCCAGATGAGTACCAGATTGAAGACCTAACTGTCACACCAGGTGATTTCATTGTTCCGTCATTCACTGGAAACTTCACCCATTCTTGGGACGAGCTCGATAATGAATCTTCAGCGGTTTACAACTTGGGTGATGCATCTTCAGTTGGATCGTTACAGGAGGTTGTTAACAAGCTCGTTAGTTCGTTGTCAATGATGGCCATGGAGTCCACCGATTTGGTAGTTAATGAGTCCAGTCATACTTTGAAGCTTTATGGTAAGAGTATCAACGGTGATAAGATTGCCTCTATCATCAGATTGGCTTCGAGCTCAAAGGGTATCATGATGAAGAATCAGGTGAGGTCTACCGATGCTGATTTAAGTGAGATGGTTGCTAACCATATTGAATAGATGCACTAGGTTGAGTAGCTTGGATTTTCTGATTTTCTTTAAAATTGCTTTTTTCTCTCTCTCTCTGTTTGTTGATTGTGTTTATTTGTTCTTCTTTCCATCTTTTGATTTCTTGTCATTGTTGTCCCCTGTTATACAAGTGTGTTTCTTTAGATTATTGTCACATTGTCATGTATACGAGTAGCGCCTCCGTGGATCTTTCCCCGTGTTACTCTTGCTTGCAGCCTCCACGCTGGTGCTCCTTGCACACATCCCATATTTTACTTGCGCAAACCTACGATCGATCCGATTTATATTCTATTTTAAGTCTTGAAAAGCGGATACACATATATACAAGAAAATGATTCTGCGTGCTCTTTTTGAAGCGGGTTGTTGGTGGAAAGACTAAAAGAGCGTCCTGGCAACGGCAGCTGACAGTTCAAACGTCAAATCCAAAACCCTTCATACATTCCTTATAGGCAACAATGGTAGTTTTGCATTCTTCAGCTTCGGTACCGTTAAACAAAAGACACTTATCTCTTGTTTCTTTTTCTGGCTTGCAGACGCAACATGGCTTTGGCTTGGCTGTGACAGTTTGTTAAAAAGGTCAGATCAAGAATAGGTTGGGTCAAGGGAGAACGGAAGTGATAAAGAGAACTGTGGAGCAGTCATCGTGTCTTTACAGCACCCACCGTCAGATCCCTGTATACTCAAACTTTTCAATGGGACCAAATGGTAATCATGTTAGTATATCGCTGAGAAGCTTTATTCAATCAACTTATCATTTTGAGGGGTTATGAGATGAGGCTTCGATCCTGTTGATGATGCTACTTACACTCTTGAACCTTGACTGTTTCGGACATTTCTGCTTTCTTGTGATGTGTTGTTGTACAATGGTGGATTCCAGTAGAGACCCGGATGATGTTACTTAGCAAAAGAAGAGAAGTAAATAGGTTGTACCATATATTAGTCAGCCCATTGATTGGCAATCCATTTAGTAACTTATATATCCTTTTGCAAGTTGTAAGTGTGGAAAGTTCTCGTTCGCTGTCCATGTCACGTGCACATGAACGACCATTGAAAAAGATCAACACCAATCACTAAAAGTCGATCGACGTGATAGTTTCCAAAACTCGACGCATGGATGGATGGCGCACGTTTTAGGACCGATCTCGAGGAAGAATGTTTGATAAACGGCAATCTCTTTATGTCTAACTGGTAAATGACTACGAAGAGACTGTTGGTAGGTAACAAACAAGCCAAGAACAATTTCAATCTTTCAAGACAACTTTTACGCAGAGATATACAGCACGTAATTGTTAAGCTGTGAAAAGTACCGGCCAATTCAATTAACGTCATAGCTCTTGAGGCTTATCCATTAGACTTTGCTAATCCTCCAGGGTTTGTCTTAGAACGTTCGAAATAGATAGAGTCACATCTTTCCACTCTGCAGCTCATCAAACAAAACCCATCTTACAGATAGTAATGTCAGCAGCATCCAGTGATACATGCGAGCTTCTTGGGCCTTTTGCCCTTTTAGTTCAATTGGCAATGGGATTGCTGTCTCTCTCATCGTTAGTCTGGAAGAGGTCAAAGGAGTATCCAAACAGACGACCATGGAAAGTTTGGTTTTTTGACGTTTCGAAACAAGTCTTTGGAGCATTGGGAATCCACGTCTTGAACGTGTTTATGAGTATTATTGGTGGTAACTCTGACAGTTGGGCCATTTCCACCATGACATCAACGGCGACCAGCAACACCCCATCCGATATCATAATCGAAGGCTACAATTCCACGCTTGGATTTATTTTTGATTTAAGCCATAGAACATCATCATACTATGCTATTGGAGAAAATGGTCTACCCCCCAATGCTCACCCGTTACCCTCTCCCACTCCTCCTGGAACGATCGACGACAATCCATGCGACTACTACTTTCTGAACATATTGTTTGACACAACGATAGGAATACCCATCTTGTGGGCGATGCTTCGTATTGTGTTTGGATTGGCCAGGCGAGCTGGCACAGAAGGGATAGAGAGTGGACAGTACGGTTCTCCTCCAAGGTATACATACTATTTCAAACAGTTGAGTCTCTACTTTGTTGGACTATTATCGATGAAGTTGATCATTTACATTCTTTTGATAGTTTGTCCATTTTTGGTTAGGGTGGCCACTTGGATGTTGAGTTGGAGTGACAATGTTCCTAATTTACAGGTGGGATTCGTCGTGCTGGTATTCCCCTTAATCATGAACACTTTCCAGTATTATGTCATTGATAATATCATCCAGAGTCCAGAGTACCATTTGAATAACAAGGTTACTAGCAGCAAATTGGATGAGGATGGTGATGAAGATAACAATATGTCGTCTGATGTTGATCATCATCACCAAGGGACAGTTACGGCATCCTATGGTGAAGCTACCAGTAGTGAACCCGTTGGATCTTCTCTACACAGTTAACACTGGTGAAATGTGCCTCGTCTTTTCTAATTCTCCACTTTTCTTGCCCCCCGAGTGTTGAGGGACGACTCTAGCTTGGTTTATGATAAAATTTGTATATATCACTTCTTGGCTACAATTTGGAGTACGAAACATGGATTGTTTAGTAGTTTTCTCCAATGATAAGCCGTTGCAGTAATTCGAAACGTAATAGTATCCGTGCTCTTTAGTTCTGTTGATAATTCCTCTTCCTCTCGGCCCTATACTCATGCCAATTGCCAGATCGCACCACTCGCCAGGCAATGTGGCAGTAGATCAAAGACGGGCCCAATGCTTAGGCGAGAAGCGAAAGAAGAGGGGCTTTTCGAAGATTCTTCCACGCGTCAGTTAGTCTAGATTAGTGAGGTATGCACAGCCGCAGGTAAAGATAAGAAGGTGAAGCTCTGCAGCTGCCAGACCACATCCAGTAGTGAGTGCTGCTTACTGTTATCCCCATCCAATGGCGATTGTGTCAAATAAGATACGAATATCACGAATCATTTCTTTCTCTCTAGAAACCCGAAAGGACAGAGGGTTGAACTCTGCCACTTCTTTCTTTTAAATTTTATCACAGTTGTGCACCCTACACATACCCTTCGGGACTAAGAATGGCTCACAACTTTTCAATTCAGAGGCAGGCCCTATTCGCCACCGCCATGAGAGATGGTGCTGAAAACCAGACTAACAACTACAGCAGCAACAAAGATTTAGATGCAAAGAAAGGAATCCAGGCAGAAACGAGAAACACGAGAAACTCCAACTCCAAACTTTTAAGCAGATCCAAGTTGTTTGCACCATTAATCTTCCTGTATTTCTTATCAGCCTTGTTCACGTACCAGTGCATCGCCACCAACCAGAACAATGGCGCGCCAAATACCACGCTAACCTCATCATCCAAGAAGAATATCATCATGCTAGTCACCGACGGTACAGGTCCGAGCTCGATCAACATGGCACGTTATTTCAGACAGCACAGGGACAACCTACCAATTGATGACACGTTAACCCTTGACAAATATTTCATTGGTTCATCAAGAACAAGATCGAACTCATCCCTAGTGACAGACTCAGCAGCGGGAGCCACGGTCTTTTCGTGTGGTTTGAAGACTTACAATGGTGCCATTGCGGTTGATCCTTTGAAGAATCCATGTGGGACCATCCTCGAAGCTTTAAAATTGAAAGGTTACAAGACTGGAATTGTCGTTACAACGAGCATCACAGATGCCACACCTGCTGCTTTCAATTCTCATGCTGACTATCGGTCAATGCAGAGTCTTATCGCTGGTCAGCAGTTAGGCTTTGACACGGCGCTTGGACCTGTTACTGATTTGATGATTGGTGGTGGACGGTGCTTTTACCTTCCTGGTTCGGACGTTGATGGATGTAGGGATGACGATGTGAACATGGTTGATAGAGCCAGGGATCTCGGGTTCCGTGTTGCTTTGAACAGGGAAGAGTTCGACCAGCTGCAGTTGGGAAAGAACGCATCGTTACCATTGTTATCGTTGTTGGCCTACTATGACATCCCTTACGATTTGGATAGGGATGAGAAGGTGTATCCTAGTCTTGAGGAGGAAGTTACCACTGCTTTGACCATGCTTTCTGAGGCAACCAAGGATTCAGACGAGGGCTTTTTCTTGATGATTGAAGGTTCTAGAATTGATCATGCTGGACATCAGAATGACCCTGCTGCACAGGTTAGAGAGGTGTTAGCCTTTGATAAAGCCTTTTCCAAGGTTATTGAGTTTATTGATTCTTCAGACGTTGAAACGATCTTGGTTTCCACTTCTGATCATGAAACTGGTGGACTGGCCGTTGGTAGACAAATTACACCGGGGTATCCTGAATATCTATGGAAACCAGATGCGCTGTTAAACGCTACAAGATCGGGAGAGTACGTGATTCGTAGGATTAGATCATACAAGGCCAAGCTCGAAGAGTCAGTTCAAAAGGAAGGTTTGAGTCCAGATTTGCAAGATTCCAAACTTTATGAGTTTATCAGAACTGAAATCTTGGAGCAAGATTTAGGTATCCTGGACTATACGCCAGAGGACATCACCACTGTGATTTCCCATGATGCTGGTGCCCACGATTATTTGAACGATATGGTTTCTGTGCGCGCACAGGTTGGTTGGTCAACGCATGGGCATACCGCTGTCGATGTGAACATATATGGCCATTCCAACACTGAAAATGGTAAGAGACTGTTGCGTGAGTATCTATCGGGGAACGTTGAGAATACTGAGATTGGTCAATTTTGGGAGAGAATCACCGGCTCGAATTTGGCAGAGGTGACCAAACTTTTGGAAGGCACGAAGCATTCAACTAGTGCTTCACAGCTTGTTGATGATAGTGCGTATTACTCACACCTTGGCCCTGAGTCTGTTGATCATTTCCATGTCAATGCTGAGTTTTCCCTGGGAGGTGTGTGACTCTAGGCCAAGTATATTGATTTGACATTGCTATAAAGCATTTCTGCATCAATTGGTGGGAAAAAAGAAAACAAAGATATTGGCAAACATGATTGCAGTTTTTATCGATTGTAGCTTAAATACAGTAATGTCTTCTTTTAGGTTGAGGCTCCACTTAAAAAGGGGGTAAAACAGTTTCCCAACCTCTGGCTGGACAGGGGGAAGGCGGGGGGGGGGGGGGGGGGGGGGC
>JAJLWO010000032.1:0-117119 GCA_030570775.1 Ogataea pignaliae | reverse complement strand
GGGGGGGAAGGAGAAGAGGAAAGTGAAAAAAGAAGGTGAATGAATACACTCATAGGTTTGGAATTTATTTTTAAGCGATGGATTACCAGGGGGGAGAAGGGTAAATAAAGGGAAAATAGTGTGTGTGTGTGTGTGTGTGTGTGTATAAGGGAGGTTAAAAAAGGAGTGAAAGGAGACAGCTTTGTAAGACAGTACTTGAAGCCCAACCATAAAATATCAATATTAGGATTGAATAAATATGAGTATATAGCAGTCAATTTAGAAATTGGCATGTTAAAAGGTGAAGAACGAAGTACCAGTCGTAAGAGCAGAAACCAAATGAAGAGATGTCTAAGAGTGATATGTCTCTTGCACAGTACCAGTCAGCAGAAGAGAAAGAGAAAACCTTAAGTAGTACCACCACCGGCTTACATGGCAAAAAGAATGGGCAACAAATAGGGCCAAAGTAATGTCCATGTATCATCTAAAAAAGATGACGACTTTTCCATTGGAAAGAAAGTTCCATAAGCGAATCAAAAGGAAGAGGAACGAGGATGACTTGGAATGAGAAAAAAAAAATATCATCACTGATCATCATCGTCCTAGCCGGATACCCCAAGTTAAAGACTTTCCGCAATGGTGATGAAACAAGCAAATCTCGAGTGTCATGGGACATAAAATAAAAGCCAAAACGAAAACTAAAACCAAACACCAAAACAGCCGTAACGAACATATCGAAAAAATAACTAACAATCCAGCATCTATAGAATGACACACTTCTTACTCTTCTTAATAACAGGAGGTTCAAGAGCAGCAACAATTGCTTCATCAAAGACATTCTTCAAACCAACCTGAGTCAACGCCGAACACTCGACATACTTGACGGCCTTCAGTTCCTTTGCAAGCTTCTCACCCATCTGTGGAGATATTGGTCTCTGATGCTGCCTTTCTAAACTTGCAAGGGCAGTTGGATCTTCCCTTAGATCGATCTGAGTACCCACTATCAAGCATGGGACCTGTGGTGCGTGATGGCTCACTTCAGGGAACCATTTCTCCTTAACGTTATCAAAGGAGGATGGAACAACAACTGAGAAACAGATCAAAAACACATCCGTTCTAGGGTATGACAAGGGTCTTAGCCTATCGTAATCTTCCTGTCCTGCAGTATCGAACAATCCAACGGTGTATGGTTCATCTCCAATCATCACCGTCACTGCATAGTTGTCAAAAACGGTGGGGACGTACTCTTGAGGAAACTCATTGGTGGTGTATGAGATTAGTAGGCAGGTTTTACCAACGGCACCATCACCAACAACAACAACTTTTATGGTCATCATCTTGTTAGATTAGAAATGGAGGATAGTATAAACAGGGTCGCCTGACTGATACATTCAATATGGGTGGTTAGTAGTTAGTAATCTTGGACATTCATTATTAATCATATTATGATCCCGGAGAACTTGTACGTGTGAAGGTTGGAAAGAAAACCTTCTTCAATCAAACCGTTAGATACATCAGAGAAAAGTTTCCAATTTGTATATCATGTGAAGCATATTCGTCGTATTGAAGAACAAGAAAAAAGAACAGATCCTGTCCCTGTTTCGTGTGAAAAATGGTGGCACTTACTAGTTGGTGTAGAGAATGAGCAAAAGACGATCTCAATCGATAAGTAAAGACAGCGAGTTTTCTATCTATCGAACAGCTTGGAAAAGAAAAACACAACAACCAGAAGGATATCAAATGCCTATAAAGCTTGTGCCGTGACTGTTTGTATATTAAAAGGACCAATTGGTGGGCACCAGGCACAGTCTGTTCTTTATCCTTTACCAATACTCTCCTGTGTCTGGTGCGTATACTCCAAAGTTGTGGATAAAACCAAACAGCATTTGCATTGGTGGGCGGGTGAGTGAGTGAGTGAGTGAGTGAGTGAGTGAGGGAGAGGTTATGTGTTAAGAGAGCGCAGCGTCGTTCGTTATCTGTTTTTGCTGCTGAGCTTTTGTAGGAAAGGTGTAGGGGTGTGTTTACTTATACACAAGGGGGAGCACCGGCCCCCTTCCCCATGTTTGCTCCCTTTTCCTTGTTCAATCAAACCCTATTTCAATACTCATCATCAACCAACTAAAATAACATTACTATACATCTGCAGAGTCTCTAGAGCACTAAATATCACTCTCGAATTGTCCAACAGCATCGTAAGCTGCAATCAACTCCTTCTGCAAAGCCTCAGGGAGAAGCGGCTTATTTAAAAATCCACTCATCCCAACCTCCAGGCACTTATTCCTCTCCTCAGCATACACATTGGCACTCAATGCCACAATTCTAACCCTATCTCCATACAGCCTCTTTAGCTGAATTGTTGCCTCAAACCCATCCATACGTGGCATCTGAAGATCCATAAAGACAAGGTTATAGTGGCTTCCTGTCTCGGCCAAAACCATTTCAAACTTCTGCAGCACTTCAACTCCATCCTTTGCATGATCAGACTTGTATCCCATTCTTTGTAAATGCTTCAATGCAACTCTGGTGTTCACCATGTTGTCCTCTGCTAGTATGATGGAGAGCGGATATTTCTCACCCAACATTCCCAGCTCGGCAGAACTGGAGGCTGTCTTCAACGCTGGCCTTCGGAAACACGCACGCTCACGAGATTTCTGCTTCTTCTCTTCATCCTGTTGTGAAAATTCTAATGCCTCTACCAACTTTGATTCCTTGTATGGTATGAGTAAGACCAATGGAATCCCAATGTTGGAAAGATCTTCAGGCAAAGAGGTACCAAAGGGAGTCGTTAATACAAACGTGGTATTTGGATTCTCTCCTTTGAACTTTAACCCTCTAGTGAAGTCATCCTCCATCAACTTGACATTGATGAAAACCAAATCAAAATGACGTTTACGGATCGTCTCTGAAGCAACACTCAAGTCTTCATTCAATTCAACAATGTATCCGTGCCTCTTGAGACCCAATTCCAACGAATGCCTAGCTAGTTTCTGCTTATCAACAATCATGGCAATTCCTTTGCTCGTCTTCATATCGGTAACGGAAAGGTTTGTCAATGGAGGATCAGCCTTGGTGGAGAACGTGAAGTAAAAAGTGGAACCCTTACCCTCTTCACTGTTGTAAGAAAGTTCACCGCCCATCAACTCGGCCAACTTCTTGGAAATGGCTAGACCCAATCCAGAACCACCAAACTCTCTGCTGCTTGAGCCATCCACCTGACTGAATGCCTTGAAAACCTTATTTTTTTGAGTCTCAACTGGAATACCTATACCAGTATCCTCAACGGAAATTTTGATACGATATCTTTCATCGCTAAGCCTGATAGTGGAAGTTTCAACCAAGACATGCCCTTCATTTGAAAACTTGACTGCGTTACCTAACAAGTTGATAACAATCTGTCTGACCCTGGTAATATCACCGTATATTGTACTGATAGAATCACACTTGTCCAAATAGACAAGCTCAAGATTTTTCGTTGCTGCCTGTTCTGACACAAGTTGTAGTGCACTCTCGATACACTCGTGGAGTAGGAATGGTTTGTAGTCTAGCGTGATCGAACCATGTTCGATCTTGGAGAAAGCCAAGATTCCATCAATGATGCTTAAGGTAGCCATGGCTCCTTCTTTAATTGTCTCCACATAAGACTTTTGAATCATGGAAAGTTCAGTATCCATCAAAAAGATAGCACACGAGAGCAATGAATTAAATGGAGTTCTAATCTCATGGGACATGTTTGCAAGGAAACTGGCCTTTTCAGCAGTGGCATCCTCGGCAACCTTCTTGGTGATCTTCATCTGATCGTAGAGTTTAACTTTCTCGCTGGAAATAATGGCTTGCGAGCACAAGTAAGTTATAAGGGTGATCTTATTCTTGTCAAAGATATCTGCTTTAGCATGCTGATTCTCCAAATATATCGCACCACAAACCTTGAGTTGGTTTCTCAGTGGAATACAAAGCACTGCGTTACTTTCAATGAATTCAAAGTAGGTGTCATTCTTCACAAAGCTGGAATCAAAATACATGATATCATCATGACGATTGATGTAAGAGTTGGTATTCATAACTTCCTTCACCAATGATGCAGGGCAAAGATCACCACGAGATAGTAATAGCTCGTTGTCCAAAAACTTGACACTATCAGTGGTACCCATGGCTTCAATGTAAGGAGCTCCTTGTTCCTTCTCCACTATCAAACAAGCAAACTCTGCATTGATGAAACTGGTAACAGCAGTGATCAACTTCTCAACAATGCTGTTATGGTCTGTACACTCAGACAGCTCATTGCATGCTCTCATTATCATCTCATTATCATGGTTATCGGATTCACCACTGGTGAGCTCATTCTCAATCTGCAAATGCTGCAGCTCGTTGATAGGGGGAAGCTTACTGACAGAATCAATATTGGATGCACTTGTCTCCTGTTCGGGAGGTGTGTCGCTCTTGGTAGTAGGTTGAATCACCCATCTGTGGTAGTCGGACATTTTGCTGACATTTTGAAGAGAGGATGACGAGCCGTGAGAATCTATGAAAGATTCAGATGAAGCTTCAGAGTGTTTGTCTATGTTAGCAGCAAGCTCAACCTGAATATCCATGTCCTCACCAAACTCTAGCTTCAATTGTACCACTTTTTGATCGGCACCCCAGATGTAGTAGAGCTTAGCAGCAGTCTTTAAAAACCTTAGGGACCGTTTCTTGTAAGCTGACACTGTTCTCAACCAACGACCACATTCTTCGTTCGCGATCGCCGCTTCAAACATCAATCCATTCTTGTTAGCTGACGCAATTGCAGCCTCGAAGCTGTCCAAGGTGTCCAGTTGATTATGACTTTCCCCCATCATCAAAGCCTTGACCAATAGGAAACGTGGCTTAAATGTGGCTGGATTGACCTCAGAGTAAGTCTGCAGGTCCTGTCTGAACTTGCTCAACAAGGTGGATCTGAATTCAGCCTCCTCGTCACTGGTCTCTTCGGTGTCTTTCAACAACAACAAGAATCCAAAGTAGTAAACGAATGGTGTCATGACAGATACAGATAGTTGCTCATAGGAGGGAATAACATCATCAAGTAACGCTCTCAAACCACGTGTGTAATCCTTGTTGAGGTAACAAGTCATCATGATGAACACGTTTGATGTAACAATCATTCCATAACCGTGTAACTGCTCGTACTTGAGCACCTGGTCTCTCCTCTGCACAAATGTATCGATATCCAGCTGACCAGACAAGAGAGCCAATTCGTCCAATAGCATGCCAGTGACAGAAACAATAAACCCAGGCGAATTCTGGCGATGAGAAATACCGTTTCGCACACTCTCAGCCTTCTGGACAACCTGATACAAGTTCACGCCAGAGAGCAGCCAAACCGTGCATTTGAATCCAAGAACATAGCACTTTCTTGTCTCTGAGTTGTTCAGCAGGTAACTCCTGGCAGACGAAACATACAACTCGTAGTACTTCAGGATGGACGAGACTGGTTCTAGGATGGTACCCACAGTGCCACAGTACCAGTCATAGGTTGAGATATATTGCTCTATAGAGCACAATGGAGAGGTTTGCAAGATGTAGAATGCCAACCTGCAGTATTCAATGCACATCTTCAAACCTTTCTTGCTGTCTTTACATAGACTTCCAGACAGCATCACTAGTGGAGTACAACAGAAGCTGGAAGTACCGTATTGTATCAACAGCACCACCGATTTTCGCCTTATGAACTCAACAACGTGTGATTTGCCACTGTTCATGCATGGAATGATGATGTCGTTGAAAATCTCTTGGATTAATAGGATCCTCTCTTCAGTTGCTGGCGCAAGGTTAACCAACTGACTGATCTCACTGTATGAAGATGGTAACTGAGCATCCAGGTCCTTTAAAATAGATTCAAACTTATCGTTCCTTTCAGGCTCGATTTCAGCTCCTAGATGTCGCAACGCCTCCGCATACACATCATATGAATCGTGGAATCTGTTCAATGAGCATAGCGATCTACCCTTTGCTGCCAAAAATTGGGCCTTATCCTCGGTATCTTGGTATGCATTCACAGCCTTATCTGCAAACTCAAGGCAATACTTGTGATCCCCTAATGCTGACCCAATGTAGATGAGCACCAAGTCCAATGTCTTTTGGATATCCTTTGACTTGACAAAATTCTTGGAGATTTCAAAGTGCTGCAAAGCCAACTCAAAATCTGATGAACCATAAGCATACCAACCGGCAGCCATCAACACCTCGGCATACATGTCGTGCTGTTCCTCAGTTGCAACCGTCCATGACTTTATAAAGTGGAAGGCAATGTTGTAACATTCGTGTGCAGTCAGTTCGGCGGTTCTGGTAATCTTCTCGTAGAGCTTTGCACCGCAGATGTTGTGGTACTTTCCCAATTCGTTATCTTGCGCCAGCAATCTCAAGTAAACATCTTGATACATGTCATGCGAGAATTGCAGTAGGTCGGAAGCAATGAGTGTATCCTTCTCTTCCTCGGTGAGACGTCCCCATGGATACTTAGGATCGTTGAATAGGTGGAACGGTAGCTTGTAACCCACACTGAGTGGTGTGAACATTTCAAATGCAATAGCGGTGTAGGAAATCTCGCAGACAGTGTTGAAGGGCAAATCACAAACACATGCAAGCTCGGATAGCGAGAAGGAATCCCCGCTGCAAACGCAAGCTGCAAATTTCATCACCGTCAAAACGGTATCATCAAAGAAGTCTTGCAAGAAAGTGACTAATGTGGAAGAGGCATCACGGCCAAACTCAATAGCGTTCACGATATCGTAGTTAACGTCCATTAGGAAAACTTCGCTTTGTGATTCTCCAGCAGTGAGTCTATGCATTGGTTGAACGGCTCCTGCATAGTGAACCATCCTCAAGATGATGATCAAGAATAGGATGTTACCACTGGTTATCCTTGCCAAAAACTCTGCAAATCTCTTCGCTATGCCATCACATTGTGGATTGATTGCAGCATTCCCAACTTCTAAGAACAGCAAATCATTCTCAAGAGCATACTCTTTCTGGGAAGACATCGCAGAGCGGAGCACAGACCTTGATATCTCCTGTATATTGTCAAACGTAAGTGGATTCAATTGTATCACCTCATGCTGTATGCCTTGACTGATGAATTCATCCATTGGCAACATGTCGTTGTAGAACGATGCATCCATATACTGATAGGTCGATAGGATAATCAACTTGAGTTCGTTAGGGTCATTTTCGTCGTTCAAAAAGTTGTAGAACTCTTCAAGCAATTGATTCTCCTTGCTCGTCAGCCATTGAACGTCATCGAAGGCAATCACCAAACCGTGCTTGCTGAACAATGTGAACATCATCTTGATTAAATACTTCATGGCAAATTCCTTTTGTAATGAGGACGATTCGGCATTCTGATTGAGATGCAAATAACGGGACCCCAATAAATCTTCCAACTCGGGTATGTAGCGGTACAAGACACTCAAATCTGCTCTAACGGATCCTGAGATTGCATTTCTCCATGCTGTGATATCCTTCTTATGGCTGGACAATATTTGAATGACAACTTGTTGAATGATGTTGAGAAAGCTTTGGAAGACAGACCCTTTCTGTTTGAACTTCTTTGTCTTCCAGGTGGAATAGAACCATTTCATTGCAAATGCCGGTGTTCTCATCTCTGATAGCATTCTTGTTTTCCCAATCCCTAATGGACCAGTCAAAATGATCGATTTAATACCAGTTGTATGTAATGCAGCCTCTAGTTTCTTCCTTAGTTCTTCTCTACCCACAAGATGGGATGGGATCTGAAAATGTGCATTGACTGATAATCTTTCTAGTGGAATGTTACTCGCAGAGTTGCAAAGTCTATTATGTATATGGGTCAAATCGCTAATAATAAATGCTGCTTCAGAGTATCTTTTTGAGACATCTTTTGACATCAGCTTGACCACCAAGTCACTCAACACCTTAGGAATATGAGGGGATGCCACATGTGGAGCCACCGGGGTTTGAAGGATATGCATCAACGTCAACTTCAAGGCATTTTCAGTCTTGAATGGCAACTTTCCAACAAGTAGTTCGTAGAATATCACACCTGCGCTGTAAAAGTCTGCTCTCTTGTCAACGGGGCGGCTGATGTCAAAGTTTTCCGGTGCGGTATATGGGATGAATGCTGTGGATGTTGTCTTGTTCTGTGATCTATAGCCATTGACGACATTCTCTGAGCCCAAGGTGAAAGAGAATTCAAAACTGGCCAACTCCATGTTGTCATTTTCTGGATCAACGATGATTATCAATGGATTCAATCCGTTATGGCAAACGTCTGCCTTGTGTAGATCCTTCACAATGGTCAGAAGTTTGATCATAAGGCGAATTATTTTAGTAAGTTCTCTTGCAGGGTTCAAGTTCAATTGCGATAACTGTTTCTTTCTTCCGAGCTCAACGAAGTCTTCGTATAGAAGACCAACTCCATGCTGATCGGGTAGAAAGATCAAGTCCACTGGATATTTTATTGATGGCATATCTAGGGGTAGAGTGTTTGGTCTCAGATCCCATTTAATCCCTCGGTTGAAGTAGTCAAGTGTCTTTCTATGGCTGTTTTCCATTGCGTGTAATCCACTAGTTATGTAGAATGTGTTTGACAGTCTAGAGACACTACCCAGTGTAACATATGGGGTGAATCTCAAAACATGACGTTTCTGCGTCTCTTTATGTTCTATGTAGTATGTAAATATTAGATCGTTTTCTGCTGAAGGTCCCTTGGCTAGTAGTTTGTAGTCAGCCATGATTGCATCCAAGGATTCACTAAATGGAGTGCCATCTGAGTGTTTATTGTTTCCCTGCTTTATCAGGAATGCTATATGATCATCGCTGATATAGTTCATGTACGAGCCTTCCCTTTTGTGAACCCCTGTTAAAGAACCGTATATGTTCAACTTTTGCATTGAAATGTGAGCCTTATCGTTCAGGACGGTTTGGGTGGTCAACGATGCGGCTGTTGAGGGAGCCAGAGTTGCACCCGTTGATGTTGAAATTGTTGAAAATTGAGTCAACGAAGGGTACTCGGAAATCTTTCCTGGTAGCTGTCTGGTTGACTCTCCGCTGGATGAGGATGAAAGTCTCGGAAAACTAGACATCGTTGTTGATGGGGAGGGCTGACTCGAGGATGGTCTTGTGAGTTTGATTCCAGAGCCAAAGGAATTCAATCCTGATAACCCAATGTTGAGTGGCTTTTCGTCTGCTGCTGTCACCATAGAGTCGGACCTAACAAACGGCTCGTCCATAGGGAAGTCGATCTCATCGTCGGACATTTTTGATGGAAGTGATGTATTAGTTGATGTTTATGTCTTGCCCTTGAACGATGGATCGTACTATACCCTGCTGAAGATGAAATAGCGAATTATTTCCTGTCCTTTCGATCTTCTTCGGTATTCGTGTCTGTCTGATGTATATCTAATACATTTTGTTTAACCGAAAAGTTGGAATGTTAAGTTAAAAGAAAAGAAATGGTCTATAAAGAAGGAAAGAAAAAAGTTGTCCCTTCCCCTTGTTAGCAGCACTTTCTGCCTTTGGAGTGTTTTGAGCCCTCTCTATCTGAAGACGGTAACTGTCCCCCCATCCCATATATCTGTCACATCAATCAAAAACAATAGAATAGAGCTGCACGCAATGTATCTTATTGTTTGTCTCAAGTTTCTGTCCCAGGGTGGTGATGGTGGGTATGAGACCCCCCAGGCCTGACAGGCCGCCCACCATTTATCCGTTCACCACACACTCCGACGGTGCGATACTACCCCAAACCCCAGCCCCGCCCTGCATTGATTGCTCACAGTATGGAAATCCAATAGGACAATCCCATCGATTATACATTGATATATGCACCTAAAATTACATAATCAAATAGCTACACACCGTATCAATCAACTTGCAAGCCCTTAGTTCTTATTGATCAGATCTGATGTCATATTATGGGTACAAAAGAATGCAACCAAAACCAAGAATCAACTCCTTTGCTTTTACTTACCCCGAATAGATCTCGCCATAGTCTATCCTGCCTCCAGCTCTTGAGGTAGACACCGCAACTCCCTAGTTGCTATGCTAGTATAAACAGGCAGTGCATACTATCAATGCATACAGCCTTTTACGAACCAATCGGTTGGATAATATTACATCGATTAAGCTGTCGAGCATTGTCGCCAGGCTCTGTCTCACGGAGATCATTTGCGTCCAATGTCCATAACACGAGCTGTGAGGCGAGTGAACAGGCCCAGTTAGCTGCTCGATCAGCCGTTTCAAACAACTTGAAGCATCTCAATGTGCAAAGTAGAGAGGACAGGAAAATCAATGAATGTCTCTGCTTCCATCATCTGAAACCAACCCACCCACCTTGGCACCAGTAGAAAAGAGAAACCACAACCAATACCCGCGCAATACTACTTACTACAGTCGCAAATATCTAAAACCCTATCTCTGGTAAAAAGAGGCAAGCCTAAAAAAGATGATTTTTCCTTCCTGCAGCCTGCATAAACAATTCATTGTGCCGCTTTACGTTGATTGTGCCGGGATAGCAATCAGAAGCGTTAGGTAATAGCTTCATTGGAAAGCATCAGAAGCTAGCTACTCTTCTTGCAATAAATAGGTGTATATTCCCACTCACTTTGTTCTCTGTTCGTTGCCTTGTGGCTCTGTGAGATTTTAAGAATGTTATCAGTTTGACTACTCTCTTTGTGTTCAATCGTCAAACCTCCAGGGAGCACCCCCACAAGGTGCTGCATGCCTACCCGCGTTCGCAGCGGCAAACGGCCTAGTCATAGTCCTTCCGGTTAACCTTCGCTTGACAGCTTTATTTCATTATCTCGATGCCTTGCCTCCATTTGGTAACTAGGTAAAAAATTTCTTCTTGTGGTAGAAAAAGGAGAGGATTTTTTGTGCGTTTGATGGAAGGTTAATCATTGGAAAGTGCTTGTGTTTGTGGGAGAGTCTCCACTGTAATGTGGTTAGTCGGATGATCCTCTGTGACGATCTGCGCCATAAACGGCGCGTTGCAGGCAGGCTTGGGCAGGGAGGACATAATTTCAGCCCGTTGGCAGGACTGATCTTGTCTCTGATTTACTTATCACTATTCTCAAATTTTCTCTGCAACATAGTTAGAATTACATACGAGGTTAGTGAAGGAGGCAAAAAAAAACACAGTATAGAATAGAGCTAAATTTACATCCATCCGTTAACTAAATGTAACAATTGGTATATATATGCTCGATCTAGCTTGGCTAGACATTCTCGTCTTGTGCTCGAACAGGAGAGAAGATCGGAGTCTCAGACTACTTACGGCTTCCTTAAATTTTTTAACTGTAATTATCATCACGCTTCTATATCTACCCGAAATGTACAGAAAACTATTCTTCATCATCGTCATCTCCGTCACTCTCAGCTTCTCGCAACCAGTCAACCCACTTGGTGGCCTTAGACCTAACAGCCTCTAAAGCCTTACTCTCCTCGCTGTCCCACCACTTATAAATGTTCTCCTCCTCCACAATTTCCTCATCATACAAGATAACCAGAATGTACAATAGTATCAATGAATTGTACTCTTTGTCCAAAGCATCACATATCTTTTGCAAACTTAGCAGAAGATCAGCCTGGTCATCATCATCAAACACTTGTCTCTCAAACAACGAAGACCACTTCCTGAAGATCTTCTCAACGGCATCCTTGACACCAAGGGTTTGAGTCTCAATGAAGTGATCAACACGCTTGATCATTGCTGCAGAGGTGGACTCTCTCACTTCGTGGTAAGTCACGTTCATACTCATCCTCAACGTATTTAACTCTAACAATGCAGTGTCAATATCGTGGTTGTTCTCCATGGCCCTCTCAACAGTGGCCATGGCCTCCTTGCCAAACTCTTCCTCGTCGTCTGAAAGATACATAGAGGTGTTGGACTGGGATCTCTTCTTACGCTTGTGGTGGGAATGATGGACAACAGTTGTTGAAGCGAGCGACACATCGGAAACGTTGAGACTGGCCAACTGGTAGATTATACCCGTGTAACCCTTGTCGCATTCTTCGTCATCTTCGTCGTCTTCATAAAGGAAACCAGCGCCATTCTCTCCAACCACAGCAGGATCGTGAGTTTGTGAAGCCCTTTTCAGAATTTGATGCTCTTCTTCCTCCTCATCCTCTTCATCCTCTTCACCAGACTCGTCGTATTCACTACCTGACAGCATGGCACTATCCGACAACTTCTTCACTGGATCCTTGACAATCTTGGTGTCATTATGAACAATCACATTCTCATCAATGACAACATCAAACCCGATGACGGACCCCGAATTCAACATTGCATTTTTTCTAACTGTAGCACCAGCGGCAACGATTGTATGCCTGATAACACAACCGTCCTCTATTCTTGCACCGTCCCAAATGTACGAGTTTTGAACGGTAACGTTGTTACCTATATGACACTTCCTTCCAATGACCGAAGACTCCACTTTGGTACCATCGCCAATGAAAGTATCGGCACCAATGACGACGCACGATTGGATCTTACACGAGTTTGAAAGTCTAATGTTGTGCTCTTTGTAGATATGTTTGCTCTCATACGTGTACGTTTGATCATCCAACATGTTTCTCTCCGGGACGATGGGATAGCACCACCTCTCCAGAACATCTTGGGAGATTCCATCGTAAGTTTGCCAACTTTCCACTCTGGCCGCGTAATCTTCCGTTGTGATATATGCGTAGATGTGCTTCTTTAACAAATCACTGCTCAAGACACCCTTCACGAAATCAGTCCTTAATAGTTGATAGTCGAAATTCTCTTGGAACACGGTGGGAACCTGAGGGGTACAAATATCAACGTGACAATCAATAAGATCATTCCTAATGACAAACTCACTGGAATCCTCCAACATTTCAGGATCAATATTAACGGATGTCTTGGACCCATTCACAGGTGGTATATCCTGATAGTACAAACACTTATCCGTCTCCTTATCAAGAATAAAACAAGCAGGTTCAACCTGGGACCTAGCACGATGCAACTCAGACGCCTGCTTCAACACCATCGTTCCAATATAATCCCTATCCGATGACTTCCTCAGCTTATGAATCGTAATAGCCTTATTCAGATCCATATTCGTGACAACGTCACCTGAAACAAGCACGAAATCCCCAGTGATTAACCCCCTGGCATCCACATCCCTCATAGCATCACCCACTGATCTTGATTCCAACGACATGATCGTCTGGATCTTCTTGAATGGAGAGCTAGGAAGAACCCACTTGGACTGATCAATGTACTGTTGGATTTGATCCGCATGCGCACAACACATCAGAAACACCTCTGATATCTCAGCCTGTGCTAAAAATTCCAACGTGTATTCAATCAATGGGACATTTGCTAATGGTAGGAGACAACGAGGTTTGACCGATGTCAATGGCATAAACCTCGTCTGAAAGGAGTCTGTCAGCACAATGGCTTGCAGCTTTGGCTCGTCATCTGAGTTCTCCCCGTTTGACTTCTTAGCGTTCTTTGGTGGCATCTTTGGAATCAACCTTTGATTTTACAGCTGTGTTTAATGGTAGTTCAAGTCAATTGAGTGGTTCACCATAGTGGGTCCAAAAGTACCCCTATTAGCTCTAAAGGCCCAAGAATCACTGCTAGGTTTTCAGTTATCGTCATCACCTTCTCGTCTGTGAAAAAAAAAAGCTTTAGAAATTAATGACACGCTCATTTTAAATGGCAGCAGGTAGTTCATATAGTTTGCTGACGTATGTATATACGTAATTGCTTGACATTGTCACTCCCTTGACTCGACTCACTCAGGGTCCAATTTTTCAGTCTGTCTTGGAGATTCAACATATTATGGCAGCCTTTTTCCCATTACCGTTAGAATCTCTAGTATCTCTAGAGTTGGAATACGCGCTTGTCACCAATGGCTGAAGCTGTGCATAACCCATTGTTTCAGACTCGACAGTTCATATGTGATCCAGTTCAAAGTAGCATCAACATCGATCAGCCACTTGATAAACCCTACACTTCATAGGAGGAGCAGCAGCCTTTGTAAGATTCCCAACAGCAGTTACTGTTCTACAAACTCTCGAATTGCTACTGTTCACGCTGAATCCAAAACCGTTCGACTCAGCCGTGTTCGAAATCATCATCCTTTGTCTTTTTTCATCATTAAAACTCAGACGATTCTGCACGTTTGTCTAAGTTTTCCTAGACCCAAGCCGGCCTGAACAGATTTGTACTCGATCAAGATGGATTCAACCGACCTGTACAATGGATATTTAAGGGATGAATAAGATTTGACATCATTTTAGATGGCAATAAGGCTGGAGTAGAAAAAAATAGGAATTTAAGCCCAGCATGCCTCCCAGCAGCATGGCTTAGCTTTCCTATTTGGGGTTTAAAAATGCACGGAGTTGGAGGAGAAGGCCCCTTCACCCCTACTAAGATGTAACAAAACAATAGAATGGGTTCTTGAAGACCCTACCCAAAGGTATGCTGTGCTATGCTAAGCCTTTGGAGATACAGCCGGGACAATAAAATGATTTTGTACAGCCGGGGGTGAGCTACTCAATGTATCTGTATCAATTGTGTAGAGAAGTTTCAAGATGTAGACCGCATGTTTCGCTGAGTCTGACAGTTTGACAAGGGCTTTTTTGCTGTCCAAAGTGAGAGTTTGATGATTGGATGTATTATAAGTGTCTGTTTCTTATCGAATGACTGTTATTGATGTTGCAAATAGATCACAGTTGTGGTCGAACGCAGTTCGAACGTATGAAGCTACAATTGAAAAAGGGTGTTCGGTAATGAAGCAGAGAGGGAGCACGTAGATGTCAATACATGAGGATAAGACTGAACAATGCCAACCACACAGCCTATACCTGTACATTAAAAGTTGGAGTAAGAGTAGATTAAAGAATGGAGGCAAACACTTTGATGGTCTCTTTCTATTGGCGATTAAGTATACTGTTCATATTACATGGATGGCCGTTAAATAACGATCAGGGCTGAGCACCTCGTATTACAGTGCTTCGCATATTCGAGTACATCAAGCGGCGCAAAGATCTCACTACAACAAAGATTTTTGGCGCGCGAGGACAATAAAAATAACACATCCTCTCTATCTATAGCCACACACCATAGCAGTCTCTTCGGTGCACGCAAAAGGGTTAGTAGCGGTCACAGCAACCACACGAATGAATGAAGTGGAACAGGATAAGAATGAAGATGAGAGTGGTCAGTAGTTTTTGTGTATACCTTGACAACTAAAAAACCACAACTTTGTATTTCTATCCTAAGTCCTGGAAGCAAAATCACCTATAAATACTTCACTCCGCTCAATTATTCGTTGCCAAAAAAGTAAAGGGTTTCAATCTTTCTCATTCTTTTTTTTTGCATCGACCTACCTTCTGATCTTCAGGCTCTAAATCATTCTGCTAAACCTTTTCAATGTCTTTAACATCAACCCTACCGTATTCCGAAATCACTTCGGTCTATGCCTCCATTGAGACGGCATTGATCTCAGCCACTTCCGTTCTAGCTACAGCTAAAAACACAGAGAGTGCCTACAGCAAAGTCGTCATCGCACAATATTCATTATCATACTACTCAATCCTAGAAGAATATGCAACTGCCACAAACGAAGGTGTCAAGTCCACTTTGGCCTCCCAGGCCGTTGCCGTTTCAAGTGCCATGGTGTCAGCCGTGAAAGAGACCGAGTTTTACAGAGGTAATGCTCCAAGTTTTGCAGGTAACCTGGTTTTACTATTGATCATGGCCATGTTTTTGGTCTATCACGTCATTTTCGGATGGCGCTACAAGCAGACCTGGTTCACCTGGTGTTGGGGAATTGGATTGTTGGCTGAGGTCGTTGGATATGCAGGCCGTGTTGTGTCTTCTCGTCATATTGATTCGTATATTGCCTATGTTCTCCAGATGGTGTGTCTCACGTTTGCACCTTGCTTTACCATGGCTGGTATCTATTACATGTTGGCACAGCTCACTGTTGTATACAGTGAGAGGTACTCCAAATTGAGGCCGATGCAGTACTCCTTGATCTTCATTGTCTGTGATGTTGGTTCCATTTTTTTGCAGGCTGGTGGTGGTGCTGTTGCTTCCAGCGCGGTCGATAATGGTAAGTCCACTGATACAGGAATCAATCTCATGATCACAGGCTTGGCCTTTCAAGTTGCCGCCATGCTTCTCTTCCAGGTGCTATGGTACATTTTTATGTACAGGGTCTACCGTGACCAAAAGCTATACGGAGGTTCTCGGTTCTCCGTTGAATATAGCCATGTTAGAGAGAGACCAATGTTTAAGTGGTTCCCTCTTGCCATATCTGCCTGTGTCCTCTTCGTGTTTATCAGATCCGTTTATAGAGTTGCTGAGTTGAGCAGTGGATTTAGCAGTACCTTGGCGGCAGATGAGACTTTGTTTATGTGTTTGGAGGCTTTAATGATGTGTTTGGCTTTCTTGTGCTTGAGTATATGCCATCCTGGGTTTGCGCTTGGTCGTGAACGTATCATGGTTGATACCAGTCTCAAGGGTTGTTTCAAGAGGAAGGAGAGGTACAGCAAGGAGGAATCTAACGACCAGCAACTCCAGATGGGTGAAGATAACAAAAATACGGCTGAATTTTTGTAGTTTTTTGTGCTTTTTGGGAGTCTTTTCATTTGCTGCTTAACTATGTATCGTCTCGTTATTTTCATTAGCTGATTTTTCTTTTGCTACCAACCCTCTTTTCTTTTTCCGTTTACTGGCATTTGCTTCTAAATTGAACCTTCTCACTTCTTTTTATTTGCACTTATATTAATCGTTGTAATTAACAGTGTCCCACTCAAAATGTAAGCTTGGATTCTCCTCCATATAAACCAGTTTGGACAAAAAATAGCAGCTCTCGGTCTAGGATCCCTTGACTGTATGCTGGATGGGTAGTGTGAAGGGCAAGAAGAAATTTTCGGTGAAAGTCTGCCCAATATACCACAGTTCTTCGTATTCTTTTAGACTTGAAGAATCACACTGAGCAGGTCATAAGCTTGCAAAATAGTCCACAACATTTATTCTCCTCTACAGCGAAAGAATCAACACAAATTACATACTCTTCGGCAAATACTGCCAGGGTTTTACTTTAAGCAATGGCGATGGTGTTAGTGAATCAATTAACAATGATGGAGAAGCCAAAACATTCTGCTCGCGATGTGCAGTTTCTAGCTAGAGAAGCGGCACGAAACACCCTTTTGATATAACGCCTGCCCAAAACTATAGTTTTGGTTCTGGCATCACATGAGATGTTAGAGAGTCCAAGACCAAACTGAAGCTACTGCGGATCAAAGTTGATCGAATATTGACAGCGGAACGATCACACTTGCACACTGTACTGATTTAATGTCTACTCTAAAAGCTATCCAATGAATAACGGTTTCGTATGTATGCGCAGCAGTTTTTAAAATGAATTGTAGAAGATCATTCGCTCAAAGGAAGGGGCATTGATAAGGTGATATGTGCTCTTATTATGTGTGAAGATTGACAAGGTTCGGTGTTACTTAGCCTCTTAGAACGAATGGCTGTGTGAAAAAATTTGAACTTCTCGGTGAAACTCTATTCGTGATAGGTGCAGCATGCGGCGTTCAGTTCAGATTCTTTCTATCAAAAATTAAAAGGGAATTTTAACCAGAGGTCAGGTTCAATTGTTTCATAACTTTACTAGTCTATTATTTGAAAGAAAAGGTAGATGTGTAGGTCATCATCTCCATCTCAAATATACTCTTAGATTTTTTAGGAGCTGTGTATAGGTATCACCAGTTAGTAAACGATTAAGCAATTACACATCTTTACGGATTTTGGGGAACATATGCATGCGTTGAAAACTATAAATTTGCACCTCCAGTGCGCGGCTTAAGAATCTTCGGGGTTATTAAAGCTTCTTATGTACATTAGCACCGAGGAATAGAGAGAAAGGGGGGCGGCTTGGCACTCATTGTTTCATTCCAAGGCTTGGCTTCTCCGATACCAATTTATGTCGGGTTATCCCCCCTTGAATCGCATCGGCTATAGAATATGTAGCAGCCTTCTTTGTAACAGATCGTGATTCTTTCGGATGCTCTTCCCTGTGCCTATGTTCTGGAAGTCCTGGCTGGAGATATGAGGAAAAAGAGGCTTGTATTTCAATCTATAGAAGGCCCGATTGGTTTCACGCAAACTATAGTCAAAAGATAGATAGACCCAAAACCTTCGCGAAACGGTAACTTTCTGATGCTTCTTCTCAAGTATTACAACTGATCATCATAGTTGAAAGTACATCATATATATAAACAAATTTATCATATATATAGAGCCTGATATCCCCCCATATCAAAGTTGAATACCAATCAATGGAAAGGGTGTTGTATAAGTCTTGAGGTACAGGCAATCAGCTCAATTCAATTAAGTTCCATTCAAATCTCTTCAATACAATTATGAGTAACTCGATCGATGGACTAATCCCCTCAGTGGCACCAAATGCAGTCTTTTTAGCGATTTCTGTGCTATTCTTGATCGTTCACATCATCTACGCGGGAGTTTACAAAAAGCTCTGGATCTCTGCTTTATTGTCACTTGGTTTAATAGCAGAAGTGATTGGATACTCCGGAAGAATATACTTCCACTTCCATCCTGACTCAATAAAGGTCTACGAGATGCAGCTAATCTGCATTACCACTGCTCCCGCCTTGTTCATCACTACCACTTACATGTGCATGGTTGAAGTGACAATCATCATGGATCGTCATCCAGAGAGTTCTGGTGAGAGAGCAACTACATTGGTCACTTGTGTGATTGCAATTAACATTATCTGTATGATTCTTCAAATAGTTGGTGGTACAAACAACGAGAAAGGTTTAATCATTGCGGGTACTTCTCTTCAGTTGGCTACCATGGTTGTACTTTTGATCACCTTTATTTTCTTCTTGAGAAAGTGTTTACAGAGAGGCTACTTTGGCCGCGCCGAATCAACTTTGAGCCCTGAATATGAACATATCAGAGTGAAACCTTTCTTCAAGATGTTTGTTGTTGCTCTATGGGTTGTGCTACTGTTACTCATTACAAGAAACATCTTTAGAACGATCGAGTTTGCTGAAGGAACCACAGGATATCTTGCTACACGTCAGATTTATGTCATAGTTTTTGAAGGAGTGATAGTTATGATTGCTGTTGCCATACTCACTGTGTTCTTCCCGGGTAATGTCTTTGGAAGAGACGTGACGGTTTCAATGAGCAGAACTACAATCCAATATGACGACAGAGGAATGGAAATTCTTGATCCAAACGGTAACAGGATCCACAGAAGAAAACAACCAAAAGGTCTAATTATGAAAAGATTAATTGCTGTGTTGTTCAATATCGTTCAAGATATCAGAGAGAAGGTTGATCAGAAGAAGGTGAGGGAGGGAACAGTCGCTCAGTCGAGCAGTGGATACGCTCGAGATGCAGAAGGAGGGAATTATAATGAGAATGCTGATTATAACACAAGAGAACCTGCTCCTATCTATCTCGCTCCAGGAATGAAGGCTAATTCAATGATCTATCAGGGTTCTCAAGAGACAGGAAAGGAACAAGAGTCAGTCATTTATTAGCTTATCATCAAAGCGCATGCTCGTCACTAAATCTTTGGGAGCCCGTATATCTGACTACTCAGTTCCAATGCTTTATTCTAGTCCGCCCATGGCAAATGAATCAGGCGTACTGGATTTTTTTTTACTTTTTGGTTTTATGTAAGTTATATGGTTTCAAATACAAGCAATTGACTTATCAGTGGCCATTTCAGATGTTAAGGTAGCAGCGATCATCTATACGGGGTGTATCCCTAGTAAAAAGCTGTATCTCCTCACTAAGGTAAAATATCACGTGACGTAATATGGCTGTGCGCGTATTTGATAAGCTTTTTTTTCATTCGATTCTGCACAGTGCTGTTTTGGTGCTGCGTGCATGCAGCGCAGCTGCTCTTATTTGCCACGATCTCGATTTCAACTTCATTGAATTTGAACGCCGAGAAAAGAAACCACACTGACTCTTGTCCCCTTGTTCGATAGCAGAGCTATACTTCCGTCGATTAGTTTGTTGTTTTAAATCTATAGCCAAGGTAAAAAAGTCACAAATCTATAAGTATGGAAGAAGACAAAAAGAGAACGTTGGCCCAGCTGTTGGATGCCAACGATGAAGAACTCGATCAGGTTGATGGCGGTACCAATCTAGATGAGACCGAAGAGGACCAAGAGCAAGATGCTCAAACTCAAGAAGAAACGGAGGAAGATGCCATTGATCCAAATTTTTGTATCGATTGTCGTCATATGGAAACAGAGATTCTATGTTTGACGTGTAACGAACCATTCTGCCGTGTCTGTTTCCAATTTGCTCACAAAGGCGGATCTAGAAAAAAGCATGAGTCCAAATTACTCCATGAGATAGAACACGAAACAGCGCAGAAGACTGTTGGGAAAGAAGAAACTGATTATTACCCCAGTCATGATAACGGAAATGGTTTGGAAGACGAAGAAGGAGACTTGGCAATGAAGGAAGTCAACGCCGATACGAATACGGACATCTCTTCTATTATCATGAGAGGCATAAAGAGGAATTCAAAGTTTATTCCAATGAGGTTGACGTATGAAGAGAGACAACTATTGAAGCTACTAGAGGCTTCTCTTAGCGTTTCTGAGTACACCGATAGGGTTGATATTATTTCATACAAGTCCAAGACCAAAAGGATTGTCGAACAATTGAGAGAGCTATGTTCAATCTTGGCAGGGTTAGTTGTTTCCTCCAATATGAAAGTTGGTCAGAAACTCATTGAAAATAAAAACTTTGAAGATAATGCCGACTGGTACAAAGCGGTGTTTGAGATTGGAAGACGGTACAAGATTATGAACCCAGAAAGAATGAGAGACACTTTTGGTAAGCTATGTTATATCATTATGGATTCAAGGCTACCCGAGGTTGAAGAGCATATGGAGTTTGATCTCTATACTCCAATAAAGACGATCGATAGTTTTTTACAGCAAAAGGGAGGCAAAGAGTCTCTCCAACTGTTGGAGGATCCATTAATCATGGATGCTACAGCAGAGGTTAGACCAGAGGGTAAATCAAGAGGTTTGATCAACAGACACATCAAGCAGAAAGAAGAAGCCATTGAAAAATTGGCTACTAGATTCTCCAGGGTTGGTTCCTTGACAAAAGAAGACGTCAGACAGGTCCTATACTCAATTGGTGATTTCAACGCATACACAAATAAGAATAGACTTCCAACTCTCAGGATGATCAAGCATTTAGAAGACTACTTTAGGGATTCTGCATCATCTTCGAGGTTTTCGCTTGGTATCAGGTACGGTCAAGAAGGAGCCAGGTTGACCCATGACCATGAGAAGCAGTTCCTGTACGTTAGTCAAGCGCTTGAACTATGGTCTCACGTCATGAGGGACATGATTGAGCTTTGGTCCGCTGCCGATGATGATATGTTCAATGGACAAAAATATAGACTTGCTAACACGGGGCAAGGTTTGAACAGAATCAAGGCGTGCCCTGTTCTTTACAAAAAAATGTATAACATTCTACACCAGGTTCAGAGCAAATTTCAGTATTGGGTTGGAACTCCCGTGATTCATCTTGGTGATGATGCCGTTCCAAATGCATTGTTCTTCTTGGATAAGTACATTCAGATTCCAAGTATTTTGATACCTATTGATCATTGCATCGGTGAGATTGAAGTGCTTGCTAAAGATCAGTTTGTCGAGAGCTATTTCAAGAATCAGTTTGGATCGGTGGAAGACTTGAAAAAAACCGTACTTTGCGATTATTTCAAGCATGGATTTGATGGTTCTGGTGGTGATAACTTCTACTTTGCTGGGTCCTGTGTTGATGGATTTTCAACTTCAAGTGCCGAGTTTTGTAACAACATTGCTAAGAAAGAGTACTACAAGGTGTTTTTACTTAGTGGGTTCACAAACTTCAATGGTGAAGGTTATTAAGGAGGCTGTGATAATTATCTATTATGACAATATATTCATCTTAGGTAGAAAATAGAAGTATTTAGTTGACCTTTTATGTTGAATCGAAGAAAAATCTCTAATGGCTTTGGAAGATATATCTACTAGTGTCACATCTCTCAATGTCCCAGAGCCCCAATCATGACCCTTACCTTGGATGTTCCTCACATATGCAATGTCCAATCCAGCCACTCTTTCACGTGATGCTTCTTAACTTTTCTCATGACAACGATCTGATCACCGGCCCGCTCAAAATGGTAGTATATATCAATTGAGTCCAATTTCTTCCCGGTGCCGTGAAGGAGGGACGGCTGTAGCACCCGTGATCTGGTGTCCGCTTGCCTTACCCCGCCGGCGAAACCCTTGACTGTCAGTCGAGCACTTCTGGGTCAAGCATGTTTCGGGGAACAGGATATATATATTGTATATATATGAACCTCTTGAATACATTTATTTATACTGTTTCCCTCTCCAACAGAACTTTGAATTGGACGAACATTTTGACTGAATTCAATTGTAGAGCATTGGCTGGATCCAGTGCAGTGATCTTCTGATTTTGTTTCCAGGCGTTTTTGGCCAACCTATGAAGAGATGAAACTTTATTATCCCCTCATGTCGAAAGTCACAAGCAAACTCATCTTCACTTCACAGTTAAATCGATCATCAATTGCCATCTGCACTCTACGGCAGTTTTCAACAGCACCAGTATTGAAGGTCAAACTCTTGAAGAATGGTTTGCCCGACAGTTACACCTACGCACAATCTTTCAAAATCTGGATGGACTCGCTCATAAAGCCCAACCAAGATCAAATGTCACAGGACAACATGTTCAAAGCGACACTGCCGTACTACAACAACAAGATCAACAACATAATAGCTACCAACCAAAAGACCAAAACCATACCAGGTTCATCACTCCATTTGAACGAGCTACGAGTTGAAAATCAGAATCCATCCGCATATTCAAAGAACAACCTAGTCATGCTTCATGGATACGCAGCATCAAGTGGCTGGTGGTTCAAGAACATAGATGGTCTCATCCAAAATAGTCCAAATACAACCCTATACGCATTAGACATGCTAGGATTTGGACTCTCGTCAAGACCACAGATAAAATATCGGCATGATCGTAAGTCAAAGTTGGAGTTGCAATTCGACAAGGCCAATCTACAGCATCACAAACATATCCACAAGTCCCTACATCTTCCAGACACGTACACTATAAACACTAAAGAGTTGAAGTTGTACCTTGAAGGTCAAAGAGAGTTAATTGAGGAAGTGGAGGATATTTACGTTGATTCGTTGGAGAGATGGAGGATTGCTACCGGTTTGAACCGGTTTGACCTCATGGGCCATTCGTTGGGAGGGTATCTCGCATTGGCGTATGCTTTGAAGTATCCTCAGCATGTTGATAAATTGGTGTTGGTTAGTCCTGGCGGGATTGAGAGGTCACCATTTGCGGTTTCCAATCCTGCGTATGGTGGCATATTAGACGGTGATGAAAAAGAGGTTCCTATGGAGGCTGAGTTTAAGTCGTCACACTGGCCTGGCGATTACGGGTTCTTGGGAAGGTATCCAATGGTGAAGGAGGATTTCAAGTATTTGTGGTATCATAGGATATCTGCGTTTTCGCTGATGAGGTTGGCCGGTCCTCTTGGTCCAAAGGCTTTGTCTTTTAGAAACATCGGTAAGTTGACAAGAACGGGAAGTTTTGCAGATTGGAAGGAGGTCGATCTGTTTATGAGATACATCTACCATACGAGTACGAAGAGGTCATTCTCCGAGACGTCAATTATGAGGATCTTTGATGCCTCAGTTGTTGGTAGGTATCCTATGCTGGATCGATTGAAAGATTTGAAAGTTGCCAATTCATTGTGGATTTATGGTGAGCACGATTTTATGTTCAACGATTGTGGAAGGGCTGCAATCGAGATTCTTAATGGGAATGGTGATGGCCATAGGGCAAAGTTTGAGATCGTTTCCAATGCCGGTCACAACTTATACTTGGACAATCATAAGGAGTTCAACGAAAAGGTGTTAAGTTTCTTGAACTGGGATTGACAGAGAGGGTGGGCATGTCTTGCTATAGCATTTATTTATTCTTATTTATTCTTATTTATTCGATGTTCATACCGAGAATCAACGGGATACGTGTTGACCCGCACCTTCACAGTTCACGGTCCTGTATCTGTACTTGTAAATGCCATTAGCGCCGAGTCACGATACCGTATGCAGGGCTCCCGGGATCATGCATGGCTCAGGCACGCAGGCATTGTGTCCACCACCCGCTCTCACGCGTACGTACATAGATGCATACGTATACACACATACATATACACGTATATACAAAACAGAGCATTTGAAAAGGTCAATTTATTCATCAAGATATGGATTTCAATTGGATCATTCTCCACGTTTCTTCCCTGTTAGAGGGTGAATAACAGCACTGTTCCTCTTTCTGGGATTGTATGAAGCCCACGTTCCTTATACCAATGAACAATTGATTATCTCAGGTGTTGGCACGGTTTAACGCTTAGAATTGATGTAACTTTTTTGAACGTGTCATTTAGCGTTCCATTGATGACGGACAGATCTGCCCAACTGAGGAAAATTGGACATTCTCTGTTCAGCAGATCAACTGTCGAAGCTTTTCGCAGCGATGATACAATTGGCGATACAATTATTTTACCGAAGAATAGATACGAATAAATGTAGTTGGTTCCAATCGCTACATTCCACAGTTGAAGAAGTCATATTTTAAGCAATTCAAAGAACGGTTCTGTATTCGAAAGTAATTGAATTGCATTCCAATGGGAGCTCTAAGTCTGATACCATCTCAAACTGCACTTTTCAAAACAATTGTCAGTGATGCTTAGATGTTACAGGAAGGGGGTGTTCTGAATACGCATGAGGGAGATCCACCTCTAATCAAGTAGTCACACGCCAACAACAGACAATCGAACAAGAATGGGCTTAAAGTATTTTGTGGATAAATTGAAACAGACGATCTAGCTGTCCATCTCAGGATGAGTGCCTTTGAGTTTTGTAAAGTTGACTTGTCGGCGGTTGAAAAACTTGCTGTTGAACGAGAGACAGAGATGTGAACACAACTATACGATTGCCAAGTATACATTTTTTGAACCAAGTCCGTGGTTTCAATGATTCGGTTAGCAACAACTGTATGTATGAATTGACCGATTTTTCATCTCTTTTGTAGAAGGAAAAAAAGAGGGATGTGTTCGGTTACCGGTTAGCAATGAGCTTGAGCTTGAACTTATTCTCTAGCTCAAGCATGGCTGTGCTTTCAAGGTGAAGGGGCCCTGAAAAATGAAAAATGAAAAATCGGCCGACAAACAGTATTACCGGGAAAAAAAGGTGGCAGGGATCATGCATGAATGAAAATGGCGGATGGAGCTGCACCTACTCACTGTGTAGTTGATTAGTTCTAGTTCCAGGGCCCTGCAAACGATAGAGATGGAGCTCTCGAACTAACAAAACAGCTTATGGTGAATAGGTAGGTAGGTAGGTAGGTAGGTAGGAGAGCATATACGGTACGGAGAAAGGCTTTTGTATATATTATAGATCGGGAATGCCAGCGCGTAGAGTGTAACAAGTCATTCTGCTCACTGCCAATTTCCTTTTTTTTTGAAAGGCCGAAAGTTGGGTAAATAATCAATCCACACAGCTATTGTATACTTTCCTTCAACTAGTCGAAGATCCTAAGAGTAATGAATGATGAGTCCCCTGAGATTCAGTGAATTAGATGGACGGGTGATGGCCTTGGTCAACTTGGTCAACTTGGTCAGCTTGACGATCGATCCATCACTACCTTTAAAGTTGGTTCCCAAAAAAAGTAGAATTTAGTGCATCGTGGGACTAATTCTATCTGCATCTATCTATTCAGGCCAGAACTAGTTGACTGGGTGTCGCCTTGTATGATTTACCAATTGGTAAAACCCTTGGAGCAAGCCACCATTGCCATTGCTATCATCTCTAGTAATAATTGATACAGCTTTCAAACCTTGACCACAGTCTGCGTTCTGAGTAAGACAGGCCATACTTTATAGGTGTGATGGTGCTTTGGGTAGAACGCGGTACCAGCCAGCCCACTCCAAGCCCCATTTGCAGTGCTATTCTGTTGCGCTGTGCTGTGTACGGTTGACATGTCCACGTGCAAAACCATATACCACCGCGCCTGGCTTTTGTCTTATAGGGCGGAGAAACCACCCATCCTCCTGGTTACTCGATCTTTGAATTTCACACCACTAGTCTTTCTCCACTGTACACTGCTTTGCAATGTTGTTATGATGTAAAATATGATGAACAAACGACAACTAAAAATGAATACTTTTGAATGGACCATCTTATCTACTAGTTTAAAGGTGAATGATGATAGATATCTATTACCGACCGATGAACAGAGAGAAATAGATGGCTGTTCACTACTTACTGTACACCCACAATGGGTACAAGCGTGCCGTGCATGAATCATCTCATCAGGGGAACTGGCTGGCTTACCATGGCGCTCGCTTTCTCGGTTTTTTTATGTATGCAAGCATATATATATCACATATATACGTGCCGCCGCACTCCTAACACACACGCATCGGGTGCAGATCGAACGAAGAGGAGAGAGAGAGAGAGTCCTGTCCGGTGTATGGATGAAAAAGTTGGCGTTTGTCCGACACGTACACGGTACCACCCACCCACATACACATACACAGGACACGTTATTTTTCACCCTGGCACACGTCCAGCCAGCCAGCCAGCCAGCCAGCCCTACGCCCACAACACAGTGAAATTTCAAGAAAAGAAAGAAAAAAAAACTTTGGAAATGGCTTGAAATTTAGCACTGTATCTTTTCAGCCTGGTGGCATGGCATGGCATGGCGTGGCATCGTGGCCTTTTTTTTTTTGGCCTCCCGGCTGGCTGATGGACGACGACAATAACAACTAACAACAATAAACAGTGCCAGCAGATTGAAAACGTGTATGTATGTATATGTGTTGTTCACTAAAATAAACCATCTTCATCGTTGGGTATATAAATATACCAACCATTCCACCCTTCTTCTGGTGGGCAGAATTGACACTTTACAGTCAGACTTCTTTATCTCCTTCCTTTCTTTTTCCTTTTTTTCCCTCTTCTCTCTCTTTGACTTTGTTTGTTTGTTCTTATCAACCCAAATCAAACTCATATCTCTTACTCTCGCTTATACATACAACACAATGAAAGGTTTAATTCTAGTCGGTGGTTACGGTACTCGTTTGAGACCATTAACCTTGTCTCTACCAAAGCCATTGGTTGAATTTGGTAACAGACCAATGATCCTACATCAAATCGAAGCATTGGCTGCTGCTGGTTGTACCGATATCGTCTTGGCCGTCAACTACAAGCCAGAAGTTATGGTTGGTGCTTTGAAGAAGTACGAAGAAGAATACGGTGTCCAAATCACTTTTTCTGTCGAAGAGGAACCTCTAGGTACTGCAGGTCCACTAAAGTTGGCTGAAAAAGTGTTGAAGAAGGATGACTCTCCAATTTTTGTCTTGAACTCTGATGTCATCTGTGAATACCCATTGACTGATCTATTGGAATTCCACATAAACCACAAGGCTGAAGCCACCATTGTCGCCACAAAGGTTGACGAACCATCCAAGTATGGTGTCATTGTTCATGACAGAGACGTTCCAAACTTGATTGAAAGATTCGTCGAGAAGCCAGTCGAATTCGTCGGTAACAGAATCAACGCTGGTATCTACGTTCTAAACCCATCCGTCATTGATTTGATTGAGATGAGACCAACCTCTATCGAACACGAAACCTTCCCAATCTTGGTTGAGAAGAAGCAATTGTATTCCTTTGACTTGCCAGGTTACTGGATGGATGTCGGTCAACCAAAGGATTTCCTATCTGGTATGTGCCTATACTTGTCAGCATTGACCAAGAAGAACTCAAAGTTGTTGACTCCAACCACAGAAGACTACATCAACGGTGGTAACGTTCTAATCGACCCATCTGCAAAGATTGGTAAGGGATGTAAGATTGGTCCTAATGTTGTCATTGGTCCAAACTGTGTCATTGGTGACGGTGTTAGAATTCAAAGATCAACCATCTTGAAGAACTGTCAAATCAAGGACCACGCTTGGGTTAAGTCCACCATTGTCGGCTGGAACTCCACAGTTGGTAAGTGGGCTAGATTGGAAGGTGTTACCGTCTTGGGTGAAGACGTTACCGTTAAGGATGAAGTTTACGTTAACGGTGGTAAGGTTCTACCACACAAGTCTATCAAGGATAACGTTGAGACTCCTCAAATTATCATGTAAACAGGTTTTGTGCTATCGGTCGTTCATCATCTCTTAATATTATTTACTCTCCCTCGCATGGTTGATACATTAGCAACACTTATGACTGAGATTTTAAACTTTTTGCTTCTCAGCTGCTTTTCCGTATCATCTTCTCTTTCGAGTTTCCCTTAATTCTCTTTATTAGGTTTTCTCATTTCCTATCCTCCCTCTCTCTGTGCCATAAAATTATACCATGTGTTTCTACCACTACTACTCTTCCGAAGCTTTTAACTATTTCAGTCTCTGAAACTTGTACTCTGAGGCTCGGGCTGGCCATGCACAAGCATATTTTTTTTGCTCTGCTCCGCTGCAAGGAACTCAACAAACAATGCATGCAAAAGAAAAAAAAAAACTGAGTGAAGCTTCACAAATTCCAGGTTTATTTTTGGCAATCGTGCACCCATCTACAGCCCTACACGCTGAGATTTGAGGAACACACTAAAAAGGGAAAGCATTCGAGTTAGAGCTAGTGATAGAGTTGGAGTCAATGTCAGAGACAAAGCCCTTAGTCCCAAGTTTCGGTGATCAGCAATAAATGAAATCTTCAGAGGCGGGAGAGAAAACTGTCTTGATGAGATTTGTAGACTGTTCATATTGACCATCATAAGCTTAAACACCACTCGTGTAATTTAACCGTATCAGTCAGCAGCTGAAGAAACTCCGACTGTCATCTAGCTTGCTTATCGTTGTTGTTGGGTGATGGTAAAGATTGTCCGGACAAATCTCAAATCTCAAATCTTCTATTCATCCCGGATAAACTATATAATAATGGTTCTCGGGGTCACAAGCCACAAGCCACAAGTAAGAAACTTTGTAACTAGCCACATTTGATGTGATGTGGCTGAGTATGGTAAAAAATTCACACACCCTTGCACGCACATTGCTTCCAACTAGTTGACCTTTCATTGTAGATCAAGAAGGCTAAGGGAGGGATCAAAAGGAGACACAAAGAAATGATTGGTGATGTCCTTTGTATCTAGCAAAACAAACCCCATTCTATTGAAAAAATCACAGAGCAATCGTTTTTTACATTCTCTCAAGAGCTTGAATACATTCACAAGTATTCGATTTTTGATCTCATTGATTGGCAGCTTTCAATTGACCGCAATTGGTCAACCTTTAAAAATCGCAGTGAACGAACACACCTCATCTCACTATAGTACAACATTCAATCAGCATGAGTTATGAAGCGCTAAATGCCCTAGAGCTTGAGGTAAGCATTCAATCAAAGTTATAGTTCATATTTGTCTGACATACTAACTTTTCTCCTTTTTGTGCTTTCCCACAAAATTGGCTTTTATAGGAGTTTGGCTTCCAATCAAACAAAACCGTCCAACTGTTCCCAAACGAGCCTACCGTCGACCTATCCGCTCATTACCTCAACCTACTAGCAATCTCAAACAAACATAGACTAATCGTTGCCTCAAACAAAACATCACTAAAGATACTCCCATTGGATTCCCTGACGGAGGTTCTAGAGGGAGAGGACCAAGCACCCGAAGAAGAAGGTAGCGCTGATATAGATGCATCAAGCATCAAGGGAGTTCAATCAACTCGACTGGAGACACCAATTCATCAGTTAGCATTCAGTGCAAGCGAAGATTTCCTTTATGTTATAACTGAGAATAACTCGATTTGTGCGTACAGTACAGAGGCACTCCTAACGGGAACGTTCACCGAGTTTTCAATCCATCAGTTTCAAGATGGCGTTGTTACGCTGCTTTGCAGTCCTAAATACTGGAACCTCGTGTTTGTGCTGTTGCGTAACGGACAACTTTGGAAGGTTGATTTGATGAGCGGTGGAACGATCTTTACCAGTGACGTTTCTGGGTTTGGATTGATCGATGATGGTTTGGTCATTTGTCGTGGTTCCAAAGGTGACACTTTACAGTTTATTTCTGTTGATGATGCCAACGATGTCACTAGAAAGATAACTGTGGATAAGTTACAGGAAGGATTCAAGATGTTTGCAATAGTGCAGATCACGCGTGATTCATGGCTTGCAGTGTTTGGTGATTCCTTAAGCTCTAATGAAGACTGCCAGTATGTCTCATACGTCATCTCTCACAAAGGTGGAGAATCCTACGACTTTTCCGAAGCACTTGACGTCTGTGCTCCGTATGGTTGTATTCCAAGAATGGCATCGTTTTATATGGTTGGGCTGCACGGTTGGGCCAAGGATTTCCCACATTTGACGTTTGCAACAGGTTCCAAATCAACAGAATTTAGTGCATTGACGAATACAAGCCAGATACTGCAGTTGAACGATTACGACCGTGCACAGATGCCAGTAGATCCAGAATCTCAGGATGACGATTGCCCACTGGGCTTAGTGCTTGACTTGACCAGCACTGCAAAGGCACAAGAACCATGTAAAAGTGTCGAAGTTTGTGATCCATTACCAAGGCTTATCACGCTGACTAACAGGTACCAACTAATCACTTGGAACGTATGGTACAGTACGGGCATTAACAAGGGTGAGGTAGAATTGAAGCATGCATTAGATAGCATCTTATCCCAGGCAGATGGTGCTTTTCAGTATGAGTCGGCTGCCGCTGCTGAAGCAGAGTTCTCCTCCACACAGCAAAACATCCCACAATTATCTGATAGCGATGATGATGATGACGATGATGACGATGATGACGATGATGACGATGATGACGATGATGACGACAATATCTCTTCAAGAGACGACAGCGATGTGTCCGATGAAGATGAAATAACGAACAATGCTGCCACGATGAATCTGGGCTCTTTCAGAGAGCCTAAGAAAGATCAAGCCACAGATTCAAAATCTGCCAATCCATTTGGATTCCCAAGCTCTTCCACTATTAACCCATTTGCTGCTTCTGGTTCTACAACAGTCAATCCATTCGGTTCTTCAACTTTTGGTAAATCATTTGCGGAAGCTCTACCACAGCAACAGGACGAAAAGCACGTCGCACCATTTTCTCCTCCTGGATTCAAGTTTGGACGAGAAAGTACAGCTACAGGTACTTCCACAGCATTTGGAAAGTCTGGTTTTGGATCGTCCAATGCTACACAACCTGCCGCTAGTATAACTGCCAATGAAGCATTTGGCTCCAGTGGGTTTGGCAAGTTCAGCTCTGGAAGTGGCGCATTCGGTAACTTGGGTGCATTTTCTCGAACTACCAATACAGATTCACCATTTGCAGCAGTTGGAGCTAAAAAAGATTCACCATTTGGAGCAGCTGGAACCAATAAAGATTCACCATTTGGAGCAGCTGGAACCAATAAAGCTTCACCATTTGGAGCAGTGGGAGCTAATAAAGATTCACCATTTGGAGCAGTGGGAGCTAATAAGGATTCACCATTTGGAGCAGTTGGAACTAATAAAGATTCACCATTTGGAGCAGTTGGAGCTAATAAAGATTCACCATTTGGAGCAGTTGGAGCTAATAAGGATTCACCATTTGGAGCAGTTGGAACTAATAAAGATTCACCATTTGGAGCAGTTGGAGCTAATAAAGATTCACCATTTGGAGCAGTTGGAGCTAATAAAGATTCACCATTTGGAGCAGTTGGAGCTAATAAAGATTCACCATTTGGAGCATTTGGTTCACAGAGCAGCAGTTCACCATTTGGAGCGTTTGCTAAAGCGAAGGGTCTATCACCATTTGAATCAAGTGTTGCTGATGAGTCACCGCTTGGGCCTCTTGGTCCTCCAAAGACTGTTTTACCATTTGGTGCAAGCACAGCAGCCAAGAGTGATTCGCCATTTGCTGCGTTCTCCAGCGTCAAGGAAAACTCCTCATTTGCTTCAAGCGCAACAGTCAAGAGTGATTCGCCATTTGCTTCAATCACAACAGAGAAGAATAGCTCGCCATTTGGCGCGTTATCCGATTTAAACAAAGACTCGCTATTCGGATCAGTGGCAACGACAAAAGAGGACTCGCCGTTTGCATCTTTTGGTTCCGCTATGGGTGGGTTGTCGCTTGGTCCAGATACGGCGGCTAGGGATGAATCAATATCTGTCACATTCTCCAGTCTCAAGAAAGATGTGCAACCAATATTCAAGCCGGACTCTAACAATACACCTACGAGTAGTCCCCTAGCTGTTTCTGTTGCTGAAAGTGAAGATATTCCTGTTTTGGATAAGTCAGGTGGACTTCATCAGGAAGAAGAGGCTACGTCGAGTGGAGATGACGCAGACGCTAGTTCAGAAAATAATTCCCCTTCGACTTCTTCATCTGATTCGGAAATTGACGATAACGCGCCTGATGATGTGGGACTGGAAGAAGATTTGGTTGAGAATTATGCCCCTCCAACATTGGATTCTCTCAATGAGTCTTACATTGCCAACGATCTTGACGATGAGTCAAGGGCTGAGACCTTTCAAGAAAATGTTGATACCTTTGATGATAAAGAGCAGGATTTGAAAACAAGCAAGTACCAGCCACCAGAATCAGGTATGATTTTGGAATCAGGTAACACATTGGATTCTGGTGTGGAAGAAGAGGAAGCAGAGGAAGCAGAGGAAGCAGAGGAAGCAGAGAAGCAGCAACAGAAAACCCAGTTGAATAAAAGTACCAGGCCTGATGAGACTAACAATAACAGTGCACAAAACAGCGATTCAGATGAAGTGTTTAATGAAGATTACGAGCATATTGAATTGGAAATTGTGAAGTCAAAAGAAAAAGAAGAAACTGATGACGAAGAATATGATAAAGGAGACGAGACTACTTACGGAGAGCTGGGTCTTGGATCTGCTGCTGCTGCTAAACCCCAAAGCATACAACAATCTGAAGACGACACAGATCATCCACCCGCTCAATCGACACATGAGAAAATACACGTTGAACAAGCCATTGAAAAGGACCAGGAAAGTGAAGCAGATCTCCCAACTACAAAAGAGGAAGAGTCTGAGGTTGGCAAGGCATCAAAAAGTTTGGAAACTGCTAATCAAATCAAGGAGGCTGTGGTTGACTCCGAGGTTCAGAATATAGAGGAGGAAGATTCTGAAGCACAGTCACCTGCATCCGTTGTTAGTACAAGTGGTTCGGGCACTGATGAGAGCTTTGAGCAAGTGGAAAAACCGACTTCATCCGAGATTGAAGTTGTCAACAAGAAAGTCACTGGTTTCAAGAGCAAAGGTGTATCTCACGTTGCTCAGTTGATTGATAGTGAGGTCTCTGCTGAAGAACCACCACAGGCTTCTCTTGCTGTTGATGCGACAGTTGAATATGAGTCTATATCAATTGATGCTGTCCCTGAGATCAAGACTTTGAAGATAGAGGCATTTGAAGACGAAGAAGTGTATCTCAGCAAGTTGTCGATTCCAAAGGCTGTTCCGCTTCTCAGATCTGTTGGAAAAGTTGATTTTCCGCAGCTCGACGATAATGAGGTTTGGCGGTCCATGGAGACCATTGTGTATGAATTGGATGCTGAGTTTGAGATTTTAGAAAGAAACATTATTGGATTGAGTGATTTTCTGAAGGACCACATGGATCCTGAAATTACTCATACTTTAAGGGCGCTTGAATTCCCATCATTCTGGAGGCTACGTGAAGCAAAAACAGTAATGAATGCAATTAACGATGAAGCTTTCAGCCATGATTCTTTAAAGTCCACCATTTTGTCTGATTTAGATGGCCTTGAAGGATTGAAGAAATCGGTGGTATCTTGCTACAAGGATGTTAATTCTGTTCAGCAGCATCTGAAGAGTCTTGGTACTGAACTGGGGCCGAATGCACCTAAGAATAGGCCACTATCGTTTGAAAATGTCCAGAGAAGAGGTCTTATCAGAAAGAAGATAGATGAGTTAAATAAGATTGAAGAGGACTTACATTCCAACCTTCTTCTTCTGAATAGTCTCATTCACCCTGAAAAACTAATCAACTCCACCAGGAACATTGTTGTCATTCTATCCAACATTGACTCAAAAGCCAAAAGGCATGCTGATAACATCAAACAGCTCCAAGAGAGTGTTGCCAAGATAAAGGGTAGTTCAGCATCTTGCGACAAGGCTGCTTCAAAGCGGAAGCTCTATAAGGTAGAGGTTGCAGAGAATAGTGAAAGACTAGAAATGGCCCGTATGGCTTCCCTGATTGCGAACAAGATGTCTTTGAGTGATGCTTTGAGAAAACGTAAACAAGTTCCTCGTCAGTTTTACCTACCGTAAGATTAAGCATATGTATAACTATAAATTTATAATCACTTGATATTCAATACTGGTAACCGTTCGAGGGCTGTTCCTTAGCAACAAAATAGAAGCATAACGTTGAAAGGATGTATCGCGTGAGTGCGTGCACGTGACTCAGTTACTAAAGTAACATGCACAGTTTCTGTCTGCCATTAGCATCTATCTATATCTCACAGTGCACTTCTTCCGATACGTATAAACCTTGATGGTTCACTTCAACTCAACGGTGGTACTTTTCACCGGTTTATATAGAACCAGCACCCAGTTCGACACTTTGACACCACTAACACTCCCAATTGAGATACAATACAGCGTACAATGCAGCGACAGCGACAGAAGATCAATTTTGATCTGAGCAGTGCGAGAAACCGTATGAGTCAGAGGACCAACGAGATCAGCTTGGTTGTGGGGAAAAATAGAACAACGCATGTCTTAGTATCAAGTCCCAGGATACCCACTCAATCACCGACTGCCCTGGTTGATGATTCGTCACTTCAAAACAAGAATAGTTTGTTTGGACCTACCTCCGAGCAGCTGGAGCAGGCACCTTCAGTTAGAAGCGACCCAGATAACGTCAGTGGCCCGGATGAATCATCGTCGAACATCGAAGTCACGGCTGCTACAACGCAATCAAACCCACCTTTACATAGGGAGCCTGTTCAGCTTAGCGTACGCTTTCATGAAGCAAACTCATCACCTGGAACAGTCTTAATGGATTTATCATTGATACCTGATGCAGAGGAGGGTTTTGTTGGTGGACTTGAATGTTTGGAAGGATCGTCCAAAATTTTGTATTTTCAGTTCAAAAGTAAAGAAAAGAGCCCGATTCATCAACCAAGCTTGAATGTTCTTTCTAGCACAAGCAACAGCAATACAAATACCAGTAGTAACACTAACGTCAACGCTGACACAGGCATTGATACCGACATGAACTTTAACGCCAACAACATCGCAGATCCAAACGCCAATGCCGATTTTAACACCGATACACATTTGAATGCCAGCATGAACAATGAAGCAGATGCAGACGTAGATGCTAACATCGTTGCTGAAACCAACATCAACTCCAACAGTAATTTTATTTCGATTGAATCCGGTCCTATACCAGCGCTAATGGATTTAAAACTCCGAAGCCAGGTGCTAGTGAGGGTAATGAGCAAAACCCTAGTTGAGGCCGATGTTATTGAGATATATATTAAAGATATGCACCTATCGAGAGGCGATATGTGGAACTTATCCACTTTGGTAGTGGATACATGTCTTTATAAATCTCAAAGACTTTCGTTTTTGCAGGGTTCTATAAGAGGTACTGTGAACAGGATATATCGCAATGGTCGTAAGATGTTTTCATCATACGTGGGCAAAAAAACAAAGATTGTCTTTAGATCAGAGTCGGCAAGATTAATCTTCTTCATACAGATATCATCAGAGATGTGGCACTTTGAAGAGAGTGGTCAGCAGATGTTCCACAAATTGGTCAACTCGCTGTTTCCTAAAGTTTTCCAGAGGTGGAAGGAAATGGGAACGCATCATTTGGTCACAATCGTTCTGTTTAGTAGCGTGGATATGAGTGAGAATGGCTCGGCTACCTACGAACCAGGTAAAAAACCAGCAAACAGTAAGGACTACTATAGAGTTGTTGTTGATCAAGTCAGCATCTTGTTATGGAACGAGATTATGGCTTCCTTGAGACTGGAATTTGTCAACTTCCAAAAAGACATTAGATTGGAGAAAAACCCTAATAGAACGCATGCCTGTCCCGAGGAGTATATAATTCAGGGAAGCTTTCTGCCTTCCGTTAAAGGAAATTTACTCGAAGCGATCAATTTAGGTATGAGTTTGGTTAGTGATGATTTTCGTGACCCAGACTTAAGGCAAACCACTAACCATTTTGTGATTATAACTCCCGGTACTGGTATATTTGACACAGAGTACAGAAAGTTGATCCAGGCGAGTAAGCTCATGACCACAATAGACTCCACAATTGATGTTATCTGTTTGAGCCAGCCACCGTTGCACGTGGTGCCTCTTTTCAGGTACCTTGATAATCAAGGGAAACTAAAACATTGTATCCCTAGTTGGATGGATATCTCGTTTTGGAGCGATGCGAGTCAAGCTGTTTACCAATGGCTTCCACGTTGCAAAATCTATGAATTGCAGATGATGGGTGTCATGGAAAACGAATTGACCGCAATTACTATCAATGAGTTAAGCTTATCAAGTGGTAGCAGGTCTGTTGTTGAAGCTATGGATGAGTACGATAGCAATATATTTAGCTCCACTCCGAAATCTAATCTGGCAAAGGCATCAAAGGGGTCAAATTTGATTTCTAGAACTGAAAGGGATCCTAGATTACTAATCACGCAGAATGCATCAAAGACTACATCTAACAAATCTTACCCTTTCTCATTATCCAGCTCGGATTCCCTCATGCAAAAGACTGTGGGGAAAAGTACATCGTACGATGATATAAAGGCAAGAAAGGGTTTTGAGCCATCGGAGCTTGTGTCTGTGAAAGCATCATCTCCAACAACATCTACTG
This sequence comes from Ogataea pignaliae, assembly GCA_030570775.1. Taxonomy (NCBI): domain Eukaryota; kingdom Fungi; phylum Ascomycota; class Pichiomycetes; order Pichiales; family Pichiaceae; genus Ogataea; species Ogataea pignaliae. The sequence continues at coordinate 80,104 of JAJLWO010000032.1, read as the reverse complement.
TGACTGGTGTTACTACGACCTCGAAATCCAACCTTTCTGCCTTCTCCTCTTTATTGAGCATTTCCAATTCCAAGAAGAATAACAGCAAAAGGAGCCCTACCAATGCATTTGACTTTGTCAAACGAATCATCTCTTCGCCACTGCCACACCCTGTGTCACCAACCGGTGACTCTTTGGAATCAAACGATGATGTTCCACCACTGGAACCCGCCTCGTTATTGCAGGCAACAAATTTGACTTCCGGTAAAGAGTTTGATGCGGTCAGACCGATGGCAGTTGAAAGAATGAATTCCATCTCATCATCACAATACTCGAGTGAGAAGGATCCTAACAGATTCAGTACAAGCTCTGGCATGTCAAGCAAGAAGGGATCCCACAGAATGACCAACAAGAAAATTGCCAACCTGAAAATTAATGAGGAAAGAAACTCATTGTTGAGCAGTTACTGGACCAATGTTGAAAATCCCTCCAATGCGATTACTTTGGAGCTGCTAGGTATGGTTTCCTATGGACGCTGGCAGTTTGTCTTCCCTTCAAATGTGAAGCGTAGATCTATCAAGTGGACATCGCTTTCATCACCTGCATCGTTACCAATAATGACCCCTGTCTTTCCGTTGGTGAGTGACTTTAGCCAAAACTTCACCTTCAGGATTTATGATGTCTACTTAAATCAAGCGGATACCAATGAAGGCAGAAACAGTGGAACGTTGTTTAGAAAAATGATATCTCTCAGGTTAACCCTCGGTTTCCAAATATGTGTTGGTGAAAATGTTACCAAAGTTGAAAACCAAAGAAAGCCCAACGGTGATGCAAAACTTTTGATACAGTATCTCAATGAAGACAGCTATTTTGGCTCAAGGATCTACATGAGTCTATCCAATGAGATTCACAGGATCAGCTGTGACTACAGCGGTTTGATAAATGTTCAAGTCTACAGACGTACGAACAAACAGGATGACATTCTGACAGACAAATTCGAGTCTAACTACGTTCCATACGTTAGAACTAGATATTCTGAGAATTACAATGCAGTTAAGATCAAAGGTTTGCAAGGAGAACCAAGAAACTACAACTGGAATCAATTGGATCAAGTCTTAGCTGGCTATGATGATTCTGTTGAGGATTCTCAGAGGAAAAATCATCGGCTCAAGTTTGTCATCCTTCCAACTAGCATTCCTCCAAACTCATTCAAGTTAGCATCTGAAAAGCTTACGCCTGAAGAAATCAGACTAGAAGGTATCAGAGCACTGATTACCATCATCAGCAGGGCACGCTATAGAACGGCTGAAGACAGGAAAACTAGAAAAAAAGTTGAAATCACTCCTGAGATTAACTTTTATACGGGAAATTTGTTCAAATATTTGAGTGATGCGTCGAATGAGCTTGAAAATGGTAAGCATTCTTTGTTCCAAGCGGCTAGGTTTAACCAAAAGGTTCCTCTGATCAAACTTGCTGCTGCAATGCAAAGCGAGAAAGGAATCGAAGTGGTTGATAGGAAATGGCATTTGAGAACACACAAGAACTGTTTCTTGGGTATGCAGTTGGTTAGTTGGATGATTGAAAACTTTGAGGACATTGACACTAGAGAACAAGCTGTTGAATTTGGTAATCAGATGATGAACGAAGGCGTCTTTAGCCACGTGGAATCGAGGCATAGATTTTTAGATGGTCATTACTTCTATCAGTTGAATAAAGAGTATTCGTTAGATTCGATACAGACGAAGGAACAACGAGAGACAAAAGAAACGAGGTCGACCTCTGCGACTCAAGTTGCTTCCAAAACACCAGATGACCAATCATCAAGGGCAAGGTCGAACTCAGCTGCTGCTCATTTGAAAGGAAGCAGTACATTGCAAATGACACTGACGAACAGCAACGGCAGCACGCCGGTCATGTCACCACAGATATCCACCGATGCTGATGGAAACTTATCATCCCCTAAGCAATCTTTATTGGAAAACATCAACGCCAGATCAAACAGTATCAGTGAAAAGTTAGAGTTAGATCCGTCAAATGCTTCGCAGCCCAGCCAATCCAAACGTGTCGTTCTATCAAGAAAGATCCTGTGTGACTTGGACCCGAACAATCTATCCTGGCAACCGGAACTATTGACGGTGCATTACGACATAGTGCACAATCCCGAACACTGCTTCCATGTCCGTTTAGAATGGTTGAACAACACGTCGAAGTTGGTCGAGGATACGGTGAACAGTTGGGCAAAGCTTTGTGAGAGGTACGGATTGACCCTGGTGGAGACTCCATGGGAGGAGCTGTGCACTTTGCCCGATCGTAACCCTTTGCATTCTACAATCGACATCTCGCTGGTACTCGATCCATGGGCAGACGAGGAGTTTTCTGGAGGTTCACATGTCAAGTCAGCGGACTCATCAGGTGGAATATCCGTGGAGATCTTGAAGGAGAGCAAGTACTTTTACCACTTGTTCTTACTTGAGAAGTGTGGATTCTTGTTGGATAATCGTACTGCCATCTATTTCAAGAACAACAACTTTGATGTTTCCTACTCTTGGGGCAAGCCATCTTTCAAGTATGCTCAGTTCATCCATAAGACTGGTGCGTATATTGCTGAATTGAGAGAGAATGGCGATTTCTTCTTGGCTCCTAATAATGCGCATATTGCTAGGGTCAATTTGAGCATTGGACAGTTGAGAAAGAGCAAAGACAAGCATGCCGTCTATTTGGACTCTCAGAGTGTCATGTTGGACTTTAGAGAGATCTGTAAGGATGAAAAAAAATTGAGAGAGTTATTCAGAGAAGCTAGAGAGAGATATTCCAACAGCAAGGATGTTGAGACTGCGCTGTTTGAAAGCGTGGGACATGACTGAGCAAGAATACATGTTCTTATGCGTTTTAATTTACTACTGCACCATTATGAAAGTAAAAAGATATGATATGTCTTCCTCAGTAATTCAACGTAATATATAGAAAAAAGGAGAGAAAACAATGAGTGCAAATTTATAGCGAACTACCTTATTTGGCAATTCTTTGAGCAATCTTGATGACATCACCAAGAACACCCATGGCTGTAACCTCAGCACCGGCACCAGCACCTTGGATGATCAATGGGTTAGGGTATCTCTCAGTCTTGATCGAGATGACATTGTCGGATCCCTTCAAGGAGGCGAAAGGATGGGAGTAGTCGTACTTGGCAACTTCGACGGATGCCTTGCCGTTTGGAAGGTCAACCTTACCAATGAACCTCAACACTTTGTTTTCCTTTGCTGCTTCAGCCTTTAGCTTTTCCATCTCGTTGTCAAAGTCAGGTAGTCTTAGCATGTATTCTTCTGCTGAAGCGACTGATTCTAAAGCGGTTGGGATTAGAGATTGCACTGGGAATGAAGTTGGTGATTCCACTGGTAATCCCGAGATTCTTGCCAAGATGGTGACTTTTCTGGCAACGTCCAAACCGTTTAGGTCATCCCTTGGATCTGGCTCTGTGTAGCCCAACTCCTTGGCGATCGTGACGATTTCCGAGAACTTGGCGGTATTTGGTTCCACTGTAGAGTATTCGTTAAAGATGTAAGAGAGAGTACCTGAAAATATACCTTCAATCGTTTTAACCTTGTCACCGGTGGCAACCATCTCTTTCAATGGTGAGATTAGTGGTAATCCAGCACCGACGGAGGCTTCATGGTAACAGAGTCCGGCACCTTCGACATTCTCGCTGGAAAAGATGTCATTCCAGAGCTGGATATCGCTTGAGAAGGCCTTCTTGTTTGGAGTGGCCACTGATATACCATTCTTGATAAAGGTAGGGTACGACTTGGCAATTCCTTCGTTGGAAGTGTTGTCAACGAGGATGGTTGGTAGTGGAGACTTCTTCAAGTATGAGACCAATTCATCAATGGAAAGGGATGCCTGAGAGGTGGATTGAAGGGATGATGCATAGGAAACGAGGTCTAGTGGAGAATAGTCGGAGCTGATCAATGCCTTCTTTGAGGTTGAAAGCAAGACAACGTTATACTTGATCGAGTTGGAGGTGATAGACTTCAATTGGTTGATGAAGGATGAGCCAACGACACCAGTACCAATGATTGCTAGGTTAACTGCCTTGACCATATTTGCTTTCAGGAATTTGTAATTGAGAGAATCTGTCTTGACTTGGGTTGTTGAAACAATACACGTATATTGGCGGGTCAATTGAGATTCTTGAACTACATACTACGGCTGTTCTTAGAACATATAATATAATAGGCATTGGCTGCTCGACGTTCGAAGCGGCGGCAGATACCAAGAGTTCAATGACGACCTTTTGAGGCTTGAAAAACTTTTGGGGTGAAAAATAGACTATCCTGGGGCTGTGCAGCAGGTTGGGTCGTTTTGATGAAATGCAATTATGGCTTAAAGAAAAGATGACAAGATAACAAGGTAACAAGATAACAACAACAAAATGCAATAAAATGCAATGCAAGAGATCAAACCAATCAGTAGATATTTCTAGTCTTTTCGTCCATTTCAAAGTTCCACCAATTGGCCAAACAGTTCTGATCTTTCAAATGGTCATAGGTGAACTTCCCAACCTCGCATCCTTTACAATTTGGGCAGTTGCTACATAGAGTATAAGGTTGATGCTTGTACCCAATGTCTCTAAACCAATGGATCTTACTCTTATCCTGGAACAACGCGACACCAATGGAATGAACTGGGGCATCACCCCAACGCTCATAATAGAATCCGCCTGTTGCTTCCAACTTTTCTATCCACTTCGTGTATGGCTCAGACCTGTAGAAATCCATATCTGCAATCTCAAAGTTTGACCAGAAATGGCATGTGGAATAACCCTGTGCTGTTTTAGTCTTGTGTGGGTTCTGTAAGTTTTCGGTGAGGAAGTTAAAAGCTGCATTTTTGTGGAGGTACTGTGGGTTTTCAGATAGAAATTCCAAAGTGTGAGGCCAAAGGGTCTTAACTGATTGTTCAACATCGTACAACGCAATGGTAAAGCCATACGTCTTGTCGTTGTCCTGCATGAATTTGAAGATGTCATAGTCTATAGAACAGAAGTAGTCTGTGCTTGGTTCAAATCTCCAGTAGTATTTGAACTGCTTCATTCTAGGATGGTTAAAGAAGGATCTACTGTAGTATCTGCACATGTTGTGATATGATGTCATCTTGGCATATCCAACTTTCTCCTTGTCGAGTTGGATCATCGCATTATGCTGTTTTTCTTTATCGATGGATGAAGGTTGAACCCAATCCTTTTCATCTATCAGTTCAAAGTATGCCTCTCCTGATACTGCTTCCAAGATCTTCTTCTTGAAACTCTCTGAGAATTCAACATCGTTAAGAAACACGTACGGATAGTGGTACTTCTGGTTGAAATTTTTCTCAATCTGTCTGATAGTTCTAAGAACCTGTGCAGCTTCTTTATTTCTCACCAATACAGATAAAGTTGCATTTGCTCTTTCGTAGGTGTTTGGATCTGTAGGTGGTCTTACCAAGTTGTTCACCTTTGGTTCGGTGATTGGCATCTCCAGTATATCCTGCAACTGTCTATAGTTTGCCTCCACCAGTTCATCCCTCGATAAACTTGAGGTGAGCCTAAATTTCAGGCTGTTTAGTACGAAGTTTGCTGTTCCAGGGGTGGACGACACGTACGATTGAAGGTTATACTTGTAATGTGTGTAGTACCTCTTGGAAGTTTCTCCAACGTTGAAATTAACTGTAATCAATATGATGAAGGATATTATGAGGGAGAACCCCATCAACCTCAAGATCTTCTTCGGTATGGAACCCATGGTGTGGGAGTGGAATGTATGGTAATAGGGTAGAGAGAAATGTGTCAAAAATAGATCAATTATAGCTATGTACTTGGGATTTTGGAATCGATTCAACTTGGCTGATATATCAAGCAATTATGTGTCAAAAAGAAGCAATTGAGTGTTTGTTTCAAGTTCTGGGTATCGGACGATAATAAATTGGTATGAATTGGAATGGAATAGTGATAGTGTGATGGATGATGATGATGATCTTGCCCCTGTTTCATTTACCCTTCTGAGCCTTTTTTTTTCTTTCTTTCTTTGTGTCTGGGCGTCGGTCGGTCGGTCGGTCGGTCGATTTGATTGATATTGATATGTGCGTCGATCGACGTTTACGTTTTTCACCGCCTTTGTTTCTTTGGTTGCTTGAAATATTTATTTCAATCCCTTATTTGGTTTTTGGAGAGATGAAGCTGGTTTGATAACAAAACATCCTCTTTTATTTCTCTCTTTGTTTCCTTCACCAGTTGCAATTGGCAAGTTTCGTCTCTCCCCTCCCCAACAACAGCAATGACACTCGCTCAGTATTTACGACAGACCAAGACGGTCTTTCTGAAATCCATCTCCTCAATCTCCAGGCTAACCATTGTATCAGGCAACCAATCTGCCGACCTTGACTCCATTGTCTCCTCAATCACCTACTCGTACCTAAGTTCCTTCATTTATTCCCCTCGTGATGCTCCACCACAGATGATAATCCCACTATTGAACCTACCAAGGGAGGATCTCTGCCTGCGTAAAGATGCTGAGTTTGTGCTTTCTAAAGCATCCATTTCACAGAGCAGCCTATTTTTCCTTGATGATTTAAGCTTGATTCCTACTTCTGTCAAGGTTGACTTAGTACTGGTTGACCATAACGAGCCTCAGGGTGACACCTTGAGGAAGTTTATCAGGGATAGAAACGTTACTGTTTCAGGAATCATCGATCATCACTCTGACGAGGGAAACTATGAGGATGCCTTTCCAAGGATTATTGAGACTAGTGGTTCTTGTAATTCTTTGGTGGTGTTGCATTTCCATCGTTTGTTGGGAGACTCATTTGGTGGTGCTTTGGATAATGAGTTTTCTAGATTTGCCATTGCTCCAATATTGATAGATACTTCGAATTTGACGCAGAGGGTTGAGACTGTAGATTCTGAAGTTTGTGGTTTGTTGTTTGGCAAAGGAGGTGAGTCTTCCTTGGTGGCTACTACTGCTACTGCTAGTGATGGTGAACTTCAACAGTTGTACCGACCTATATCTGATGCCAAGTCTGACATCAAGGGTCTCTCTCTTCGTGATGTGTTGAGGAAGGACTATAAGGAATTTCAGTTTGGAAAGTATAAAGTTGGAATCAGTTCAATGGTTAAACCGTTAAGTTACTTGAAAGGCGAGTATGATGGAGTCAGTGGTATCATTAAAAGCTTACAAAGTTGGGGAAAAGAAAGAAAGTTAGATCTCGTTGTTCTGATGAGTTCTTTTGTTGATTCTAAGGTTGAAAGGTTCACGAGAGAATTGGCACTGTATCCATATGGGAATGGAGATGATGAACTTGTTAGGAAGATTGTTGAATCTATTAGTGAAGAATTGCAATTGAGCGAGTTGGATGGTGGTAGCACTGATGGCTTTGTTGCATTCAACCAGTCCAACGTTAAGGCTTCTAGAAAACAGGTTGCGCCTTTGCTCAAAGATTACATTGAAAGGTATTAGTATAAAAGGAAAAATGACAAAAAAAGTGTACATTTTTTGTAACCATCACCTATAGCAGCAAGCTTCCGTACTAAAGATCAAGTGACAGGTAACTAACTTTCCACTTTTGTAGAGCGCCACCACTGGCACCAGCAGTAAAAGTGGGGATGTAACTGTTGATCCTCATTAAACAGTCATAAAGGTCATCAAACATAAATTCATCAACATCCAAAGTTTCAAACTTATCCGAATTATCAACATGCTCTATAAAATCCTCAATTGTTTTTGCATCATCCTCAAATAAAACCTTTAACGAATTGTAAAGCAACATTTGTTCATCTTTATTGGTGGTGGTACAACAATCCAAAGTGACGGACAACCCAAAGCTAAAACACCAAATCAACAATCTCTTCGAAACAACCTCGGAACATTGAATAACGTGGAATCGAACAGCACTAGTGGAAATCGATTCCAAGAGGTGCGTATAGATGTAATAGCAGGGTCTATAAGTATCACGGTTCTTGTCCTGATTACCACCAGTACTGATCAATTCGAGATTCCACTTGTAAATCCTATAGTTTCCAGTAGATCCATCCCGATCTCCCAATGTATGCCCACAATTACGGCAACGCACAAGCGTAGTATCATTGACGATTTCAAAAGATGGGAAATCAGTAGGATTTAAAACTATGTAGTAAAAACCAACAAATACATCATCTAATCCTGGACTAAAATTTGCAAATCTTTTCAGAATTTCAGAATTGGAGTGGTTTCCAGTGGTTGGTTTATGGCAGTGCCAGAACTCCATCATTTCTGACCAAGTTTCCGAAGGCATTGCTTTGAAGGATCGCACTTTCCCATTGTTGATCAGTTGAGATTGACAGTTTTTGCAAGTGAAGTATGAATCTGTTGTGGTTTGTCTTAACTTATCTACTGTCCATTTGTAGTTATCCTTGTTTGCAATGATGTTGTCCGCTGGTTGTTGTTGTGGTTCAATTGATGGTAGTCTGAGTGAGGTTATGGTTTGAGTTTGTGATGATGATGATGATGGTGATGGATTGGACTGAATAAATGGTTTTAGATCGGGGTAGTCGTTTGTTTTTGAAGGTAATTTAATGGCTGCTGATTCTGTTAAAGCTGAGGATGTTGATGTTGGTTTCCATTGCAGTATAAGGGTATCATTGGACTCGATCTTGATTGATGAAATGGAGGAAGGTTGAATGGCTAAACATATTGAGATGGAATTTAACCTTGGGAGGTACTCGGCAAAGAATCTGGGGGACGTTTCTAGGGACATCTCTGAAGAAGTTCAAATCATTTGGCTGATATTTAAAGCAGTAATGATCTAGGATCGAGTTTTTAAGTTGTGGTTGGTTTTGGCTGAAAAAGAAGAGCCCGATGGTAATCAAATGGATAAAAGATTTGGGGTGAATATTCGGATCCCCTAAACCTAAAGGCTGTGTCTGTGCACTAGATATTATTATTTACAAAATGGTCACATGACTACTAATCACGCGATTTTTCACTTACTCAGAACGGAAGGGGAGCATGCAGTCAGTAGTGGTAGGAAGGAAGATTGGAAGATTGGAACTGATAGATATATCCCTCGGAGCATACATATCAATCAGTCAATCAATTGATATAACAGTTATTATTTTTTATATTAAAGGTCTGATCTTGACAATTGTCAAGGATTGTTTAGTTGCAAGGAATTGGACGCCAATTAATGTAGGTAGTGAAGGGAAGAAATGCCTGGTGATGTGCATATAGTACGATCAGAATTCAAAGTCAATCTGACGTCTGGTGTACCGCCGTTGGATCTTGTTCAGCTACTACGTGTATTGATTGGTACTATAATGATCGATCGATATATCGATGTGCAAGTCGAGAGAGAAAGGGAGAAGACCAAAAAGTAGTAATAACAACGATCAATTGGATTCGGGTGATAGATAGATAGGCGGTGATAGCCAAGTAATAAATAGTTTTTAATAGTAGTAGTAGTAGTAGTAGTAGTAGTAGTAGTACTGACTCTCCTTGTAGCTATATGGAGTGAACCCGAATCCAATTTGATGGTTCCTGTAGATTATCGGCGTTAAAAATTGGTGGATGTGTGTGTGTGTGGCAGCGAGAGAGAGAGAGTTGTTTGTTGGTTGTCTTGGCTGCTGTGGGTGGTTGGTTGGTTGGTTGTACGACGCGTGTGTTTGTGTGGGTGTGTTGGCTGAATCGCCAGGAGGGGAGGAGAGGAGAGGAGAGGAGAGGAGAGGGTAACTTGACCGATTGTACCCAGCCGTGCCAATCCGTACGTACAGTGGGGAGAGCTCACTCACTGTACTGTACTGTACTGTACTGCTGTACTTACTGTTGTGGCCGGCCAATAAAAATTCAACGTCGGGTTATGTGGTGGTGGTTGGTGGCTGCTTCTGAAGCCGTGCTGTTACCGGGGGAAAAGACGGCGCGCATGCCCGGTGGAATTTGACGGGAGTAAGGAAGTCAGCCTATCCCTGTGCGTAGTACAGCGCTGTGCTGCGCGTGGCCGTGCCCGTGCCCGTGCCCGTGGGTCATGATGGAAATTCCAACTGGTGCAGTAAAAAATGGACATTCAACCCAAACCAAACGATCAGGTTCCTCCTCCACCTCATACACTCTCTAACTAACTAACTGACCTACTGACCTGTTCTTTTATTTACCCAACCTTCTATTAAACATTCACATTTAACATTCAATTTCCCTTCATAGCCCCCAGTCGGATCTATTAGAATCAATTAATTTGCTTTAATCAAATAAAACATATTAACATATCACAATGCTTTCGGCTAGACCAGTTATTAGAGCAGCTGCTAGATCAGCTTTGGCTTCAAACTTTGTCAGATCCATCCCAAGAATTGTATGTGTCAACTACTTTACATCCATACATCCATTCAACAACTCAATTGACTTCAATAAAAACAATTATACTAACAGTACCATCCAATGTATTCCATTATTCACATCTATCACAGGCTAGACCACTAGCTGCTTCCTCTTTGAGATTCGCCTCCGCTAAGGCTGCTCCAACTGAAGTCTCCTCCATCTTGGAATCAAAGATCAGAGGTGTTTCCGATGAAGCTAACCTAGATGAAACCGGAAGAGTTCTATCTGTTGGGTATGTATCATTATTATAATTCAAGGGTCCCCTCCCCTCTCCCCCAAAGGCAACTTCCCATTACATGTGTTTTTTTATCACTCGGTTACAACACATCAATTGCAGAAATTACACACAATTCACTATTACATTGATCAATTCATTCACTGGCTTTCACATCGAAACATCATCCATTTCTCTATTTATTACCGACCATCATTGATTCCTTCTCTTACTATATTCAAAAAGGTCCTCCATTCTTGAGAGGATGCGCGAATGCGGGCCAATAAAAATCAGGCAAAACTCATAACCACTCTGACATTATATATACATGTGTCACTAGCCCCTGCTTGTCTCGAGGTTTTTTTGGTTTCATGTGCACGACCTCCCTCCTTCCCTTTGGCTGTTGTCATTTCGTTTATATTAAGTCTCGTTTTGGGCATTGCTGGCTTCTCATTGGCCGGTGTTTACCATTGACCTACTACCAATATCTTACACTACCAGCCAACCAATCATTACTCAATTCACCTTATCGATTCCGTATTTACATGTCCTTGGTTTTGTTGTCCTTTCCTCCTCCTCCTCTTCCCAATTGATCCTCTTACTAACATTCATTTCGTTTTTCATTCTCTTCCCCATATAAAATAGTGATGGTATTGCCAGAGTTTTCGGTCTAAACAACTGTCAAGCTGAAGAATTGGTTGAATTTGCCTCCGGTGTCAAGGGTATGGCCTTGAACTTGGAACCAGGTCAAGTTGGTATCGTCTTGTTCGGTTCTGATAGAGAAGTCAAGGAAGGTGAAATCGTCAAGAGAACAGGTAAGATTGTTGATGTTCCAGTTGGACCAGCAATGCTAGGTAGAGTTGTTGATGCTCTAGGTGCCCCAATCGATGGTAAGGGACCAATCGAATCAACCGGTTTTGCCAGAGCTCAATTGAAAGCTCCAGGTATCTTGCCAAGAAGATCCGTCTTTGAACCGATGCAAACAGGTCTAAAGGCCGTTGACGCCCTAGTCCCAGTTGGTAGAGGTCAAAGAGAATTGATCATTGGTGATAGACAAACCGGTAAGACCGCCGTTGCCATTGATACCATCTTGAACCAAAAGAGATGGAACGATGGTTCCGATGAATCCAAGAAGTTGTACTGTGTCTACGTTGCCGTTGGTCAAAAGAGATCCACCGTTGCTCAATTGGTTCAAACTTTGGAACAACACGATGCTTTGAAGTACTCCATCATTGTTGCCGCTACTGCCTCTGAAGCTGCTCCTTTGCAATACTTGGCTCCTTTCACCGCCTGTGCCATTTCCGAATGGTTCAGAGATAACGGTAAGCACGCTTTGATTATCTACGATGATTTGTCCAAGCAAGCCGTTGCCTACAGACAATTGTCCTTGTTGTTGAGAAGACCACCAGGAAGAGAAGCCTATCCAGGTGATGTTTTCTACTTGCACTCTAGATTGCTAGAAAGAGCTGCCAAGATGTCCGATGTTCTAGGTGGTGGTTCTTTGACCGCCTTGCCAGTCATTGAAACCCAAGGTGGTGATGTCTCTGCTTATATTCCAACCAACGTTATTTCAATTACCGATGGTCAAATCTTCTTGGAGGCTGAATTGTTCTACAAGGGTATTAGACCAGCCATTAATGTTGGTTTGTCCGTCTCAAGAGTTGGTTCTGCCGCTCAAGTCAAGGCAATGAAGCAAGTTGCCGGTTCCTTGAAGTTGTTCTTGGCTCAATACAGAGAAGTTGCTGCTTTCGCCCAATTCGGTTCTGATCTAGATGCTTCCACCAAGCAAACCCTACAAAGAGGTGAAAGATTGACCCAATTGTTGAAGCAAAAGCAATACTCTCCATTGGCTGCCGAAGAACAAGTCCCATTGATTTACGCTGGTGTCAACGGTTTCCTAGATAAGTTGCCATTGAACAGAATCGGTGAGTTTGAAACCGAATTCTTGGGTTACTTGAAGTCGAGCGAGACCGAAATCTTGGATGCTATCAAGACCAAGGGTGAACTATCCAAGGAACACTTGGCCAAGTTGAAGTCTGCCACTGAATCTTTCATGGCCACCTTCTAAGCTTCTTAATGTTACACGAAAAAAAGCTTGAATTTCTGATCCTGCCCCCCAATCCCTCCCTCCACAATCATATTATTTGACATGCAAGCTACTTGATTTTTTGTTTTTTAACCCACTTATATTCTAACTTTATTTTGTTTGTGATGTTGTCTTTATTTATATTCTAGATGTTTTTGTTTTTTCTTGTTTACTGAAGAGACATTTTTTATTGTGTTTTTTGCATTACTCTTACCTTTTTGATCATCTTTGTTGGTTTTCTCATCTTGACGGTTACTTTTTTCTGCCTTTGTCTCTCTCTGCCTTTTTTAAAGAAAAAACTCTCTTTCCAGCTTTTCCATTGATTTTTTTTTTGTTGCTGCTCTTTTTGACACATCGAGGTCGATCCTCAATTTGGAAAGAGCTCAACAATAGCTTTGTCGTCATCTTGGGAACTAGTCAACTGGAAGAGAATGGGGATGCATGTTTTTGAGAGATCATCGTTTGTGAGACTAGAGAAGGTTTTGGTGATAACAAGAGTCGATAAACATGGACCAAGTAAAACTGAATTGATTGAATAAAATTATGAAATATACTATTACCATACATAACTTTACTTAAAAGGATGAGAAGAATGAATATGGTGGAATAGAGCGGTGTTTATAGCACAGCCGTTAAACCCACGATAGGTCTTTTGAGATTTTTCAGTCTTTTTGGACCTTTTGAATATAAAGAGTGTATATATATATCATCAGTGTAGTTAGAACTTGCCCATCATAACCTTCAACTCATACCAATTTTCCGCCATTCACACCCCAACTTCAAAGCAGAGAAAACCAACAGGAAATTCGAAACAGTTTTCCTTCAAATAAGATACCCATCTTTTAATGACCTCTTCAGAATCGAGCACTGCAGACACTCCGACTCCAGCAGTCACCTCAGAACAAGCTACCCAAAGATCGATCCCAGTGACAAACGATGACATCTACAGGCGCTCATCGCAGTACCGTATGTGGTCATTCACACCATCACAACTGGAAGATCTAAGGATACTAGCAAACAAGAGAGGAATAGCATCCACGAAGAAAAGACTGGCAGATCTAGATCCAAACCTGCCTGAGTCAAACACAGTCGAATCCAACATTGACCAATTCCAATTCGTCACAGTGGATGAAGAGTTGAAAATAGTGACTTATTTCGCACGCAAGTGTAGAGACCTTGCCAATTTCTTTCACTTGCCACCTCAAGCTCGTTCCACTTCAATTGCATACCTGTTCAAGTTTTACCTGTACCATTCGGTGATGGAGTACCATCCTCAACATATCATGCTCACGTGTCTCTTTTTAGCTGCTAAAGTTGAGAACAACTTCATTGGAATCAAGCAGTTTGCAACACCAATACCAAAGGCTACACCGGAGAGTATACTGAAGCATGAGTATCTCGTCATGGAAACGTTACAATTCACACTGCTCTGCCATCATCCCTATCAGCCAATGTATGGATTCTTCCTTGACATTCAACAGTTGCTTCCAAAGCTGGATTTTGGAAGGTTGGGAAGAACGTACGATATGGCTAGGGAGATGATCACGGAGGCGTTGTTTGCGAACTTGTTGTTTTTGTATACTCCTCCTCAGATTGCTTTGGCTTGTCTTTGGTCCAGCGATGAGATTATGATTGAGAGGTACTTGGCGAAGAAATTTGGGTTGAGGAGGATCAAGAAGAATAGCGTTGTTGGAGGTATTGCCATGGTTGAGAAAGAGAAAGAGGAGAAGAGGTTGAGGGTGATTAAGGAGGAGAAAGATGAAGATGTGAAGGATGAAACTCTTTTTGTTGCCGATGCTGCTGCTGCTGCTGCTGCTGAAAATGATAGTGATGTAGACGATGGAGGAGATGATATTGTCAGTGGTACGGTGGTTGAGATCAAGCAGGAGAATGGGGCAGATCACACCATTGTTGATGATGTGGAAGAGGAAGAGGAAAAGTTGAAGAAGATGACCCCTACAGAGCACTACGAAAAGATTATGGGAATCATAAAACAATGCTCTGTGCTTATCAAGAGCAAAGGTGCCGATCCAACTGTTGAGGAGTCCAAAATTATTTCTCAAAAGATTCAATTCTGCCTTGATCCAATAAGGTTTGGTAAGAAGCTGATGAGGGATCAGAAGAATGGAACTCATGTGACGGTTGCTCCAACTACTGTTGTTACTGTTAAAGAGGAGAATGAAGAAATTCCTGCTCCAGAACCAGAACCACAGCCACAGCCACAAGCACAACCAGCAAAGAGAGTGATAGAAGCTGAGATAGAGGTTGTATCTGTGAAAAGACAGAAGATAGAATGATTACTGTGGTTGAAACTTTGGGATTGGTCTCTAAGATTGTAGGTATACCGTTGCAAGCTTGATACTTTGGGATTTTCCATATATACCAAACGATCTATTTAATGTTACACACAGAACTCATGATGAAAGGAACGAACAGTATAGCAATTGGGATGAGCTTTGAATCCGCTTACATGAAGGAGGGTGTTCCAATAATCTTTTCATTGACACTACCCAAGTAGTAGCAATTGCTCTTCTCCTCGTTGACGGCAACCACATCTTGCATCGTTTTGGAAGCACCACCTCTGGTCACATCCATAATTGAGTTACCTATCTTCATTGTAATCTTACCAGACTTATGATAGCGCAGTTGACCGATCTGACCATTCAACAGCTCATCGGTTTTTTCATTCGAGGCATTTCCAGTATGGTTCTCCTCTTTCACCTCTTTCTTCACTGGTGTCCTGCCGGAACTGAAAGTCGGAAGCCTTTCAGGAAGTTGAACAAACAAGAACTTGGGCTGTGTATCCAGGCTGTTTGCCTTCTCTTCTTCCATGTATTCTTCGCTGACGCCTGTTTCATGTTCAGTCTTCTTTTCGTTACGCTTGTCAACGTTGCAAGTTTGCATGAATGCAACGATTGACTCGTAGTCTTCCGTCAATCTCTTGATTTCTTGTTTCGTTTGATAGTCATTAATTGTGTCAACCGGATCACCTGCATTGGAATCAGGAATCAACTTCAAACTTGCATCTTCCTCCTTTTTCACCTCCACACTTTGAGCCCTCGAGTTAGCTTCTGAGTCTGTCAATGGTGGAACAGATTCTTCCCTATGGAACTCTGTCTTAATTGTTGTGTCTGGCACTGGCTCTTCACCGAATTCGTAATGTTGGGTTCTTTCGGCCCTCACTGGGAACAATTCGGTATCGGCCTCATCCCACGTGTACGCTTGACTCATGTTTATCCTTGCTGCATTTCCATCAGCTATGAAATCCTCATCGTCAGAATAAGCCGATTTTGCATCTCTGAGCATTGCCTCTGGAGTTTTCGACCTTAGCTTCTGCATGAACTCTGAAGTTGTAGCAGCAGATGACCCAGCAGCACCACCAGCAAACCTTTGGATCCTGGATGATCCAACAGTATTCCCTAGTGAGACGGCACCTGAAGAAAGTGGACCCGATGCGACAAGAGTTGTATTTTGTAGATGTCGCGGCACCCTAGGTCCACCAGCTCTTGGTGGACCTTTAGGACCACCTTTTCCAGACAATCCGGACTTCTTGTTTATACCTGGCTTCTTCACAGGTGCATTGGCGTCTCTTTCCTCCTTCGTCTTCCTAGCAACAACTTTAGGCTTGAATTTTAAGGTTGATTTTGTACCACTAGGACTTGATTCTGAAGAAGGACGGGAAATTGAGTCCAACCTTTGTCCTGGATTTGACATATTCGCAGGGCTGTTTGTATGTCAATGTTTGTCTTTTCTCGGGAGTAGGGTCACCGTTGTTTTAATCGTCTTGATGATGTGCTAGCTGTATGTTTGTTTTCTTGTAAAGAGACTACTAGAAACGCCTCTGATTCTTTTAACTTTTGACAAATTGAAAGGATCCCCTGGGCAAAGGGACGGAGCGGCAAGAAGTTCTTGCAACTTGTAGGTAGTTTAGTTGTCAACTTGATCAAAAGGATCAAAAACAACTGAAAAAAAATTGGTGAAGAAAGGGCGTGTGCATAGATTAAAAAGGTGAATGAGAAAAAATTAAAAAGATTAAAAAAAAATTTCGAAGATCCGAGGCCTCTGAGGGGTTTGACACCTTTTCTTTGTGCAAATTCACGTTGATATATACAACTTTTAAGTTAAAGATCAAGAGAGTATCAGCAATGGCAAGAAAGTACAGACAAAGCAAAGTTCAGCAGGCAGAGCCTGAAGAGTTTGGCCTAGACGAAGTCGATGACTTCGCAGCAGAAAATGAAAAGGTGCTCCTAGACGAAGCAGGACTAGGAGAGGGGTATGCACACGATGAAAGCGAATCTGATAAGGATCATGAAGTGATGGATATTGATGATGATGGTATCTCCGATGATGAGCACGAAATTGAAAGATATAAGAAGAAATTCAACGGTCCCGTGGATGAAGATGAAGAAGAATACTTCGTTGATGGTGAAAGAGACGACGAAGAGGAGGAAGAGGAAGGTTGGGGAAATTCTAAGAACGATTATTATGGTGCTGATGAGATCGAGCAAGAGGAAGATTCCAAGGCAATGGAGAAAGAAGCTCTCAGGATACAGAAGAAACATTTGGAAGAGTTGAGTATGGATGACTACATGGTGGATGAGATGACCGATGAATGGAAGAAAGAAACCAAAGCTGAGAAGGAAGAAGAGGCGCTTAGGGCAAAGAAGCAGTCTGAGAATATTGACCTTACGACTCTTGATATTGAGGCACAACTTGAAGTTTTGAAGAGCAGATACCCCGAATTTTTACCTTTGACGAGGGAACTCAAAGAGTTGAAACCTTTATTGAGCGAGCTACAGCCATTGAAAGACACAAATCAGCTGATACAGGTCAAATACACTGCTCTATCGGCATACTTGGGTACTATAGGGACGTATTTTGGAATTTTCGTTTCGAACTTGAACAGTGGAGAACAGTTCAGTATGAAGGATGAACCTGTAATGTCTGGAATCTTGAGCACCAGAGAAATATGGAGGCAGGCCAACGAACTACCTTCCAAGTTGCCTGATATTGATTTGCATGAAGCTGCTGACTCAGCTTCAGAAGAAGAAGAAGAAGAAGAAGAAGAAGGAAGACTAATTGATAAATTTGACATCATTTCTGATGAAGATGAGGATGAGGATGCTAATGATGATTCCGAAGAGGTTGATTTCGAAGCTCTAGTACACGATAAGTCTCAGAATCAAGAAGATCAAGAGCTTGATTTCTCCAAGAAGAGAATAGTCAGAAAGCTCCGCTCTAAGAATGCTGAACACATTGATGATATTGATGCTGAGGAGAAACAAGGCCGCAGAAAGACACTAAGATTCTACACTTCCAAGATTGACCAGCAGGAGAATAAAAAAGATGCTAAGTTCCAAGGTGATCAAGACTTACCATACAAGGAAAGATTGTTTGAAAGGCAGCAAAGGCTTGTCGAAGAAGCAAGGAAACGTGGTGATAACCGTAATTCCTCTGCTCCGGGTGTCGATCTTGACGATGAGGACTTTGATGATCATGATGCACTTGCAGCAAGCTCTGTGAACACCGATGAAGACTATTATAATTCGATTTCTTCCAAAAAGCAAGGTGACAAGTTTATGAGAAAGGAAGCACATGATATAGCTGTGAAGGCTGCCAAGGAAGGAAAACTTGCTGAGTTGAAAGACTCTGTTGATGAGACAGGAAAGAGAGCGGTCAACTATCAAATCATGAAGAATAGAGGTTTGACACCTCACAGGGCTAAGGATAACAGAAACTCGAGAGTTAAGAAGAGAAAGAAGTATGCTCAAGCTCAAAAGAAGTTATCTTCTGTCCGTGCTGTCTACAAGACTCAAAAGGGTGCTTACTCTGGTGAAGCGACAGGTATCAAGAAGAACTTGTCAAAGTCCGTCAAACTAATGTAAGGTTAATTGAACCTCTATGTATTTTAAACATGTTTTTGAAGCATTATCGATCATTTTTAGTGCAAAGGGGTGCAAATTCTGACAAAAGTAGTCATGGCAAAAGTTTTAAAACATTATGAGCGTCATAAAATCCCACGCAGAAGATGTCTCACGGAATCAGGATCATTCATAGAGGCCAGATCCATGCTCAACAACTGCTTAGTTGCTGCTTCCGCCTTTAGAAGTAGTTGAGAGTGCCTTGAGTTTACCTCTGAGATCGTGTCTGCTATATCTGCTCCTGATTTCAAAAAGCTCACGATCTGCTCAGCCCTCAAAATGACATCTTCTTCAACCCCGGCGTTTTTGGCACAGTAAACGCCAAATGAGTTCAAAGACAGACCGTCCTCCAGCTTATATAAGTATGTTATGCTTTCGTTGTCTTCATCTTTAACTTCCACGTTCATGTGAGAAAGTTTTATTGCATGAGGAAACTGGATTTCGTTATTTTCAAATAATTCAATGAAATGGGTAGCAATTATAGACCTCGGTGCATCATTACCCATTTTGGAAAGGTATCTGACAATAGAAGCTAATAGCGATGGCCCATCAATGACATCAGTACCCTTTCCATATTCGTCAATAAGTATCAAAGACTTGGATGTTGCTCTGCTCAAACATTTGCTCATTTGTTGAGAGTCGATCATGAATGTACTCTGCATTTTGCTGATTGATTCTCTCGTGGCGATCCTTGTCAATATTTTGTCTGTTAAACCAATCGTTCCTGATCCAGGAATGAAACAGCCAATATGAGAGAGGTAGACGATTAGACCAACCTGAGTCAACAGTGAAGATTTTCCGCTGTAATTGGGACCAGTTAGAACCATAGTTTTCTCTTGACTTATAGTTATGTCGTTTGGAATGTAATCGTCATAAAAGAGTGGATGGTGGCATTGCTCCCAAGCAAGTATGCCATCCTCAACAATGTTTGGTCTCTGATAGCCATACATGTGTGACACCTTTGCAAAGGCCATGAAAACATCCATCTCTCCAATAATCCCGTAAGATTCAACAAATTCTTCACCGTGTTTGATGATATTTTCCTTTAGCGCGTATAAAAGCTCAATTTCAGAATCTCTTATCAAAGAATAAATATCACCAAAACGGTTATCCATTGCCTCCATAACAGAAGTTTTGAAGTAAACGGTTGTGGAAGTCCGAAAGACTTCATTCCAGCTGTCCTGTTGCTCTGTATCACCAAGCAGCTGAGAATCCATGGAGACTAGGTATCCAAGCTGAGGAATGTATGCTGTCTCAACTTCGCAAGATGTTTCCCTGGAAATCTCAGTAGACACTTTCTGTAATATTGTTTCCAATTCATTGTATGTTTTTCTGAGGTCGTCCAAGTCAGTATTGACTCCTTCTTTTATGGTCACATCATTTGGGTCTAAATCAAAGTCAAGAACAGACTCAAGCAGGCGTTGAATTGCAATAAATCTATCATAACTCAAAGAGTTGTACCTCTTGAAAACAGTCAACGTTTTCAAATAGTCGGAACAGTCGACTGCTTTGTGAATCTTGACAGAATGGACGAGATAACTTCTGAGCTGCCTCCATAATGACGCTGTATATTTTCCTATCTTCAGCTGTCGCATTGTGTGACATATATTACCAATACCCTTCAAACTTTGTGTGATTGAAGAAACAACATTATCGTTTCTGGATAGGTTGATCTCTTTTATTATGCCTTCCACTGTGTCCAGCCTTTCATTGATCTTTGCAACAGAGCAAAGAGGCCTCAAAATAAAAGATTTCAAAGTTTGTGTGCCAATTCTTGAACTGGTTCTGTTCAGCAATTGATACAAAAAAGGAGTAGAAGATTTTTTCCCACTTCGGAAAAAGTCAGCAATCTTGAGTGAATGATATGAGTCCTCGTCAATCACCATGTAGTCATTTAAAGAGACAAATTTGATTGAGTGAATTATAGCTAGCTTTTCGGTGCTTCCAGAATCCAAGAGCATCCGGTCAAGGTATGGGCTCAAGGCACATATTGCAGAAGACTGAATAGGGAAAATAAGTTTCAGGATTGGTTAGTTGGGTGTCCTGTATTTCAAGCTGTATCCATTCGTGAGGACTGGGTGGTATACTAACGTAAAGGTGGTAATCTGGTGATGATGATAACTCTTTCAGCAACCTCAAAAAGTTTGAGTGTGGTTGTTTTTCTTCAACTTCAGTAAATAATGATTTCAAGAAAATGTCTCCTTCAGATTGCTGGAAATCTCTTGAAGATTTAACCTCAATCCTGTAAGAGGTCTTCTTTTCATCATCATCCTCATCATTTTCATCAACATCAGGGCTCAGAAGATGTTTGACCTTAATGTTGCAGACAACAACATCTGGCTGAAGTTGTAAAACTAGAGTCTTAATAAAAAATCCAGAATCAGATTTTCCTTCAATTTGTTCTGTAAGCTCCAAAGTGCTTGTTGTGTTGTCGAAGAACGCACCTGTCACCTTTTTAGAGGAGAGATAGAGTGAGAGCACGTTAGAGTAGGAAAGTGAGTATTCGGATTCGTCTGCATCATTAAGTTGTTCTTGATGATCAGCGTTGTCTCCATATGGGACACTAGATGAATTGCGCTGGTGTGTAGCTAATGCTTGGTTGTTGGTGATGCTTGTACCGTTCTGTGCTGTCGTATGATGTCTTCTGCTCCCCACCGACCTCAGATAACGCATCGCCTCTTCCTCTGGCATATTCATCTTGGGATTTGGGTAGATTCAATTCTTGTTTAATGATATAACTCTCCAGTTACAGTTATACATTACCACTAGCCATTGACCTTTATCGAGCAAAAGTGGTCAAAAGAGAAACGTTTGATATCTTTGGTGTTTGGTGCGTGATCCCTCTACAACGTCATTGACTATGAGGCTGTGCAAGTCAAATTCACTTAGCAACAGGATATTTGTTGCAAGTTTATACCCTCCTGTGGATCGTGGATCGTGGATCGTGGAAATCGATATGAAACAATCTCCTCAAAGCTCAGCAACTCCCAGTGGTCCGAAATACAAAAGAAAAAGAGGTTCTTCATTATTTGCCAATATTTAAACCAATCTTTGTAGTATACTTCCATAAAGGGGAATCTAGGGCCAAAAGTTCAAAATCGGAAATATTCCATTTTTTGCAGAGTGCGAAAGCGAAAGCGGTGCTTTCATCTCAAACGGCTCCTTTTAAAAAAAGTAAAAGAATATATTCCCTTATTTTCGCTTGTTCTTTTCTTTTGTTTTTCCAAATCTGTCATAAAGAGCAGTCAAAACCAAATTATCCATACACCAGAACACTATAAGTATGGACTTTTTCGATTATAGTCTCATTCCTTTGACTGACTCGAAAAGGTTTCCGAATTCTTTCGATTCAAAGCTTGGATCTCGACAAACAAAGACATTTGGTAACCAATTCCACTTCTCCTCAAAACAACAACTACACCCTACACACCAAATGAAACCCCTGGGTAATGATCAATTGCACTCAATGTATAAAAACAAGAATTTTGAGAATGAACAAGCAACAGATTTTAAACAAATGGCAAACCGCTTAGCCAACTCAACCTACGTTGCATCAAAAACTGGCAAACAAAGCAACTTTTTTCCCAGTTCGGTTGGAAACCACTCCCATAAACCAACTAACAACTATGTCGAGACGAGTGTCCCTAAAGTCAATAATACATATCTGCAAAGGAACATGACAAGAATTGAAATGACCAACAGCTTTAATACCGGTGCTACCTCTACCCCAACAAGCACAAAACAATCGTTGATAGATAGAATCGTTCTATTCAAATCAAGTGATATAAGCCAGCTTATAGATATCATCAAGGAATTTTCAAATCTTGCTGATATTGCAGCATACAAAAGCATCCAAATCTTTAGTGAACATTTGTTTGTCGTTGGATGGTTTGATTCGAGAAAGATTACATTACAAGTTGAGCAACTGAAGATGCTTTTCCAAAACCGCACGGGAGAGAAGTTAGAGAGAAGATTTATTGACAGTCCTGGTCTTTCAACTTTTGTTTTTTCACATCAAGAGTTTCGTTTTCTGGAGGATAGGTATGCCACCGTTTACGTCTCTTGCAATTCTTTAATTCCTATGATCTTTGACTTTGATCAGACTCTCTATGTTCATCTTTCAAGGTTTGGTTGCATTGAGAACTTTTCCTCGGTTGAAGGGCTCCCAAACACTTACAATTGCACCTATTACGACATCAGGGCAGCTTTCGAATCCAAAAAGCTGAGTGAGGTGATATCTGACCAGACCAGAATTAGTATCAGAGCAACACTGATAGAACTATATGAACAAACAGTCAATGCAGATAGCAACAACAACCACAGCATGGTGCAAAGCCTAACAGGCAACAACGCTTTCAATAATCCCGGTAGTCAAGAAATTACCAACTGGATGAGTGGAGGAATCCCATTACAAGGACCAACAGGATATGTTGAACCGAGCCCTGAGGAATGGAGAAAGTATCAGCAGTTGAAGCATAGAAGACTGGCCTCCTTACCCTTCGGATATACCTATGTACCACATGAGAATCAGATCAACATCGACAACATTAAGAATGGAAGGGATACAAGAAAGACTTTAATGATTAGAAATATCCCAAATAAGATCAACCACGATGAATTGAAAGCGTTTATTGATATAACCAGCAGAAACACATATGACTTTCTGTGTAAGTGCTTACCCCCCTTTTGACTCTCGCACTCCATTTCAAACGGAGAGGATACTAACCACACGTTTTCTGCATGATCTTTTGCCGTCCACAATTATGAAGACTTGCGAATTGATTTTGAAAACCATTGCAACGTTGGATATGCATTCATTTCATTTACTGATCCCGTTCACATTGTCAAGTTTTATAACGAGAGGGCAGGAAAGAAATGGAACAAGTTCAACTCTGAGAAAGTATGCGAGCTGGCATACGCTAGAGTCCAAGGCAAAGATAAGTTGATTGAACGTTTCAGAAACTCAAAGGTCATGGACGAGAATCCTGGATACAGACCAAAGATTTACCATACCGAAGGACAATTAATTGGCCAAGAAGCTGAGTTCCCAAAACCGGTATAAATCACAGGAAACTGCGTAATCCTTTCAAAGTATAGTTTCTCAAATGTTGGTATGCATCTTCTTAGCTATGTCAAGTCTCAGTTATGTGACCTGATTAGATAGAACTCCTTTTTTTTTGACTTCAATTTTGTTCTCCTGTGACCGTTTTGAGTTCTTCGCCCCTACAGATTGACAAAAACCCAAATTCACAAGTTTTTTCTGTTTATGAACATCACCATTATAGAGTTCTTCTTTTGCTTCCTTAATGAATATATGAATCCATCATTCTTCGTCAGACGAAGAAGACTCATCGTTGTCAGTACGAACACCATCTTTGGCCAACACTCTAGCCCACTGCTGAGCAAGTTCGATCATCCCAGAGCTATCCATCGAGGCATCCAGAACGTCCCTTGGAACATGGTTCTGGCCATGAGCCTTCGTAGCGAATCTTCCGGAATTATGCTGAGTCACAAGCCTAAAGACAACGTCATCATCATCAACATTCATTGTGGCCAGCTCGTTCCAACTGAACAGTAACGAATCTGTCTTTCTTGAGAATGGGTTGAAGTCAATCAAGTACACCCTATTCATCATTTTGGGAAGATAAACGTCAAATGTAAAATTGTTGGAGTCAAACTTCGGTAGTAGGATATCTTCGAAGAAGACGACTATTTGTTCTGCGATTTGGTCTTGCAGCGTTGATAGGAACTGATAGTGGTTCAAGTCTCTTTGAGATATTCCTATGAGTTGTCTGTCTCTAACGAAGCATCTGAATTCCATAGACGGATTGACTTCAGTCCATTCTCTCAAGACCAATTCGTAGCTGAAATCCTCATCGTCACCGTCAGCGTCTCCCCCTTGAAGACTACTACTAGTAGCGTCCTGTTCTTCCGTTACACCATCGAATGCATGGTATAGATCATGGTTGATGTAGTCGGAGGATTTCAGCAACAGGTATAGGTCAGAAGGAGATGTGCATTGCGTTGTCTTGCTGACGGTTATCCAGGTGGCATCCTGAGGGGCTGACCAGTTCAACTTTGGTGCGATCTTCTTATAATTTTGGAAAGTTCGTTTGATCTCCTTATGAAAGTCCAGAAACTTGAGACTTGGGTCTACTTTTTGTGATCCAATTTGAACTGTGGGGTTACGGGAATGTCCTTCCTCGTGCTTTTCTCCCTCGTCTTCCCAGTCACTGTAATCGTTATCGCTGTTAGGTTGAGGTTCGGTAAATAACGAGGACTCGTTTGGTGCAGCCTTTGGTAGCACAAACTCGTCGCTTTCCAAGTATTCTATGAAAGCCTTTGGTATTGGTTTAATGATTTGAACTCTCGATATAGCATATGTGTTGAATTTTGAGTACCAGTTAGAATATGAACAGTTCAATACGTCTCTTCTAGACAGAGGAATGTCTGCGAAGACGGTTGGGCTGTTCTCCACATCTTTTAAAGCTTCAGCCTGAACTGGTTGAAGGTTATTTGCGGCGGGCATATTTCTAATGTCTATAGGGCTAATATACAGACTGCAATATGATAACTTTCATTATTTTTAAAGGAAAGGCAAGACCAAGACCGACTTCGAATGAATGAATGGATTGTTCAGTGTCTTTGCCTCTTCTTCCCAGCCATCATCACTTTTCATCTGAAAAATCTCCACAGAGGTAAAAAAATTTGGCGTGCGCGTCTTTTTTGGAGGTGGACAATTTTTCCAACCACGGCCACCAAAGAGAGAAAGGGCGAACAAACGTCACGAAACAGAAGAAACAACACACAGACTGATCCTTTATCGACACACTCCTGACAGTGAGTAGGCTGTTATAAGAATCCACGATTGTCATCTTACCTATTTTCTTTGATTCAATTGCCAGTTTTGATAAATCAGGAAATAAATCGTTTCCATCAAATCACACCGTTGCACACATAAGTAAGAACAAATGTCCGCCAAGATAGCACCATCAAACGCAACCTTCAAGGATAAGGAAAAACCACAAGAGGTCCGTAAGGCCAACATCCTAGCAGCAAGAGCCGTTGCAGATGCCGTGAGAACCTCATTGGGTCCAAAGGGTATGGACAAGATGATCAAGACGGGAAACGGCGAGGTGATCATTTCCAACGATGGCCACACGATCCTCAAACACATGGCTGTCCTCCATCCAGCGGCAAAGATGCTCGTCGACCTTTCCGGTGCACAGGATGTCGAAGCAGGTGACGGTACCACTTCCGTCGTTGTCATCACCGGCGCCTTGCTAGGTGCCGCCGAGAAGCTCTTGAACAAGGGTATCCATCCAACCATCATCTCTGAGGCCTTTCAAAAGGCCGCTCAAAGATCCGTCGAGATCTTGCTAGACATGTCCCATAAGATCTCCTTGACTGATAGAGAGGCACTAATTAGAGCGGCAAACACCTCATTATCGTCAAAGATTGTTGCCCAGCATTCTTCCCTCTTGGGTCCGATTGCAGTTGATGCCGTGATGAAGGTTGTCAAGCAGGATGCCACAAATGTCGATTTGAACGATATCAGATTGATCAAGAAGAATGGTGGAACCATTGATGATACCGAGATGATTGATGGTGTTGTCCTCACTCAGAACGTGATCAAGACCGCTGGGGGTCCAACTAGGATGGACAAGGCCAAGATTGGTTTGATTCAGTTCCAACTGTCTCCACCTAAGCCAGACATGGAGAACAACGTTGTTGTTAACGACTACAGACAGATGGACAAGATATTGAAAGAGGAAAGAGCATACTTGTTGAACATTTGTAAGAAAATCAAGAAAACAAAGTGTAACGTTTTGCTCATTCAGAAATCCATCTTAAGGGATGCAGTGAACGATCTAGCATTACACTTCTTGTCCAAGTTGAACATTCTTGTTGTGAAAGACATTGAGAGGGACGAGATTGAGTTCATTTCAAAGAGTTTAGGCTGTAAGCCAATTGCGGATGTTGATTCATTTACTGAGATCAGACTAGGTACAGCTGATCTTGTTGAAGAATCTGAATCTTCAGGCTCTAAAATTATCAAGATTACAGGTGTGAAAAATGTGACACAACCAACCGTTTCTGTGATATGCAGAGGTGCAAATAACATGATTCTAGATGAGACCGAGAGATCCTTGCACGATGCCCTCTGTGTCATAAGATGTTTGGTCAAGGAGAGAGCCTTGATTGCAGGTGGTGGTGCTCCAGAGATTGAAGTTTCCAGAACGTTATTGAAGGAGTCCAACAAATTGTCTGGTGTTGAACAGTTATGCTTCCAAGAGTTTGCATTGGCGCTAGAAGTGATTCCAACAACCTTGGCTGAGAATGCCGGTATGAATCCGGTTGAGATAGTGACCGACTTGAGAAACAAGCATGAGCTTGGTGAAAAGAATGCCGGTATTAGTGTTAGAAGATCAGGAGCAACCAACACGTTCAACGAGCATGTCTTGCAACCAGTCTTGGTGAACACAAGTGCCATCACGCTGGCTTCAGAAACGGTGAAATCAATCTTGAGAATCGATGATATTGCTTTCAGTCGTTAATGCCTTGAAAGAAAACACACACACATATTGAAGATAATGCTTCCTAGGTTGGCTTTCTCCTTTAATATTTTCTTAATACCCCCTTTTCCTGAGTCTGTGTATATAGTCTGTCACATATAGATTTCCTTGTTTTTTACCTGTCCTTGACTTTTTATCTGTCTCTCTACACCTCTTTTTATCAAATCTTTTCCCAATTCACTTACTTTTTTACTAATTGTTCGTTTTTTTTCCAATTTGAATGCAGTAGCTAATGATTTCTTGTTCAAGTTTGAATTTTAAACACTTGAACATACGTACAAAATAATAATAATAGTAATACACTAGATGGAAATCTCCAACTATTTTTCGATCCATCCATTCAGCTATAACTTTCTATCCAAATCGGAAGTCTTCTTGATGATCTTGAAAGCACCTTTAGTCATGGCGTATGACAACCCACTCAACACGGTGGTTGTAGCAACGGTCCACTCGAACCACTGTAAACCAGTCAAAAAGGCATCACCAACATCGCCTCCAACATATGCCAGCAGAACAGGCTTGACAATGACAGCAGAAATATACACCATCTGCAATGCAGTGTTCACCTTACTGATCATGTTGGGCCTCACCTCGGCACTCACGATACTGAAATCCCAGAACCTCACAAATGTTTTTGGAGGTGGGAGCGTGATGTATCTAACGACACAAGCACCTAGAAATAAGGCAACGTCACGACCTAGGATCAACGCTGCTAGATAGAACGGAATGTCTGAAGTTTGCGCAAGACAAACTGTACAGATCACCATCAATGCCTTATCGGCCAATGGATCGATGATTGAGCCCATGACGGATTGCTGGTTAAACTTCCTTGCTATGTATCCATCCACGAAATCCGTCACTGACGAGTACAGAAAAAGAGAAAGTGCCCAGTTGAACTTTCCTTGCAGAATGAGGTATCCAATGACCGGGGCCGATACTAGTCGTGTGAACGTTAGGAGGTTAGGGATGGTGTACACGTTCTCTCGAATGTCTGCTGGGATGATCTTGCTGATATTCTGCTGGATCTCGCTAGAGGCTTTAATTGTATCATGACGTAGTTTGATTGATTTGTTCCTTTGTTCTTTTGATTTTTCACGGGCTTCAGAGGTGAGCTTGTACGTTGAGTCTTTCAGTTGCTTGGCACCCCGTTCCAGGATATCCTTTGAAGCGTTGCCTTTGAGAAGTGCCCTGTAGTTTGAGAAGTTGAACGATTGAATGCCATTGGGCCTGACTGATAACAGGGGAACCCTGTTGCCTTTGAATTGGCTCCAGATGGCGGATTTGAGGAGACTACTCCTTGAGAGTAGAAGCATCGTCAGATAAGGGGATTTCAGCAGGTTGATTGGATGTGGGAGCAGTGGGAGCTATCTATACGATTCACCGAGTGTCAGTTCGAGGCGGATACGGATCTTGCCAAAACTCTAGCAGCATACAAGTCTACTGATCCTTGTAGGTGTTGTTGGTAGTCGTAGTGAGCCTTTCATGCTAAGACCATCCAACCATCCAACCATCTCTACTTACTTGGTGTTCTCTTGGCTGTGCACCTCATTGCTCAACTTTTCAGCCTGGTGGTGGTGATGGGCTCCCCCCTATGGAATGAATAGGATGGTAGCAGGCAAGGTTGAATCGCAATTGATGACCACGGTAGGAACATACCAGAACTTGAAGCAATTGCATAAATGTTTTCAAACCAACATTTTGATTATTTCTAGACATTGAATGGAGGCTGACAGCTAACCGGTCAATCGGTGTGAGGTAAATAAGACGAGATTCAAGTGGAGGAAGATTGGGCAGTGCGGCAGTAAAGTGTTGGGCCTTAGATGACTCTCTTGCGCTCGGAGTCATCCCTGCTAGAGAGGTGAAAAATTCACAATGATTCGAACACATTCAGACAGAAGCAGACAGACATTGGATATAAATATGGATCTCAACCCCTTAGCTTTATCCCCCTCTTGATCTACTTCGGTCACTTGACTTTTTACCAATAGACACTAAAGCTGGTACTTGCATGCTACTTCTGCAAAAGCAAACACCAAATTTCATCGGAAGACACATTCGCTTGCAGTATCCAACTCGCACTTTCCATCACAGTCGTCATTCTTTCCTATCCAATTCATCACTACCATCATTCATCTCAAAAATGAACGTTCTTGTTTACTCCGGTCCAGGTACAACCGCTGAAAGTACCAAGAACTGTCTAGAAACACTCAGACTATTATTATCCCCTCATTATGCAGTTGCCAGTGTTGAATCTAGGACCCTACTCGAACAGCCATGGGCAGCAAAGACTGCCGTCCTAGTTGTTCCAGGTGGTGCTGATCTTCCGCTCTGCAGACTGTTCAACGGTGAGGGAAACCGTGAATTTACTAAGTTTGTTAGAAAGGGAGGTAGGTTCATTGGGTTTTGTGCCGGTGCGTATTATGCATCAGCCAGGTGCGAGTTTGAGGTGGGTTCCAAAACCATGGAGGTGAGTGGCTCTAGAGAGTTGAAGTTCTTTCCCGGTATCGCTAGAGGATGCGCCTATAAAGGGTTTTTGTACCATTCTGAACTCGGAGCTAGAGCAACTGCTTTGAAAGTCAACACGGAACTACTAGAAGGATTCAAGGGCGAAACCGTTTACAACTACTACAACGGAGGAGCAGTCTTTGTCGATGCCCACAAGTTCCCAAACACTGAAGTCTTGGCTTCATACGTGGACCCGATTGATGTGGAAAATGGCTCAGATGCCCCTTCAAATGCCGCCGTTATTATTTGTACGGTGGGACAAGGAAAGGCATTGCTGTGTGGTACCCATCCGGAGTTCACTCCAGACTTGATGAAGCCATCCGACGAGGCACCTGAGTTTACCAGCGTGATTGCCAAGCTGAGAGAGACAAACGCACAAAGATTACAGTTCTTGAGATCCTGTTTGAGGAAACTAGGCCTGAAGGTGAACGAATCCGACATGGCAAGACCTTCATTGACTCCTCTTTTCTTGGCCTCGTCCAACCCAGGCGATGCAACTTCTTTGATTAACAAGCTTGAGAAAAATGTTGGCTATCAAATTCAAAACATTATGGATGCTGGAATAGACAAGTTCAAAATCCACAAAACTTTGGATTCCGTTGGTGAAGCAACCCGTAAAGAGGGTTACGAAGATCCAGATACAGCCATCAAGGATATCTTTGTTTGCAGCAATGAACTCCCAGATAGAAGGTTGACTCCATATTTCAACCTACAACACTTCCGCGATCTCTTGGCTGAATACTACAAAGAGGCAGATTACTTTGCAAATGGTGAATTTGGATCAACGTTCATGTACGGTGAGGTGCTAACGTCAACCTCTGTCCTAATGGACAGAAACCCGTTACTCCTCCGTAACTTGCCCAATGGTTTCGTCATCCATGGTACAACTCAGGTGTCAGGAAAAGGAAGATCAGGAAACGCTTGGGTCAATCCACCTGGTGTGATTGCGGTGTCAACTATGTTGAGGCTTCCTTTGGACACAAAGGCAAATGACAGATCACCAGTTGTGTTCATCCAATACCTTGCAAGTATGGCTTTCGTCGAGGCAGTCTCAAAGATGGGTCCAGGGTATGAGCAGATCCCAATCAGGATCAAGTGGCCAAACGATGTGTACATCCTACAACCTCAATACATAGGCAAGGAGGACCTGTCTGCAAATGCAGGAGAACAAACGTATGCTAAGATTGGTGGAATCTTGGTGAACACCAATATATTGGACAACCAGTACAATCTCGTTGTTGGCTCAGGTTTGAACCTCTCCAATTCTGCACCAACAACCTCCGTCAACGTTTACATCGATGCGCATAACAAATACTATTCTGCTGACCCTTCGAAGAAGCTGGAACCAATTTCAAGCGAAAACCTCGTTGCCAAGTACCTTGTGATTTTCAATTCGATGTTTAACAGGTTCAGACTTGAAGGTTTCGCTCCGTTCCTTGATCTATACTATAAAATGTGGCTGCACAATGGTCAGATCGTTCATGTTCGTAGTAGTGGCAATGCTAGAGCGATGATCACAGGTATCACCCCAGATTGGGGGATGTTGGTGGCCAAGGAGGTTGATATGCACGATAAATTCACCGGAAACAAGTTTGAATTACAACCCGATGGAAACTCGTTCGATATGTTCAAAGGTTTGATTTCCAAGAAATGATCTCGTTTTGATATTTAATAATATATGTTTTATTTTCTTTATTTAATTTTGGATGTGTGGAACAGAAATCACGGATAAAAAACAAAGGTGTAACTAACAGTAAGGCGAACTGAAAATGAAGAAACAAGTGTAGCTGATGGCTCCACTACATCAGAAGCAAGAATTATGAATACGCCTCACGGAATACTCACACAGATGGATCAACAAAAAAATGTACAAAGCAAAATAAATATCCTTTTTTTTCTTTAAATATTCTTCTTAAATATCTTATATTAAACTACAAAAGCATGGAAGCTTACAATTTTTGGCTCTCTAGACACTCACTTGAGAAGTTCTTAAACTATGATCTGTTATTCTCATCGTTGTTCGAAGTGTAAGATGGCGAAGTTGGGGAATACTGCGGTGAGGTAGGCGAGTATTGAGGTGATGTTGGTGAGTATTGCCCACCGGTTGGGCTATATGATGGAGATGTAGGGCTGTACTGTGGGGAGGTTGGACTATACTGTGGGGAGGTTGGACTGTACTGTGGGGAGGTTGGACTGTACTGTGGTGAGGTTGGAGAGTACGATGGGGATGTTGGAGAGTATGATGGGGATGTTGGAGAGTATGATGGGGATGTTGGAGAGTACGATGGGGATGTTGGTGAATAGGACGGAGAT
Source organism: Ogataea pignaliae (assembly GCA_030570775.1). Lineage (NCBI taxonomy): Eukaryota > Fungi > Ascomycota > Pichiomycetes > Pichiales > Pichiaceae > Ogataea > Ogataea pignaliae. The sequence goes on along the minus strand of JAJLWO010000032.1, from coordinate 48,137 downwards.
GTTGGTGAATAGGATGGGGAAGTTGGACTGTACGAAGGAGACGTCGGAGAGTACGATGGGGAAGTTGGGCTATATGATGGTGATGTTGGAGAGTAAGATGGCGATGTTGGAGAGTAAGATGGTGATGTTGGAGAGTAAGATGGAGAAGTTGGACTGTATGATGGAGAAGTAGCGCCATATGCTGGGGAGGTAACACCATAAGCTGGAGAAGTAACACCGTATGCTGGGGACGTGGCACCAAAACCAGAGAATGGGGAAGTTGGTTGATAGGAGCTCATTCCCTCGTATTCTGTGAATCCTCCGCTACGTCCATCATCACCACCGGCTGCAATCATTGGAGAGAAGGCGACCTTATCGTCTTCCATATCAGCATCAATAAAGTCATCGCTGAAATGATCATCTTCGTAAGGTGTGGCGGATCCTTCAACGTTCTTAACTTGCAGGGATGATGAGACATTTGCAGGAGCGTCTGATGGCAACAAGGATAGTTTGTCCTCGTCAAGGTAAACCTCAAACGAACCAGTACCAAATGGTGCCAACTGACCCAAAATGACGTTTTGAGAAACACCATCACAAGTATCCAACTCTGCAGACGCACCAGCTTCAAACAAGATCTCAACAGTTTCTTCGAAAGAACATCTCATCAAGGCACCGGTATCGTTTCTGTTGAAACCATGTCTTGATATGGCGACCAAGTGGCCTCTATAAGTCATCAAGTCGACCAATAATGCCAAATGTCTATAATTCACGTAGGAACCATCGAACGCAATGACGTTCATAATTTCCTTGTATAAGGCACTTCTGGCAGCTTCAATACCTAAGACAAACAAAACTTCGACGAACGAGTTAGAGTATGTCCGCCTAGTATCAATACCATCAACAGTGATGACATCTGCCAAGTTGACACCATCAGTTTCCAAAACCCACTCTTCTTTCTTCGCAAAGTCTCCAGTGAAATCAATGTAAGTCTTGTCGTACTTCATCATGAAAACTCTGGTAATACCAGTAATACCTCTCAAGGAAATAGACTCCAACATTTGTGCTTCCAATGCCTTCAATAGACCATCCTCAGTCTCCTCTTCTTCTTCGTCCAATGCCTTTTCTTCACGAACAATTCTACATCTGATGACTAGCTTTTCAGCATTATCTTCAGACCAGATCACAAACAAATCATCACCAAAGTTCTCCATGATCTTGCCAGCAACTTGACTCATCGTCAACTGCTTGTCCAACATCTTGGCTCTGTCCAACTCTAGTCTCAACAGCCATGGCGATTGCTTATGTAGGTTCTCTTCAACCTTCTCGTCTGGAATTGCAAAATAAGCCTCAACGGTATCAATGTCGTCTTCAATGATGGTGCTCTTTGGATCTGGGTCGTAATAAATCTCAGTCGATGCAGTGACATTTTTCAACGTAGTATGTTCTATAGCAGACTGAATAGACTTTGCCTTTTCTATGTCAGAGGCATAATCATCCTCCAAGTATACAGTCAAGGCTGGTGTCTTGACATTCTTGGCAACATTTAAAATTTCCTTTAATCTAGGGACACCCAAGGTGACGTTTTTGGAAGAGACACCAGCATAATGGAAAGTGTTCAAAGTCATCTGAGTTGCAGGCTCACCAATGGACTGGGCGGCAATGACACCAACCATTTCACCCGGATTAACCAAGGACCTGAAGAACTGTTGCTCAATGGTACCAATGACCCATTCAAATGCGTTTCTATTCAATCTGAATTCTTCCAAAACTCTTCTGGTGGCGAGCCTTGATCTCAACAAACATTGGAATAATAGAGTGGCATTCTCCTGAGCTTCGTCAAGAATACCACCTGAACCTCTGACAACTTTCAATCTTTTCGTCAATTGCTGAACAGATGACACAATTTCTTCAATGGTCAAGTCACTAGCCTTGGCTTGGTCAAGGTGGAAGATCTGTTGGGAATTTTGAATAACTCTACGAATGTTCACAGGCAAAGGCCAGTTGTTTTCTCCCGTTGTGAAACATTCATTTCTCAAGTATTCTCTGTCCTTCAACAACTGTTCATACTCGGAGTCCAATATCTTTTGCAATTCAATGTCACCAATGATTTCTGAACCATACTCAACCAAGTCTGGGCGAATGGAGTTCTTTGAATCCATCAAATCGATACGATATTTCTTTTCGAACACTGCCTCAGAACCTGGAATAGAATCAACCGTCTGCTTTTCAACTTGGGTACCATCAACACCGTCTTCACCGTATATGAACTGAATGATGTCACCCAATGAGTTTCTGGTGGTGCCGTCATAATGAACCATGATATCTTCCAAGGCCTTCAATAAACGACGTTGGATATAACCCGTTTCGGCAGTCTTGACAGCAGTATCGATCAAACCCTCTCTACCAGCCATAGCGTGAAAGAAGAATTCTTGAGGTGTTAAACCTCTCAAGTAGGAGTTTTCAACGAAACCCTTCGATTCAGCAGAATAATCATCCTTGGTGAAATGTGGCAATGAACGGTCGGCGAAACCAAAGTTGATACGCCTACCTTCCACAATCTGTTGACCCACACAAGCAGACATTTGGGAAATGTTAATGTACGAACCCTTGGAACCTGCAGTAACCATCTGTTTGACGTTGTTCGAATCTTTCAAGGAACCTTCAGCGGACTTACCAGCAGAATCTCTGGCTTCGTTCAAAATCTTAGACACCTTCTGTTCGAAGGATTCTCTCAAGGTCATACCTGGCTCTGCTTCCAAGACGTTATTTTGGGCATCCAGAATAACACCTTGAACTTTTTCCTTGGCAATAGCGATTGTATCAGTAATGGTCTTCATGGTTCCAGAATCGGCAATTGCATCACCAATACCAATGGAGAAACCATTATGTAGCAACCAGTAATTCACAACCTTTTGAATATTACCAAACATCTGAGCACAAATTTGCGGTCCTTTTTCTCTCATGACAGTGTGGATCAAACCACCAGCAGTGGCACCAACGGTGGCCTTGTTGACAACACCAAACATGATTTCACCATTGACGATCAACATACCAGAGTCCTTTGGCGACAACAATGAACCGTCAAGTCTCTGCAAGTAGATACCCTTTGGAATACACATGGACATCATTTGCTTACCTGACCAGAGTGGCTTTGGCTTCAAGATAGCTGGTTGAGGAACAACACCGTCCCATTGCGGGATCCAGAAACAAATATTCATAACTTGATCGTATTCGATGAAAATATCTCTTAAAGTCATCTTTCTCACACCACACAAGGTATCCTGAACGATACCCATGACAGGCTTATTCGATTGTGGAGAAACAATTTGGAGTGGAACCGCACAAATTTGGGATAGCTCAGCTCTGGTTTCATATGATTGTGGGACGTGCAAGTTCATTTCATCACCATCGAAATCGGCATTATACGGAGAAGTGACTGATAAGTTCAATCTGAAGGTGGAATAAGGCATAACCTTGACTCTATGGGCCATCATGGACATTTTGTGAAGTGAAGGTTGACGGTTGAATAACACCGGGTCATCATCCATCAAATGACGCTCAACTTTCCAGCCATACTGTAACTGGATGTCACCTGCTCTCTTGTTAAATCTAAGATCAATTCTGTCACCGGAATCTCTAATGACATACTTTGCACCAGGATGCTCGTTCGGACCGTTTCTGACATACTCCGTCAACTTTTGGATGTTGTATGGTGTGACAATTTCAGGATAGGAAAGGGTCTTGGCAATGGACTTTGGAACACCGACTTGATCCAAATCTAAGTTTGGATCACCTGAAATGACCGTTCTGGCAGAGAAATCAACTCTCTTACCCATCAAGTTACCTCTGAGACGACCTTCCTTTCCCTTGAGACGCGCTCTAATAGATTTGATTGGTCTACCACTCTTCTGAAGGGCTTGAGGCTGACCAGCAATATCGTTATCCATATAAGTGGCAACGTGATATTGCAACAAAGCTTCAAACTCACTGATGACGTGCTGTGGCGAACCATCCATCTCAAACTTTTGAACGTTGATGTTGGCTTTCAAGATATCTGCCAACTTATACGTCAAGTCATCCTCTGATCTCTTGGAATCTGTGAAGGCGACCGAAGGCCTGACTGGAGGAGGAGGAACAGGCAAGACAGTGATCAACATCCATTCGGGCCTGGCATAATCTTCGCTGAAACCCATCTTTTGACAATCCTCTGGAGAAATGTGTTTGAAGATATTCAAAATCTCAGTGGCATTCAATTGTCTTCTTTCAACTTGTTCAGTTTCTTCTTCAACATTCGTTTTTTTCCAGGTACCCCATAACTTCAACCCGTCCCTTCTGATACTTGGCTGAGAACTTCCACAGCCTCCTCTTTGATGAACGTTCGCAAAATCACCCTCTGCTGGCTGATCAACCTCGCAAACCATTTTGGTCTTACATAAGGTCCAAACAGCGTTGAATCTCTTCTTTGGATCCTTGATCTTGATCGCTGCGGCAAATTGAGGATTTGAATTTTCGTCTAAAAGTATCTTGCCACAGTTCATGCAGACACATTCACATGCTTTTTTAATTCTTGTCAAGAAACCAATATGGAAAACAGGCTTTGCTAATTCAATGTGCCCAAAGTGACCTGGACATTCTTGCATATCTTCAGAGCATGTTTGGCACCTGAAATTTCTATCAATTGAACCTAATCTTGGATCATTCAAACCACCTTCTCTTGGTTTCATGGTGGTGGGATCCATAATCTCAGGGTATTCAACTTTTGCAACTGAGACAGCTCTTATTTCCTCTGGTGACATAAGACCAAATTGGACCTGTGGGAAAATTTCAAATTTTGATGGGTGGAAATGTTAGTACCATGATCAATATAATTGCAAGTATTATCAAGATTGAAAATATCAACATACTTCTTGCACCGTGCGAAGAGGAGCACTTGAATATGGAAATCTGCTCATGATTGTATGTACTAATTAGAAAAATCTGTACTGTAAACTGCTTTGCAAACCACTTAAACTTTGTGGTTGTTGATGATGATTTTTTTTTTGGTTTTTATTTTTTAGATGCTTTGTTGTGTGTTTTGATCTATACGAAGACTGAAATGGGTTTTGATGTTCTCTCCTTTTGGCTGATGAGGAATCAGAAATATGATACAAATGTAGAGAGGACTCTAAGTTGGAAGAGAACTATGACACAGGTGGATATATAGCTGTAATTGAGGCGGATATGAAAGTTTAAACTTGATTTCAAAGTAACGACAAGTGACGTTATCTGTTCTGTATTCTTCCCCAAGATGTATGAGACAGATGGTGCTTCCTTGTGATTCTATTCAGTAGTCTATCTAAAACTTTAATATGTCCTAATGATGAGACTATATGTGACAGAGATGTGAATTGGTTGTTGTTGTCAAAGGCAAAAGTGAAACTTTTGTTTTGTAAACTGAAGAATAATAAACTGCAACGATCAACTGAATGAGTGCAAGATTTGTATTTATGGTTCTTCGAATGTCAGTGAAACCCCCAAATGATCTTGTATTTTGATGAGGAAAGAGAAGGATCAGATCAACAGTTTATGGGGAACAAGGTAATGGTTGATAAAGAGGGCTTGACTTAACTCTGCTCTTTTGTGTGTTCTACTTTTACTACTACTACTACTACTACTACTACATAGGATATGTGCACATAGTGTGAGTGTTCGCATGCTCGTCCGCTCGATGAAAATCGTCGTGGAGTGGCAACATCTCTCGACAGTGCTGCGTAACCATCCAACGGTGCCTGGTGCAGAGGCGTACTCTACTGATCTGCAGCTGCTACTACTACTACTACCACTACTACTACTACTACTAATATGCAGTAAAAATGGGTTTGAGAAATCAAAGAGTTAGTTGGTTTACACATCAGTTTAGAACCGATTACATAGACAATTTTGTAATTCGTTTTATTATTTTAAACATGCCCAATTAATTCTTAATCAAGAAAAGAACTTGTTAAATGCAGCTTTTTCCTTCTGTTGCCTGGCCTTCAAGGTGTGCTTGGCATCGTTCAAACCTTTAGTGATGGCAGCATCACCTGGTGATAACTTTAAAGCAGCCTCAAAATCCTTGATTGCATCTTCCTCGGAATGTCCCAAGACATACCCTGTACCCCTTCTAAACAAAGCCTTCGCCTTGGACTTGTCATCTAGTCCTTCAACTTCAATGGCAGAGGTAGACAGCTTGATGCATTCCTTGGCCTTCTTCAACTTCATAGCCATCAACGATGCGTTCAAGTAACACGATGTCTTGAGCTTGTTCAACGTTTCGATATCTTTCTCATCTAGATCATCAGGGAAGTAAGCAGCCAAATATGATGTTGCCTTCTTGTACTTTTTCAAAGCTAGTTCCAAGTCACCCTTCTTGAAGCACTGCGTACCTATCTCCTTTATATTCTCGACTGCTTCAAACACAGTCTCAGGTTTGTTAATATCAACGCTCTGCTCATCTTCGAGAGAATCGTCATATTTATCACCAGTACCATCGTCAATGATCAATGAATCTCCTTCTTTCAACTCACCACACTCGACAATGGAGCATTCAAGGACTGGCTTATCGTCAGATCCAGTCTCACCGTTTTCAATCGTCCTCACTATGGACTTGCCTGCAAGCACCCGACCAAAGACAACATGTTTACCGTCCAAATGTGGAGTAGGAACAGTAGTGATGAAGAATTGGGATCCATTGGTATTCTTACCGGCATTGGCCATGGATAACAAGAATGGCTTGTCATGCTTCAACTCAAAGTTTTCATCCTCGAATTTCTCACCGTAGATGGATTTACCACCGGTACCATTGAAATTTGTGAAATCACCACCTTGAATCATGAAATTCTTGATGACTCTGTGGAAAATGGAATCTTTGAATCCATAACCCTTCTCACCTGTACATAATGCCCTGAAATTTTCTGCTGTCTTCGGAACTATATCGTTAAATAGCTCAAATGCAATTCTCCCTGCTGGCTCGTTACCGATCTTGATGTCAAAGTAAACCTTGCTACGTGGTGCGTGTTCTTCAGTGGTCATTGTTGTTGCGTATAGTAAAATTTGATGCTTTAATGAAAGGTTGTACCGTCTTCACCGTCACGGTTGATATCTACGTACTCCAATTGAAGTTATAGGTTACGACGAACATGGCAACATATAAATATGAAAATACGAAGCCCCCTCTGCGAAGCTCCCTCTGCGTTGGAGCTCACCGGCATATTGCGCCGTGCCCTTTTTGTGCGCGACGAAACTTCTAGAAGCGACTCAGCGACTGTGAGCTTTCACCCAAAATTATGGCGGCTACCAACATCCTTTTAGAAACAATCAGCACACAATAAAATGGCATCACGTGTATTAATCATGACAATAATAGTACAGTTGTGTTATACAAGTATAGTATACATTTGAAAGTTGGCTTCCCATAGTTCAAGACGAGCTAGTAAGAAAGCTGTCGGTCTAATCTAGAAAATCAATCTGAGGGTGGGAGGGGTTGATATGACACCCATCGCCGTTACCACATCATCCTACCCCTGACTCATCAATCGCTTCTGTACCTACCCGGAGATACTTGATGCGTGACAGAAGAAGGAACGTTCAACAATCCAATGAAGCTGGTTTCATTGCTCTCGCCAACGGAAGGAGGATGTGAATCTTCAAAAAGTCGAGAGTTATCCTCACTGTCCGATTCCCTAATGATGATGAACTCATCTCCAGCAAATTCTCTTTCTTCTATAATTTCGATATCAGAGTCTTCACTGTCCAGTTCACTTCTATTATGGAACGAAACTGATGAATCGTTTTCAAAGAGGTGTGCAACTTGATCTCTTTCAGAAGCCTTTGACAAGTAACCACCCGTTTCATTTTCAAATCTGGGTTTTAATGGTGGCACATTGGCTTTGTTGTTGTAGTTAGAATTATGCACGATGGGCTGGCACGATGGAACCTCCACTTCATTCTCGCTGAAACTGAAATCTTCGTCATTTTGAACAGAGAGTGTTCCGTTGATCATGTTGTAGTCTGACGACAATGACTCCCTAGTCTTGCTAATTTTGAAAGGTGACTCCGTGGTCGTTGTAATCCCATCATTGGTAGCATTTCCCTCTGCATAATCATCTTCGCTATCACTCACGCTGAAGCTGATGTGCATGATATCATCGGATATGAGGGAATCATTTGAGTCTAGTGCGGGAATCAAGCGTTGACTCAAAGTGTCTTCCTGGGGTGAGCCTAGATTGTCAGTCTCCGCTGAGAATTGTTCTTCAGATACCACCAACTCTTCATCTGTCGATTCATCGTGAAGACTGTCTAGCTCTTTCGTTGTGACATCATCTTGTTCGGAATCACCAAGGTAATGGTCATTGACTTCTTCAGCCTCCTCCTCCTCCTCCTCCTCCTCCTCATCTTCCTCCTCATCTTCCTCCTCCTCTTCCTCCTCCTCTTCATCACTGATGTTGATAACAACACCATCCTCATGGTCAACAGTGATAATTGGCTCGTCATAATCAACAACGTCCACCCGAGGCTCCTCAACCACAGAAACATCATCGCCTTGAACTTTGCCAATCATCTCAGTATTCTCATTGACCGATAACAACTCTTCTTTGACTTGTATATGAATTGCCGTTCTCTCCATGGTTCTCTTTCTTCGACTGTTTTTCAGCAACAATTTCTTCAACCTCACGTTATCACTTTTCCCAGTGCCATTCTTTTCCAATGCATTTTTGAACATTCTCACCTTCGTCGGGGTCATTAATGGACCGTTTGCACCACTTGGTAGTTTCTTGTACAGTTCACCAATGTCGGCGTCATAGGAGAGATTGCTTACTATTGGTGAGAATTTCAACGGGTCTTCTCCCGTACTTACGGTCGCATCAAGTGACTTTCGGAGTGATCTGTTCTTGGTTCTGCTGTTGATATTGGCCATTTTCTTCTTCGAGAGCGATGGTGATGATGATGGTGGTGACGATGATGGCGGTGATGCTGATGATGCTGATACTGATGCTGATATTGATGGACGCGGTGGTGATGTGATGTACTTTATCATATGTCTACTTTTAGATGGTGTTATAGTAAGGTTATCTCTATGCGAAACTTTTGATCGCGTTCGATGTGGAGAGTCCTTTGACAATGGGTATAAAAAATCTAGATGATCAAGTAAGTTATCATCGTTACAATCCTCATCATCATCGGTCAATTGTATCGCGTCCAAAAGATACGACACTCCAGGGGACCTGATTCTCTGTAATTTCTTCTTCTTTGTTGGAGACTCGAGAACAGCTACTCCACCTGTTGAGACTTGTCTCTTGCTTCCAACTTCATCCTCTGTTTCTTGGTCGGAGAACCTCCATAGGTCTCCCTCTGAGACAACTAGGGATCGAAGGTGTCCTGCATCTTCCACCACTTTGCCCAACCTCAAGTCGATTAGATCACCCTGCTCATCCTCCTTGAGGGATTCATATTTAGTGATGATTGTTTTCCAAGTTTCCTTTGCGCGCTCAAAACTCCGTATTCTTTCCTGTTGGAACTTGTCCTCTCCAGGGGTTTCCATGTCTTTCTCAGTGTTGCTCGTCTAGAGATGGTAGGTAGGCTTGCCCTTGGTGGATTGGTGGGTTAGTGGAAGGATGAAATGATGTGGATGGAGGCGTATAACTATTTAGCAATTGTTTCAATTAGTGTTTAGTTTACTGTAGTAGTCTGGTTGCTTTCATATTATATATACGATATATACTTAGCGACAATAATACTTAGTGTTTTTGTATGTGTGTGTGTATGTGCATATCCTTTCACAGTACTGTGGTGAAAAAAAACAGAGCGGTGAAATGCCCAAAAGGGAAGAAAGATAGAGAAAGCACTGCCCTGATACGCGTCAGAGAATGGTGATGGATTCAAAATGGTTGAATCACAGTATATATATACAGATATGTACAGTTAAGTTGGTTGTAATGATGTCTGGGGACTTGTCACAATGGCTCACAACACACCAAAGCGTGCAAATCAGTGAGTTTAAAAGTTGGATAGATCGTTATTCTTCGTCCTTGTTCGATCGTCGTTGGCCTGGTCTGCCCAGCATTTACGAAATGCATTCATCTGATTGATTATCGGTAAGGTCAATGCTGTTGTCAGTAAACTCTGTAGGTGTTCAATTCTTGTTTTCTACGAGATGTCCAAAAAAATGGAAACACAAAATTCAATACTTACTTCGCCAATGCACTTTCTCCAGTCGTTTGTATCGGCATGACATAGTTGTAGTTTGAGATTCTCCTCTGAATTATAAAGGTATGAAAAATAACGTTAGTAAGGAGATGCATATTACAACAACGGTGATATAAAGACTTACCTGCACATCCAGTTTTAATGATTCTCTTATCCCTAGATAGACACATTGATGAAGATGTGTTAGTACAATGCTGTTCGATTTGTCCATTCCATTATTTTAAGAGAAGTGTAAGGTGTATGTAATAGCAGTTCAACGTACCACTCGTCTGGTTCATCGTCGTCGATATCATTTTCATCACTCTTGACTTGATTCACCACTTTTGAGTCATGCTTAGGATCATCATCAGACATTTAGCGGATATTGCAGAGTCTTTGATGTCAACAATTGATGCTATACGTATAGTCATTAATAACTACCAGTATGGGTGCTAATAGAGATAGTAGTAGTATATATAGTGTATATACATCATTAATCCACAGCAAACAACTCTGACCCACATTCACCACCATTACGTAATACATGACACAACCACTGGAAACGGCTACGTGGTGTCAACTTCAGCTTCAGCTTCACACTTTCGTAAGGAAAAGGTCGTCAGTGGATCAACACCCACCACAACCACAACCACCACTACAGAGACAGACACACTCGATCTGTAGAGTTCCTACATGCCCATTCTCGTTTTATTCCTTCAACGGTTGCAACCAACAACATCCTCTATCCCTTCGATCGATCTATTGTCAATTTTGAACTGTCCAGCACCGGTTCATCTCGTATCGTCTCTGGAAACTCCCACCTATTGCTAGAAGTGAGCAAGTTCAACAACAAACGAGGAGCATCAGCGCCATTCAAAACATCACACCCTCTCCCTTTCAGCCCCTGTCATCAACACCCTTCCCCACCAGACATTTCACTCTTTTGAATAGCCTTTGCATCTTTTTTTTTCTTTCTCTCCTTATCCAGAAAAAATCAATATCATCAGCAGTGCAGTACATATCAAAAAATACCACGCAAGGTTTAGATATAGAAAGATGGTTAAGCTGAACGAATACAACCAGACGTGCACTTTCGCATGGTCCAACGACCCGTTGCCATTGATCGCCACAGGAACATTGGCAGGTGCAATGGATGACACATTTTCTTCAGAGTCATCTCTACAAATCCTAGACCCATTCGGTGACTCAAAGGCACCACTAGTGGAGAGCAAAGTTGATACAAAGTTTAGATCGATCGCTTGGTCAAACCCTTTTGATTGCTTCGAAAGAGGTCTCTTGGCAGGTGGATTGGAAGATGGATCAATCCACTTCTGGGATTCTAAGAAGTTTATCTTGAATGGTGATTTGAATGCATCACTCGTTAATAAGTTCCAAAAACATACGGGTTCAGTCTATCAAGTGAAATTCAACCCATTGCAACATCATATCATGGGTTCTGCTGGTTCCAAAGGTGAGATCCTAATCTGGGATACAAAGAAAGGAACATCCTTTTCTCCAGGTCAATCAATTTCTCCAATGGATGAAGTTCACTCTCTTGCATGGAACAACAACATGTCACACATCTTTGCATCTGCAGGAAACACATCCTACACCTCGATTTGGGACTTGAAAGCAAAGAGAGAAGTATTACAGCTATCCTACGCAGGTACAAGCCTATCAACAGTGGAATGGCATCCTACCCAAAGCACAAAACTAGTGACTGCCTCAGGCGCAGACAGCAGCCCTGTCATCTTGACATGGGATTTGAGAAACGCCAATGCTCCAGAGATGGTGATGAAGGGTCACACCAAAGGTGTCCTATCACTCGATTGGTGTAAGCAGGATCCATCCTTGCTCTTATCAAGTGGTAAGGACGATGCTACCTTCTTGTGGAATCCACTCTCTGGTGAAAAACTATGCAAATATCCATCGCTATCCAACTGGGTCCACGTTACTAAGTTTGCCCCAAAGCTACCTGATGTCTTTGCCAGTGCCTCCTTCGGTAAGAAGATTGTTGTGCAATCTTTGCAGGACACCTCCCCTCCAGTTTATAACAAGGTCAAATCGGCAAACGAGGACGACTTTTGGAACCAACTTTCAACGACTGATACCCAACAGCCTGAATTTTTGATCAAGAAGGCTCCTGCATGGTTGGGTAGACCAGTGTCTGCAACGTTTGGTTTTGGTGGTAAGTTGGTCATGGTGAAGAGTGATAAGGGTAGCTCCAAGGTCATCATTTCTAAAGTTCCCGAGGACGAATCGACAACAAAGTCGATCGAAAAATTATCAGAGGCAATTGAATCCAGCGACTTCAAGAAGGTTTGCGAGGATAAGATCCAAGAAAAAAGTACCGTTATTGGTGGCTCCGACTGGGCCTCGTTAAAGCAAGTGCTTGAAAACGGTAAGCTTTCATTGCTAACGTCTAACCTACCGGAAAAGAAGAAGATTGAGGAGAAGACAGAACAATCGCAACAGCAAGAAAACGAGGAGAAAGAAAGCAACGATATATCGAGAATAGATGAAGAATCAGAGGATGGCCAGCAAAAGGATGACGACTTTTTTTCCACGTTAGGTGCCGAAGTTAACAACAGTGCTGCAACTGCAACTGCAACTGCAATTGCAACCCCCGCCACGTCTAAGTCTAACGGTACCTTCCACGTTCCAAAGGGTCAGTTTAAGCTCTTTGACAATGAAGACAGCTTCGAAACGCAGACAATTGAAAAACTGCTTTCAGGCGATCTCGAAGAAGCTTTGAACCTCTGCATATCGAACAATCACCTTCTAGAAGCATTAGTGTTGTCTTCAAATGGTTCTGATGAAATGAAAAAGAAAGCCAACCATGCCTACTTCGCACAGAACGCTAGTACTTCATCATTGGCCAGGGTTCTTCATGGAATTGCCAACAATGATGTTTCGGACATTGTTGAGAACGGTGATATCTCCTCATGGAAGGATATTGCAGCGACTATTGTTGCCCACTGTGAGAACAAGCCATCCTTCAACAGGAGTATCACCAGACTTGGTGATAGACTCATTGAGTCATCCATAGAGAATGCTCGTTCTTATGCCATTGCCTGTTATATTGCAGGTGATGCATTAGACAAGGTTTCATCGATTTGGCTATCTGAGTTACCGGAGATTGAAAGCCATTTCATCAGTCAAGCTAAGGAGAATTCACTCACCCCATATGCTGCGAGATTCAAAGCCTTAGGTGAAGTGATTGAAAAAGTTATGGTGTATCAGTCGACCGTTACCACGATCAAGTCATCAGCTGATTCTCTTGTTGAATTTGGTGTCGCTTACAAGGAGTACGCCGAGGCACTGGTCAATGGCGGTCATTTTGACCTAGCCTACAAGCTATTGGAAAAAGTCCCAGAGACTGTTCCTGGTGTCAAGGTTGAAAAGCAGAGGATCGCCAAAGCATCAAATAGACCTGCTACTACTCCTGTTGCCTCGACTTCAAGCTTTACGAACGGTGTCAATGGAAGCTCCAGTAGGAAGGTTGGCACGTTTGTTGCTGGTCAAAGGTATGGATCAATCGTTGGAGCTTCTCCATATGCTCCAATGCAACTAAATAACACTCAGATCCCTCCAACTCAACAACAACAACAGCTCCAACAACATCAGCAACAACAGTCAACAAAGACTCTGCCTGCTCATCCTACAAACCCATACGTCATGCCAAATACTGTCGCTCCTAGCATTCCACCTACTGCCACTAATATGTTTGCACCACCGGCTGCTGCTAATCCATACCAGCTACCTCCCCAGACTGCTGTTCCACCTTCCGCTGTTCTTCCCAGAGCCTCCATTTCAGGTTCTGTCAATCCATATGCTCCAAGAACCGCACTTGATTCTTTGAAGCAACAGTTTTCACCAAAGTTGGGTGGCACTGCTACGCTGGAAACCCCATTACCACCTCAGCCTTTGCCAAAGACTCCAGGTGCCAAGGATGTTGGTGGATGGAATGATTTGCCAACGAGTATTGCTCCTCCTCCAGCAAAAAAAGTTCCACAGGCTGCAATTCCATCGTCTTTCAACCCACATGCTGCCCATGACCAATATCATCAAAACACTAGTCCATCAAATATAAGGCCACCATCTAGAGCTGCTTCACAACCACCATCGATGCCTGAGCCACCAAGATCTTTGAGCCGTGCTAGTGCTCCTCCTCCTCCACCTCAACAGACGGCTGTTATGCCTCCAAGATCGAACAAATATGGTCCTGCCATCCAGCCAACTCCATCTCCTCAACCGCCATACTCAGATCCCTCCAGCAGGGTGTCATCATATAGCAACCCGTACGCCCCAAAGCCAGAGGTGAATGAGCCAGTCAGAGTGCCAATGGGACACACCAACATCTCACAGGGTGCTCCTCCAAGTCCTGCCCCTCCACCACCAAGGAACCCGTATGCCCCAAGGCCGGACTTGAGCGCCAACAACAACACATTTGCAGCGCCGCTTCCACCTCAAAACTTTGGCGCACCAACTCCTCCACAACAGCAGGCAGGTTTCAATGCACCACCATCCCAGTACCAGGCTCCCCAGCCTAACTTTGCACCACCACCTCCAAAGACGGCAAATATTCCACCTCCTCCACCTTCGGTCGCAGCAGCAGTTCCATCAGCATTTTCTTCCCCAGCGCCAATGTCACCCGCTGTGACTGCTTCAACAACGGCGGTTGAACCACCAAAGAAGAAGTATCCAGCAGGAGACAGATCGCACATTTCACCAGCTGCTCTTCCAATCTACCAGATCCTCTCTAGCATGTTGGAACAAGTGAGACCGAAGATCCCTGAGAAGTTCACCAAACCTCTGGTTGATGCAGAGAAGAGACTAGGCTTGTTGTTTGACCATTTGAATAACGAGGATCTGCTAACTACAGAGACGGTGGAAGGGTTAGTCAGTCTGAGTACTGCTTTGCAGAACGGTGACTTTACCACTGCCCATTCCTTGCAGACTAAGATCTCAACTGATCATGTTGACGAGTGTGGAAACTGGATGACTGGTGTAAAGAGGTTGATTGGGATGGTTGAAGCCACTACTACCTAACCCTAGTCTCATCATTGTGGTGTATGTGTGTGTTCTTTCTTACATCGTATGTTTTTTGAGTTCTTTAATCTTTCCACTCTTTTATTGTTTTTTTTCTGTTCTCATATTTTCTAGATCAGGTGTTATTAACTAGACCACCTGTAAAATTCTTATTTCTTAACTGAAATATTCTGTTTGCGTTTTGTTACTACCTTCATCCAAATAATTATATTTTTATTATGTAACATTCAGAATATAATCCTCAAATTGGGTTTCCTAATAGGAGTGAAAAAGAAGTAAACGTTTAGGATCGATAATATATGCCAGGGGGTCTTCTCACCGGGCGTACAGGACTGCTGTATGGACGTGACGTGCATGAGGGCTATGGAAAAACATGGGGAATAAGGAATGAAGACCACCAAAGGATGTATATCCACATGGGATTGTTTCCCTTCCTTTTTTTTCATAAAAACAGTGTCCCCCTAAAGAGTAAACCTTCAATTTCTGGGATAGAAATTCACACTTTGGCGACCACAAATAACCAGTTGATATATCAATTGTTCATCAAAAAATGAATCTTCCTAACGATGTTTTTTCAACGATCAACGAGTTGATAGGTACATAGACCAAACTTGAGTATCATTGAACGATGCTTCCTCGAAAAAGGGGCAATAAGAAGCGTCAATAATGTACTAACCGCCAATGAAAACCAGATTCACACGTTACAGCTGCCTCGGATAAATCAGCCAATGTGCTACGCCAATTGAAGTCTTCCGAAGACAAGGACTTCGATGTGGTCTGCATTGACAACAGATTCAACTCTCTATTCCCCATACTTCTATCAACTGAAAAGTACATCAGAAAGGCAGAGATCAAACTAGATAAGAAGAAGCTTGTTGCGGACCTTGAGATATCCGCCTCGAATTTATGGAACGCAGTAGCCATAGCCATAAAGGAGACCAAGACACTCTTTAGCCGTTCTCTTTGCGAGGCAAAACTCTTTTCAACGATGATGCTATCCCTGCATGAGTCATTGGAACCTTCAATTGAGAGCAAGTTGAGGGTTTTCCGTTGTTTTTTGAAGACCTTTCACACTTGCATTGATGAAGACCAGATTGAAGTGGCGAAGAAAGCTCAAGACTATGCTGAAAAGTTCCAAGGGTGTATCGAAGCGATCAAAGAGACATTTTCAGAGGAATTGTCCAAATCTTACGTTTCCTTACGTATCGATTTGTCGGTCATGGACATGCAGTACGCCATAACACAAGGAGATGTGAATCTCGCCAAGTTTTACGAGAATAAAGCTGATGTTATTGGAAATTTGAATACGATCTCCACCTCGGAGGTAATCAATGTCGCGAGGATTCTTCACAACATAGCATTGAAACTGTTTGATGAAGAAAAATACGCAGATTGCTACTATTTTGCTCAGAGTTGTGGTATCATCATAGAAAAGCTGTCTTCAACTCTTGATCAGGATACTAGGGGCAGGATTGTTGGTCTCTCGAAGATTGAACAATCATGTCTTAGCTTACTCATCAAGTGTTGTTTGAAGAAGGGAGATGAAGCTTCTTTGGAGGAAGGCCAGAGATTAATCAACCTTCTACAGAAGACAATGCCAGGTAGCATTGAACCCTTCAAGCTAATGATAGACTTACTTCAGATCGGTAAGGTTGACCACTCTAAAGTTGAGGAAGTGTTTATGAAAATGATCATGTCAGTCTCATTGGACAGTGTAAGCTGCAAAGAAGTGCTTTCGCTGCTGAACACATACTCAAACAGTAATGCCATCATATCTGAAACGTGCCTGTTGTACATGTTCAACAACAAGATTGATTTTGATCAACCCGATCACCAAGAGGTTTCCGAGCTCTGTTTTACATCTCTGTTGTGGATGACCACCTCTCAATCGAAAGACCTATCCAACGAGCAAAAATATGAACAGGCCAAGTCTATTGTAGACTTGGCTGAGAGGAAATTTATTAGAGGATTATCAAGAGAATGCCTGAGTTGTACAACTACCTTGTTCTGGAGCATGGGAAAGAAGTACATGAAGACAGAGCACTACATGGAGTCAATTGGCTGGTTTGAGCTTTGTCTTCATAGACTCATAATGGACAACAAGAATGATACGAATCAACAGTTAAACAATGCTGACGTTGGCAAGATATACAGAATTATTCTCAGGTTATACACCGAATTGGGAGAATTTGAAAAAGTTGATAGCATCTATGAATCCATGGCGAATGAGAACAAGTGCCATCCATTGACACAGTACTACATGTTCATTTCAAACACTACAAGGAGAAAAGAAACCGAAGCTTTGCATAACTTGGACCTTTTGAACAACTCTCCAAATCCAAAGGCACTGAATGTTTTAGCGCTATGTGTGATCAAGGCTCAGGATACGAACATGCCGGTAGTGTTAACTAATTCTATCGGGAAGCTACTGAAGCACTGCGAATCAAATCCTGGTCAGCCGTCAGGCGACTCGATTGTTCTGCCAATAGCTTTGAAATCATCAATCTATCTAGGAATGAAACAGCTGGATATCCAACTGAACACCAATAATGATTCCCAAGTTTTACTCTCGTTGAATTCTTTGAAAGACTTCTTTTCTCAAGTGCTGAGGTTTGCTGATTATACGCTTCATCCAGCTTTGGAGACCGCTGGAAATAACTACAACAACAAAAATGAATCTGTTTTGCCAGATGACTTTGAGTGGTTTGCATCAAGCTCCTATAATGTTGCCATTCAATGCTTACATAAGAACATGGCAATTATGTCAGCTTTTTTCTTTGAGACCAGCATCTCTCTGATCAAGATAGTGGAGTGTACTGCCAACATTTTGAACGATGAGTTACGACTCTGGAATACAAGAGCAAAAGTGATGCTGTGTCTATCTCAATGCATGTCCATCAAGAAGACCCCTCCGGAGCCGGGAATCTCATGGTTGCACGTGCTCACGAGAATCCAGCCAGTTTGGAAGCAGCTCAACGAAAACTGTGAGAATAAGCTTTATCGGGAATTGCACGTCCAGGCGTTTGTGCTACTGACAGAATCATTGGTTGAATTAGGACACTGGGATAATCTGAACAGCCACATCAACGAGCTCAAAGCCACAGAGAACGATCTCAAACTGTTTGATGTTGTTGTGGAACTGGTAAGTTTCAAGAGGATTCCGAGCATGGAGAAGATCAAGGTGTTTGAGATTATTTTCAGTAAAGCTTTCAATTCCTTGGATGTGATCTCCATTTCAGCCATCGCAAAATGGGTTAGGTTATTCATTGACAACTTGCTAATTTCCAATGGTATCATCAACGACACTGAACTTGACAAGACTGCAATGAGGTACATCGACTTGCTGTATTCCACCATCAGATCATGGTCAACCAGCAAGACTGGCAAGCTTTCTTCAGAAACTGTGCCATCGTATGAGATTGAATGGTTGGCTTCCACTTCTTGGAACAGAGGAGTAGAAGAGATAATGGCAAATACATCGACCGACAACTATCAGCAGTCATTGGTTCAAAGAGGAGATGAGTGGTGCCAGCTAGCGTTGAAACTGAGTTCTTTCACCAACGAACGGTTGGAGAGTCAGTTCAAGGAGTTGTATCCACAGTTGATGCAGGCCAGCGCTCAAGCAGGCGAGACTATCTATGGTGACACTTCCGTTTCCGATATTTGAGTTGCCGGTTTTAAAAAGTTAACTATATGGCTATCTATGAGTGTAGAGTGCACACTGCCGCTGTTAAAGTTGCTAGAGAGAGTCTTTAGCAAGAGCTACTTATTTGCTTGCTCTATAAACAGAGGTTGCAGCTTATCAGTTGATCTCTGCCTGTGAAAGTGCGTCAATTGAAGGGTCCATTTGGTGCCTAAACCAATAAACTCAAGGTGTTTGAAACGAAACGTTTGCCATTGGTCCGATCTGGAAATAGATGGACAACATCACTTATCGACCCAACTTGAGGAATCACTACTGGCTAATCTTGGCGCGTCTGATAGAAAGTAAAGAGAAAAAGAGAGGCATTGGTCGTTTGCAGAAAGAGCCGCCTGCCACAAACGGTTAGATATCCGCGCTGCTGCGGCTGCGGCTGCTGATTTGGCGCCTTCTGCAGTGCTGTTGCCTGTCGGGCACAGAGATCCGGTCAGCTTCAGTGGCACTGGGTGCGTGGACCATTTTGGCTGATAAGCGATGATGCGCGATAGGGAAGTCCGTAATGGGAAGCAAAAGATGTGAATGGAAGGGATAGTGATGCGATGAGATGAGATGTGTCATACGACCCGTCTTTTGACGGTTGTTTATATAAACATGGATAAATCGCTCACCCTGATCGATCCAATTGCTACCAATATTAGTCTATCAAGTTGATACTTGGGGATTTATTCTTCTTTCATCTTGATGTTTCCTGTCTCTGATATATTTGTTTCTTCTTTCCTTCAGAGAATTTCTTCCTCATAGAATCATCATTCCCATTCAATCCCACGTAGTACCATCGAACACGGAATGGAGGCGACAAAGATACTATACATCAAGGAAAACATATATATACCCCCTTCCAGAAAGGAGGCAAACCCACGAATTCCTCCCCATCATCCATCTCTAATACTTTCAGACCATCACATTGATTCTTCTCATGCTACCGAATGTGGATGCAAAGGTGACAAGTGCATAACGGAAACGGCCACTTGGTTGTACACAGCTGACGGCCAAGTGAAGGATGTTAGAAGTGGTGATGTCAACTCTACCGAGGGTATGATGCTCAAGAACCTCATTCATGATGGACATGGGAGACAGCTGTGAACTTAGAAAGACGTCATTCTTACTTTAATTTTTAATACTTTTCCATGAAAGGGCTCTGATTTTGCGATTTCGCCTCCCCCCTCCCTTTCTATTACTCCTACTCTGATCAACTTTTGTGATGCCCCCTTATTTATATATCTATCTATTTTGTTGGCTGTTTCATTCCTTGAAACAGCTTTGAGCCCCTTGAAACAATCAATCTAATCCTATCGAATACACACATTTTCTCACATCTCCTGTATAAAATGCCAACCAGGCCAGGCCAGACCAGTCCAACCCGCACGTGCGCGCCCATTTACCAGAGAGATAAATTTCACTGCAGACAGCACCTGTTTTGGTTGCTTCTCAGAGACCTTGCTTGACACAGACTCGAAGTACCATTTGATATTGTAAAGGCAAGGAAAGCAAAAATCCTCAACCACATATTATCCAAGTCTGTTACAGGCTAAGCCTAGGAAGGCTCCATACAGGAAATTGGCTTTTGAAAATCTCCAGATACCGGTTGAGGCATTCTTATTTTTGTCTCTAAGAGAGACTACTCCTCTATCGATTCAGGGCTTCCCCGCAAAGTATGAAGTTTGGACAAGATTTGAACGAACATCTTGTTCCAGAATGGAAAGCTCAGTATCTCGACTATAAGAAGGGAAAAAAGAAGCTCAAGAAGTTGGTTAAGAAACCGAGCGTTTTCAACAGTGGTACCCCGTTGACACTTGGAAAACGATCAAAATCTGTGACACCGGCGACAAACAGCAGCGACAATGACAACACCAACACCAACGCCATCAACAACAACACTACTCCCAACAACCGCCTACCTTCCACCTCAGCCGACGACCTGTCACTACAGTTGCCATCTCCAGCGATGAACCCTATGCAACCTGACATTTCAAATCGAGACAGGCTGAACCATCGAACGAGTTTGAGCGTATTGACAGAGGGTGCTGTCTCTTCAGCCCATACCAACGAACCCGCTCCAGTCACAGACAGAACACCACTACTGAGCTACAACAACACTCCAAAATTGCACTTTGATTCTTCTCATCAGCCACCAGAGTACGATAACGGCAATGCCCACACCAGAAGCAATTCGATGTTGGAATTGGGCACTCCAGGAAATACACTTATACACTCTCCTCAGTTGAGTAGATCTAACAATGCGCTACGTCGACATTCGACAGTGTCAAGGATTTTTCAAAGGGCTCAGTCGTTTGCGTATAGCCCCTCATCTGGATTTTACTCGAACAACAACAATAACTCACAGAGAAACCAATCAGCGACAGAGATGGAAGATTTGGCAAATTACGCAAGACAGCAGTTCATACTGTGGGTTGACTCCGAGTTTGACAAGGTTGAGAGGTTTTACAGGGAGAGAGAAGCTGCTTGTCTAGAGAGATTCTTAATTTTGCAGGACCAAGTGGTGCTGCTGAACGAACAAAAGGAAAGGTCGTCAAAGAAGTTGGCCGCCATACGCAATCTAAGGAAGAAGAAAGGTAA
The DNA here is from genome assembly GCA_030570775.1 of Ogataea pignaliae. Taxonomy (NCBI): domain Eukaryota; kingdom Fungi; phylum Ascomycota; class Pichiomycetes; order Pichiales; family Pichiaceae; genus Ogataea; species Ogataea pignaliae. The sequence goes on along the minus strand of JAJLWO010000032.1, from coordinate 26,626 downwards.
GCATGGTGCGGGTCATGGACATGAGGCGGACGATGATGATGAAGAAGATGAGGAAGAGGGGGAGGAAGAAGAGGATGACTATGAACATGATCTTGACAATCCCATGCTCCATACCCCAAATGCCGAATCACTACTACATGCCTCCAAGATGGTATCGAATAAAGTTCACTTTTGGACTTTCCTCACAAAGAGAAAGTTGAGAATCATCAACAAGTTCGATACCCCTTCGCTGCCCAAATTTGAATGGCTAAGGCAAGATGGGAAAGCTGAGAAACAATATTACGAGGAAGGTTATTATTCTGATGATGACGATGACAACGAAGACGTTAAGGAGAGCGAGAATGCAATCACTGCCACATCATTTAAAGGGCCAACTGAAGAATCCACGGACCAGACAATCACAAAAAAGAGATCTGCAAACAAGGACAGGACTGATCAACAGGATGATCCAGAGGGAAACCCGCATACCACTACACAACAGGATGAACGATTCAACAGGAGAGACTACTCACGCAAGAAACCAATAAACAAAGAGGTACCAGCCAGCGTTCCATACTTTGTCGCTCGTAGACAATTGAAGAAGGCTGTGTACGAATTATACAGATCAATGGAATTGCTTAAGTCGTACCGGTTACTCAACAGAACGGCATTCAGGAAAATCATCAAGAAGTACGACAAGGCCACCAATGACAACATTTTGTCTACGTATATGAAGAAAATTGATTCTTCATACTTCACAACATCTGACGTTTTAGAGAATGTCATGTCCAACATTGAAACGATGTTCACCAATGCCTTTGAGAATGGGAATAGGAAGATCGCCATTACGAAGTTGAGGTCGAGCGAAGTGGAAATGACACATTACTGGGAAACCTTCTTAGCAGGAATCTTTTTGGGATTATCTATAGTTCTGCTAGTCTTTACCGTGTACACAGCATTGAAGAAAACCTTAGATGGTGACCTACCGGAGGGTAAATGGCTAATGCAGATATGGTGTGGATTCTTCTTTATCTCCTTGATTGGCGTTTTGTTCGGTATCAACTGTGTCGTCTGGACAAGGTTCAAAGTGAACTACAAATTTATCTTTGAGTTCAACCCGAAGGACTCTTTGGACTATAGGCAGTACACGAACATCCAGTGCTTTTTCCTGTTCCTCTGTTGTCTTTTGGCCTGGTTTAGTTTCCAAAACTTGTGGCCAACTCAGTTTAACGGGAGGGACTGGCCTTGGATATACTTTGGCGTCTCAATGGCAACCTTGCTCTGCCCATTTGACATATTCTACCTAAACTCGAGGACATGGCTTCTTTCCACAATTTTCAGATTGTTTTTAAGCGGATTTTATCCAGTCGAATTCAGGGATTTCTTTATTGGGGATATAATGTGCTCATTGACATATTCAATCTCAAACCTGTCAATGTTCTTTTGTCTATATGGAACTCACTGGCGGGGCTGCCTTGACGGTTCAGGTAGCACCAAGTGTGGATCTCAAAAGTCCCGATTATTAGGGTTTTTGTCAACATTACCAAGTTTATGGAGGTTTGCTCAATGTTTCAGAAGATATGCCGATACCGGAGACTGGTTCCCCCACTTGGCTAACATGTTGAAATACCTAATCTCCACATTGTACTACATGTCATTGAGTCTGTACAGAATTGAGACAATTCTAAAGTACCGAGCATTGTTGATCACTTTTGCATCAGTCAACTCGATCTACAGTGCAATATGGGACATATTGATGGACTGGTCGTTGTTCCAGGCTGGGTCTGAGAATTTCTTGCTTCGTGATGAATTAATCTTCAAGAATCCATGGTATTATTACTCTGCAATGGTTGTTGACGTTATATTGAGATTCCAATGGATATTCTATGCTTGCTTCCCTGATCATATGCAACAGTCGGCAGTGACCAGTTTTGGAGTAGCACTTGCTGAGGTGATTAGAAGGTTTATTTGGATTTTCTTTAGAATGGAGAACGAGCATGCAACAAATGTTCATTTGTTTAGAGCCTCAAGGGAGTCACCATTGCCTTATCCAATTCTGAAACATAAGAAGGTTCATCACCACAAAGCTTTGGCCGTGGAATCGCCACTAAAGAGTTCACATCAACCACAAGAACAGCAACCACAACCTTCATCACCGACTTCCTTCAAGCTTCCACCATCTACGGTACAAAATGAGGTACATGACTATGCTGGATCTCCTCAAGGAATTCCATCCCCACATGCAGCAACATCTACGGGTATACTGCCGGGCACTATGAGACCAAACACTCCACGGAATGAAAGTATCGACATCATGGGAGAGGCATATGATGAATATCCACCTGTAAAGTCGTATTTCCCAGAATCCCTCAAAGGTAGCCCGCCACTCTCACCAACTTCTACATCTGTCGGCTACATCCATCCAGTCGACGAAGGGATGGACAATATGGAAGGGTCTCAGAAAGCCAGAAGGAACACATTCTTTGGTAATCTATCTCGTGCTTTGACTAATGCTCACGTTAAGGACTTTCAAAGGCGTAAAACTGAGAAAAGAGTCATTAATTCGGATAGCCTCAAAGCTGGCTCGAGCAAGGACTCTGATGATGCAGACCGCGAAGGTATGATAGATGAAGATGACGAAGACGATGATGATGACAATGAAGATACCGAATATGAGGGCCAGGAAGCATAGCTGAACTATACATGCAAGATATAATGTTCAAAAATAGGACATCCATAGTGTGCACAGTAAGCATGCATGAAGCATGCGTATACGCGGGGCAGACAACAATTAGGGTTTGTTGCTGGCCAAAGCATTCCTTCTTTTGCAAACAATGAAAATTCGCTTAATTTATACATATGAGTCCCTTTTGCGGCGCGTATTCCCTGCATATGAATATTTAAACTTTTTTCTCTATTGTTTTAACTGCATGACTGCACCTCCTTTTTAGTTTTAGGTTGTCCTGCATTGCTTTAGACTATGCTCGTTTGAAGTGAAGTGTAAGTCAACTTCTTGGTAGAGCCCGGTAACCCTTTGTTATTATCTACCTAAACATGTGATAACAACCCAAGGAAAGTAATTAAAAATGTAATACATGCATTAGAGAATGAAGTGCACCTTGACGAGGATGGAAAAGGGCGAAGTAAAAAGTCGAAAAAGGGGGTTAAAATAAACGAATCAATTAAAACGAAGCCTGTTGAACTTTGGCATAATTAGGAGGTCGCAATTTCCTGTTAATGGCCTTCGCAGCCCAAATTGGCAACAGTGAGATAGCAACGATCGAGATTGTCTGCCAAACAAAGGAAATAGACTTCACATACTCCAAATCGAAGTAGTCCACCAAGAATGGGATCGAGCCAATGTAAATAGCCAAAGTGACAATCTCACTCAAGATCATAGTCTTTGTCCATTTGTTCGTCTCCAAAGCAACCATGGCAAGTTCGTTCAATATCAAAGCTGTGAAACTTAAAGCAACCATCTTAGTGAATAGCTCCGTCTCAATACCCACAAACATCTGGGAAAATCCTTGCACGATGGTACCCTGATACAATGACACAAGCACCCAAACAAAGAATGTTTTATAAGATAATGATTTACCTTCTGTCAATTCCTTGTATAGCTCTGGATAAAGGGACACCAAGTTTTCGTTAACATCAGAATCTAGGGCAAGTGCAAAAACAGGAGCCATTGTGTAACAAGTGGAATATCCAACCATTAAGAATCCTTGGTATAATGCTAGCGGTTCAAACGACGAGCAGATAGAGTAAACGGCCTGACAGACGGAGATGATCAAACCTCTGTGAATGACAAATTGGGCCAACTTTGCGCTTCTCTTGTATGAATTTCTACCATGCCATAACAGTAACTTCGTCAAATGGCAGAATTGGGTGACTGAAAAGTCGGCTGCCAAAGAAGCTTGCTTACCTTCCTTACCAACAATTCCAACACCGACATCAGCACATTGGATCATGCTGACGTCATTACCACCATCACCGATACAACAGACTCTTTTCTTAGTAGCGTTACGTATCAACAAGGCAACATCGGCCTTTTGCTGAGGAGAGCAACGACAAGCAACAACAGCAGGCAACTGGACAACAATATCGAAAAATTCCTGCCTGAAGAAACGAAGGTACAAGGCCAACGACTCACCATCGATCAACAAACAAGCGTCCCTGTTAGTCTTGAGATATTCGATCTGCTGCAATGCCAACTCTGGCCTGTCGAGTTTGGTGATGGTGTGAACGTACTGACCTCTTGATATAAGCTTGGCACTAACGGAAACACACCTTGCAGTTTCAACCTTGTCACCGGTCAACATCCAGATCTTGATTCCGGCATTTCTCAACAACTCGATCGAGGACTTCACATCCTTCTGTAACCTATCTTCGACACCGGTAAGACCCAACAATTCAAGATCGTGCTCCATGTACTGGCCAAGAACCTTTGCCATTGCCTGGTCACGGTTCGACATGGACATTGAAGCATCTGAATATTTGGACTGGAACTCGGTGTATAAATTCTTGCTCAATTTTTTCCTGGCAATGACCAACGTTCTCAATCCTTCCCTTGCCATGTTCCCAGTCTCTTCTTCCAACCAGTCATTCTGCTGCACTATCCTCATCATCACAGTATCGGCACCTTTTTGCAAGAACCATAGTTCATCCTTGGACTTATCATGAACGACAATACCCATCCTCTTGGTATCTGAGCTAAATGGGAAAACCTGTAGAATGTCATAGTCCAAAGTGCGACCAGTTGCCTCATGAAGAATGGAAAGGCTTGTTCTGTCTCTTTTGACCAAGGACAGTCCAACAGATTTGGTGAATTTGACAATGGCAATCTCGTCGGGAGAAGCCGCCTGATAGTCCAGCTGCCCATCCTCGTAAGTCGGAGTGACGTTATGGCAGATGGCAAGGGTGCTGACCAAATCACGCACCCTTGCGCCTAGATCCCTCCTTGATGTTTTCAACTGATCGCTAGATTGACCAACATAGGCAGCAACCAGGTCCATCGTATCTCCAGCATAAGAGACAGTACCTAAGTGCAGTTTTTTCAGCTCCATGTCGTTTTGGGTCAACGTACCAGTCTTGTCGCTCAATAGATACTCTATCCTTCCTAGGTCTTCGGGTATGGTGCTTGTTCTAACGACTGTTTCTGGAATCTGATGATCATGTTCAATCTGATATGCGTAGACCGATTTCCCAAGGTCTAGGTTGACCCTCAACGACACTGGAATAATGGAGGAGAAGAGAATGAGGAATCTCATTATGTCAACGTACCAATCGCTGGCGAAACCCTGACAGGCAACCAATACAACAGATAGGATGAAGACACAGGCGCATAAAATTTTGGACAAATTGTTGATCTCCAACTCCAGCAGACCAGTTTTGACGCCTGGAGTAGAGGTGTTCATTGACTGCCTTGTGTCCTTACCGGTAAATATGATGCATCCAATAGCAGTACCCGATGCCAACACCGTATTGGCCCACATGGTGTTATCAACGGTAAGACCTGTAGTATGATCACCGTAGGACAACTTTCCAAGGAACGAATGGATATGCCTCGATGGAGGCGAGGCTGTAATCTTTATCACTTCTAGATCGTCCTCAGACAAGGTCTGGGTGAGAGGACAAGCAATTCTGAGCTTCCAATCAGTTTCACCATCCAATTGATCAGTCTTGATGAAACTCTCGCCTGTACGTTCACTGGACTGTAGCAACACCATATCTGCAGGAACTCTTCTATCTTTGTACAGTCTCACCAGATCACCACATTTCAAGCTCTTGGAAGGGACTTTCTTCGCTGATCCAATCACTTCGTAAAGCTCATTGTTTTGCTCCATGTCCCTCCTTCTACGCTGCAGGTCGTCAATTGCCTCCTTCATCATCGTTACTGTCAACACGAATCCTAATGGTACGATGTAGGACGACAAGTATCCTATTCTGAGCGCTGGTATTGCCTGTGATAGGGCAACTAGTAAGAAGTACAAGTTGAAGAAAAACTTGAACTGTTCGTATAAGATGATAGGAAAGAACGAGAAAATGTTGTACTTGGCGTTGGATATAGCATTGGACGAGAAACTCGAATCCATATGAGGTATCACTATTCTTTGCTCTTGCATTGAGTCAGCACGAGAATCGTTGCTGTCACTGCTGTTGTCCTCATCTCCTGGTAGTTGTATTCTTTTCTTCTTCGAGCCATTTTCCAGTACCAGCCTGTTTGAAGAGTGGATTAATGATTGGACGCCTTTGGACCATATTGATTTGTTGGAGTCTGCCTTTGATCTGAGCCCTCTAGAGCTTGCGCGCGATGGATTGTCGTTTGACTGTATCAACGGGATAGCGCCATCGTCTGCACCATTATCGTACGAGCCACTATTCATCTTGTCAAACGGTATCGATCTTAGTGAGAATGAGTCTTCGTTTTGTTGTGAATCTGTGTTTATTCTTTCTATGAATGGGTTCAAATCAATGTTTTTCAATGCAAAGTTCAAGGTATCCTCAAAGTTTCTATCGAGGGTGAACTGATTCAAACTCTGACTTGAAGAATGTAACTGCTGTTGATCTTCTAGGTTAAGATCCAAGTCTAGTGATTGGGGTTGCTGATGCGATGCTTGCTGTTGCCTAGTCCTTGTGTTGCTGTTTCTCCTGTCTGGGGTATGGCTTGACATGGAGAGGTTTGGGTGAAATTGTGGATATGGCTAATATAGTGCCATATGAGATTGCAAAAAAGTGGATGGTTGTTGTAACTCCGGGTGAATTATTGGTAAGTGGTGGGTTCAACAAAAGCAAAAGGGGGCAACCAAAATCTTGAAATGTATCGTTGTTGATAAATCCAATCTTTTATTGTTTCAATTGTAGGTATCTGATCGGTTGTACTATCAAAATGGAAGTCAAAGCGCTATCCTTTCTAATGAATGTCTTTGCTGTTGATCTCGAGTGTGTGGGTACCCTGAAAGGTGATTTTGAAGAAGGATATAAAGATAGGAGCAACGGTATTGAGAGCTACCTGAGGAAGGCTTTGGCTTGTTGAATCGTGTGTGATTGTGATCACTGCTGTACGTGGAAGGAACCTCTCGGCTTAGCCAAAAATAGTGTACGTTCACGGCAGTGCATAGAGTAGAGGGGCACTCACATACACACTCATATGAGGAATGGACACAATTGTTTCAAGAATGGCTCTTTATCCACCGATGCTACACTCCAGGTGCTACTCACAATCGGCAATTTGTCAGTCAGTTACCATCAGCCAATGATTAAGAATTCTATACATCTATATTATCATCCTTACCTGAGTAAATACAAACAATATATATAACAAACCACAGCCCTTTCAAGCTCAAACTCTACAGTTCTGGATCTCGAATATCAAAATATCGGAAGCACCTAACATTTTCAATTTATCCATGGTAGTACCCATGTCTTTCCTCTCAACCATTGCGGAAACAGCAACCCAATCGGTATCCTCCAATGGACTAACAGTGGCAGCCCTTCTGCCAGGAGTCAACTTCAACAACTGGGTGAGCTCAACCCTTGGAGCATTGTAGTTACACAGGACATATTTCTGAGCAGCAAGAACACCTTCCAACCTCGACTTGATAGTAGCAACAAGCTCAGGGTGTGAAGGGCTTTTCGAAACGATAAGATGCGCAGAGGTGTCCAGGACGGTCTCGATGGCTTGCAAACCGGCAGCCTTCATGGTCTCACCAGATTCAACTAGATCGACGATGGCGTCACCAACGCCAAGGGCACATGAGGCCTCGACTGACCCACCGACGAACTTAACCTTGGTCTTGATCTGCTCGCCTGGTTGAACACCTTCTAGCTTTTCAAAGTACTGCCTTGTCAAGCTGGTGAACGAGGAAACGATGGTCTTGCCAATTAACTGTTCAGGCTTAGAGTATGGCCCATTCTCAGGAACTTGGATCTGCAACTTGCATCTACCGAAAAGTAAGTCCATGACGATATCAACGTCAACATCGGATTCCTTCACCTGGTCGACACCGGTGATACCAAGGTCACAACGACCTTCACCAACAAAAGTTGGGATGTCTGCAGCTGGGAGGAAGATGAGGGCAATTGGTAGGTTTGTACATAGGGCGATATCTAGTCTGTTGGATCTGTTGAACTGTATATCGGAACCTTTCAATAGGTTAACACATTTTTCGTATAATCTCCCTTCTGTTTCGATGTGGAGATTGGATGGGATAGAGGATTTTACAAGTCCTCATCTCCGGTGATTGTCGTTAGTATACTTGAATCTGTACGAATAATTGGAGACGAGAGAAGCAGAAGAGAGGGCCCTTCTTTTCATGACTCATCATTAAGGATTTCAGACTGCCCCTAAAAAAACTTACTCTTTGGAACGGCGAAAAGCAACCTGTCTGTCAAGTGGTTAACCAAATCCATGTCTGATAAATAACTGTTGATACTAAGTGAAATTTGACTCAACGTTAAGTTCCAAACTAACCAGGTTCAGCTAGCGATAAGGATTGGTTCGAGGAGACATTTTATAAGAGGTTAGATATAGTCAACGACGGTGAAAAACTTTGGGCACAGAAGTGAGAGAGTGACCCGACCCGCACATGGGCCTTTTCTTTTAGCCTGAGCAGCCTTTAGCCTTTAGCCGCTTCCCTCTCGTCCTGCACAGCCTTCCACGACGCACCTATTTCCTTTCGGTGTCCCCGGTTTTTATCACTTACGTTGAGCAGTGAGTGAGTTAGTGAGTGATTGTTCAACTGAAGATGACCAGTTACGGATTGATTATTGGGTACACACAAGAAGGAAGAAGGGAAGGGAAGGGGTAGCAAATGAAGAAAAGAAAATGAAAAGAAAGAAAGGATGATGGTGGATACAAACGAAAGAAGGAATAATGATAATAAAACTAATGATAATAATACTAATTAGATAAACACGACTGCCATGGCAGCCTGTCAATGAGAAGTGAAAACACGACTAAAAAAGAGAAAAAAAACGATAACAGTAAGAATCAAACAAGAATATTATGAGAGTTTAACAGAAAAAAGTAAACAACAAAATGGTACTATTCGAAAGGAGACGAATGTACACTCACTGCTGCTGCCGTTGCTGTTGCTGTTGGACCTGATCATCCACCATCTCCCGATTAGCTTGCTGTTGTTGCTGCTGTTCCAACCCAGACTGCCCTTGATCCTGATCCTGACTCTGTGCGGTGCTAGAATTAGGAGCAACAGAAACATTAGGAGCATTGGGAGCATTGGGAGTATTAGAAGCATTAGCAGAAGCCTGCGATGTAGCCTTACTCTGCTCCCTCTTCCAAAACTTCATCAACAAATCCCCATAGCGATACATCTCTTCAACCTGAATCATCAACTTGAAATCCAACAATAGTAAAAACTGCAATTCCAAATGGTTCAACTCTTCCAATGGCAATCCTCCAACCTTGGCATATCTCGAATTCTTATAAAAGACATCGCTGAAAAACTTGGAGGCAACGGTAATCCCAGAGATGATCAACCTGTGAATGTTGTACGAATCCATCACGAACAACTGCTGTGGCTTCTTCAAATCCCCAGATCCAGATCCAACAGCACCAGAAGAAGATGACGAACCGACGGGATTGGACGTGGACCCATTCATCTCATCGTCATCTCCCGTATTCTCAGGCGCGCCTGTTGGGTCTGAGCCACCACCACTACCACCATTCGTGCCGTTTCCAAAAGTGGAATTAAACTCTCCATTGTTGGCCCTCTTTGCTATCCTGTCAAAGTAAACCAACAAACTTAAAAACACCTCGTTCGTAACAGGACAGTACTTGAGGATCCTTGTAAGGTATGCATGGAGCGATATAGCAGGAACGTTTCTACCATGGAATGCCAGAACGTTTGCTGTATACTTGTTCTGTTCTGGTGTCAATGAAGAGTTTGCCTGGTTTGCTGCTGCCGCTGCTGCTGCTGACGCCCCCGAGTTGTAATGATCTGGGTGTAGCAAATCGTTCGCTTCAACTATCTTTTGCAGGAGGGCGGAGAGCATCAGTAGTAAGTCTTGCACTGGATGTTCTGCGATGTTTATGTGGTCGTCCGAGGTTGATAGAAGCAATGCGTGGGAAGGATTGGAAAGTTGGCGCTGAGTAGAAAGTGGACCCGAAGACGAGGGCACTGGGAACTGTGGGAGACGGTTTTGCTGCTGCTGTTGCTGTTGGAAAGGCTGCAGATGATCTTGCAAACCTCTGTTAGGAGGAGGAATATAGTTGCTTGTATTATCCGGTGCAAACGATGATGACGAGGAGGAAGAATAGTCATAACTATGGGTTGGTGCTGATGCGGACATGAAATGAGGACGATTCTGTTGCTGTTGTTGTTGCTGTTGCTGCTGTTGCTGCTGTGGTTGTTGTTGTGGTTGATACTGTTGTTGCTGGAAATGATCAGACGTGGTTTGAACGTTTTGATTCGAGGATCCACCTGTGTACGAAGGAACAATAGACTGCTGGGCATCCTGATAGAGCGTACTCGAGGAGGAATTGGTTGAGAATGCAATGTCTTTAGATATCGTCGTTGTTGCCGTTGCAGGTGCAGGTTGTGGTGCAAATCCGGAACCGGTTTGCGAGTATGAAGGTGACGATGTAGATGCAGACGCAGACATGGCAACAAAACCATTGCTCTGTTGCGACTGAGAGCCCTGTGTATCTTGATATTGACCATAGGAGGAGCTCACATGGGTAGGAGTATGATGGAAAGGCGCAAATTGTTGCGTCTGTTGGTTTCGGAGAAACTGTGAATGATTATATGATGCAGAGTTGTGGGAAGAATCTTGGAAGGAGGATGGATTGAAAGATGAAGATTGTTGGTCAAAGCCAAGAGGCTGTGTACCTGGTGTTTGAATCAGCACAGGTTGTTGCTGTTGTTGCTGTCTTTGGCCCTGTAGTTTAGTCGTTAACAAGCTTCGTCTTCCTGCTGGTGCAATATGAGAGGAAGATGAGGATAGTGATGGAGTTATAAAGGAACTTCCCGTGTAAGAACTGCTTATGGGGTTGGAGCTGCCGTTGTATGTTCCATCCATGGATCCTGATCTAGAGCTGAAGGAGTTTCTATGTATGAATGAAGGTGGTGGGTTGGCAGATGGACTGTTATAGGTGGTGAAGTTTGAAGGAGAAGTCATGGAGGTGTAGGAGGAGGGCTGTGTATTGAGCTGCTGCGTCCCCTGATATTGCTGCTGTTGAAATTGGATCTGATGCTGTTGCTGATGCTGTTGGATGTTTTGTTGCTGTTGGTGGAAATCGTGTGCATCAGAACTATCTCCTGAAAACGACCTCTGCTCCTGCTGAAATATTTGCTGGTTTTGGTGATTGATGCTCTGTGGAATAGCCTCGCTCATATTGGCGTTAATATTGTTATTGTTATCTTTGACGGTGCTGTTGCTGCGTTCGTTGAACATTGTGGTTGTAATATGAAGAAAGAAACGACCTAAAAGTTCATAAATCAGTAGTCAGATGAAAAGATGGATAACTTGTTTCCTTTTGTCTATACAGATATAAAATTGGCGGCGTAGGGGAAGGGTCCGTTTGATCAATAAAGAGGGGGGTGAATAGAATCCGGAGAGCTGGAGAAGGGGGAATGAATAGTCAAATGTTCTAGTCTAAAGGGAGTATTGAGTAGCTGGCACTTTAAAACTCTCGGTGATGTGCGATGTTATTATTGGATCGAATCTAGGATGAGCGGTTCAATCGATCTAGGATCTTCGGTTGGAATGAAGGTCCGTTTGAAATCAACAACTGATGGGGGGGGGGTATCCTGTAATGTTTGATGAGGCTGTGTGTCCTCTTGAGGGATCTGTATGCTATTGGACTCTGGAACAGGAGTGTATTAGTGTATGCGTGAAATACCCGTAGTAAGATGTTGTCGAAGATATTGAAGAAGAATGTGAAGATGAAGATGAAGGTGATGGTGATGGTTGTTGTTGTGGTGGTGTAGCTGTAGCTGTGTATGTATGTACTGCATTTGTATTGTTAGGGTGTTCGGCCTATCAAAGTCCTTGCAGAGTTGTGGGAAGCGAGCATGAAGAAGCAGAAGAATAAATAGATGATGGTGTGGCAAGAACCGTCCCTGCCCCGCCACAGATACCCAATTGAGAATAGTTACAAACACGTGGCGGTGCTAACAAACCAAAAATTGAGCCACACAGCCGTACTACAGAAAACAAAATACAAACATAGAAGAAATCGGGCAGTGAAAGCTCTGAAAAGTTCATCATGATTTTGGTAATAACTACTACTACACTACGATGGTGGTATGAAAGACTATAATAGTATACTGGAACTACGACATTTATATTTATGGTTTCATTTAATACTCACGTTCACAACTACTAAAAGACATCAAATATGTCAAGAGCAGCAAAAATGACACTAGGTTTCAGCTGTGCACTCTGCATGGCCACCACTCTGGGTGTCTTCTACCTAGCACAGGAAGAAAAAGATGTGAGTTAAAATCAGTGCCAACAAAGTTTGATGGATCAGATCAGGTCAGACTAAACTAGCAGTTATCCTTCCATCCATCCATCCATCCAAGAAATTAGGAATTAATACTAACGTGAAGAACTAACTAATTCAATAACATACAGGCGTTGAAATTTGGGCCAGTCAAGGATGCAGAGAGAATGGCAAGGAGGAAAGCACAGGATCTAAATACCAAACAACAGGCAAACTTGAGAGAGTTTGAAGAACAAAAGAGACTCAGGGCACAGTTGGAATCCATCCAACCATTAAGTGGTGACATTGTGGAAGGAATAGATCAAAAGAACGGTTAGAACTATGCCATTCTCTTTCTTTTCTGCATATTCCATTTCTTCTCATTACCCATATCCAAACTTTAACCTTTCACCTTGTATATACTATATATACTTTGATATATATATTGCCCCTTTATAATTGCATTCGATTAGATAAAAACAAAATTGTTTTCCAACGCGAACTATGCTAACTACCATCTTACTAGTTAAGATCCGGGATGCTTGATCAATCTGTCAATGGAGTGAAAATCACCTAGGAACAACAACAGCGGTATTTCTTGAGTTGAGCAAAGCCCTTGCTTGATCTCCAAGTAGAGAGACAGATGAAAATAATACTCATTCAAGCAACACTCTTCATTTTTCCGAACAAGCGTATTGCGTAAACCTACTACTTAGGGAGCTAACTTGAGCTATGAAGTGGGTAGCCGTAACCCTAAAAGGGTTCAGCTATAGCCTACCGTGAATTTCTTGCCACAAGAATATTCAACATGTTTTCCTCACTTGTTGATTGACTAGGATAACATGATACTAATGGAAGGCAGTTAAGCAGCCGTTCTACCCCAGTCTCCTACTTGATAAGTGTCTTCCAGATTCCACTCAAGATAGGAAAGCCTCTTTCTCTGGACCGCCCGTCCACCCCCGCATAGATTGCCCGACCGCATCATCTCCGAGGCGTGGAACTTTGAACGGCCTCAAGGGCCTCCCTCACACACACAGCTAAGGCCCCTCCCTGCCTGTACCGGCCCAGCACAGGAGGGAGGAAGATGAGATCTACACAGTGGGAAATTGGCACACAGGCGTATAAACAAACCACATCATATACATACATACATACATACATACATACATACATACATACATACACACACACGGAGGAGGTTAATCTAACTAATATCGTAATCCCCAACCTCACATTCTTTATTTCAATCCATTCCATTTCATACATCATCCACCTCTACTTCTTCCACTGTCCAAAATCCAACAATGTTCTCTCTCCCATCATTAGCAAGACAAACATTCCAACAATCAAGAAGACAATACATCAGAATGGGGTCAACACTAACACCAATCGTTTCAAAGAATGCCCCACCAGCAGCAGCTGCATACTCTCATGCAATCAAGGTGAATGGATTCATCTACATGTCAGGCCAAATCCCATACACACCAGAAGGAAAACCAGTCGAAGGTACAATTCAAGAGAAGGCAGATCAAGTGATCAAGAATGCCTTGGCTATCCTAAAGGATTCAAATTCATCCTTGGAGAAAATCGTCAAGGTGAATGTCTTCCTTACCGACATGGCCAACTTTGCCTCTTTTAACGAAACCTACGTTAAGTATTTCGATGCTCATAAGCCTGCTAGATCGTGCGTTGCCGTTAAGGCTTTGCCTCTAGGTGTTGAGATTGAGATGGAGTTGGTTGCTGTTGAGAATTAGGTTGATTGATGGGTGGGAAGGAGGACACACACTCTTTCTTTCTTTCTTGTTAATTGCCCGGCAATGGTGCTCAATTGGGTTAATTCACTTCTATATATATATTATAACTCAATACAGTTTTCGTTTTCGTTTACGTATACATTTTAATAGGGATATATGGGGAAACAATTGAAGATGGAAAGATCAAATCAAAGGAAAACCTTATCGCCGAGCTCTGGTTTACAATTCGGCTTTTTGTTTTTTTGTGATACTTGACAGCCTGATTCTTTTGAATTGATCACATCTGAAACAGTCTTAGGTTGTTTGATTCAGCATGGTCGGAGCATAATTAAGCATAGTAGGTACAATCATTTATGATTAGCCAGTAGTTTATAACATGACTCATCCAAGTATGTGCGTTTCGAGTTGGAGCCATACCGTTACCGTTAGTTAGTTCGTAGAACCGCGCGCATCCGTTGGGTGCCTATGTAGTAGCACTCAGGTAGACGTCATTGACTCGAGCCACCAAAGACCCATTAAGGAGAAGGTACTACAAATGAAGAAATCTTTTACAGTCAGTCCTTTGCAATTACAACTGATATCGGTGGACTGCTATAGATCACAGCACCACCAAGGATGGAGATTCACTGATTTGGTCTGTGTGTGAAGAATTGTAACACGAGGATTTTAGACCAATCTCCCTGGAAAGAAACTTGAATGGTTCATAAATTGGTTGATCGGAGACACATACATGTCGCGTCGTGCCGTTTGAATTATTTTTATTCGTTGACTTGAACCAGCACAAACAAATCGATTGATGAAAGAACCTTGGTCTAGTTGGGTCACATTTCCAGATATGCTGTCAGGCAGTACAAAAACGACCAGTCATTAGGGTGAAATTAAAGAAGCCGTACAGTAGTATGATTGTAGCAAGGCTAGCTATTCAATCATATTGAATATCAAACGGTATCGATGAATCAAGGAAAGCAGTATCGACGACATAGAAAGGACTATAGACATAAAAGTAAACTGAGCTTGCAAATATCTATAGATACAGCTCACAAAACTAAAAGAAAGATAAAACCGTCACGTGATACAGAAGAGGGTTAATAAACCCCTGGTATGTACATTAAGTGCGTAAAAGTGCGGCTCAAATCAGTGGTCTCGAAAGACTGTGAAAATTTTTAGAGAGAAGAGCAAAAGTTCAAGCAAAGATCAACACTTACTACTACCTCTCTCTCTCTCTCTCTATGCAGGTAGCGTAACCACCTAACCAAGCTTGATGATGTCCTCTATACTGTAACATGCAGGAGAGACAGACAGAGGGAGGGAGAGCTGACTACCTTAGCCTGGCTAACTGTCTAATACTACTACTCTCTCAGACTATGGGATGGGACCGGTACGCTACAGTGCTCTGGTTTGGTCTACCGGTTGGTTGGTTTGACGGACAGAGGCACTCAGAGATCGTAATAGCATTGAAATATCTCGACTACTAATAATCATCTCTATATGCTGATAACCGTTCTAAAGTCATTCATTTGAATCTTACAACAGCATCAACCTAGATTAATTCAAAATGGCTCAAAGAGTTACCCTAAGAAGAAGAAATCCATGTATGTAATGAAGAACATCAACCTCAACAGAAATAGAAATAGAGCGATTGGAGAGTGCAGCATAGGAACAGAAGGGAACGGAAGGAACCATGAATTAAACAGCATATACCTGTAAAGGGACCAACTGAATGTTTCTCAGAAGACTTTCACTGAACGAACAAGAAAAGAAGAGACATCATCAATCATGTCATTGTGTCGTTTGAAGTGAAGTCCATCGAATAGACAGGGACATATAACAACAGTTTGAATTACATGATCTGAATTAACTCTCAAATGGAAAAGCTAGAAAGAACACAACATCCCATATGAACCACAAACTGAAGCTACCATTATGTCCCCTGGATATTAGACACAGAACATAGAGCACCGAAGAATGAATTACAGGACTAGTTTCAAAGGCTATTGACCCTGTGAGGTCCCCATTAAGAGAGCTCGTCCTCAGAATGACCAGCTGAAAAGTTTCAAGTTCATCCAACCTATCACGCCCAAGCGCCAAAAATACTTCACATCACATGAACCCCGTATAAAGTACAGAATAGAGCGACTCAAAACATCACTTCCAAACTATTGAATATCCACAATCAGTTAACCATTGAGACTATTCAGCGTCAGTTACTGGTAGATGATGGTTTTAACATCCATTCACGCAGTTGGTACCTACAACTATGTCTTCCCAACCTCACTTTGTTCATAAACTCCCTCCACTCAGGTTTCTACGTACCTCTTGCACTCAAATCATTGATATCACCAAACATCCAACCGTAATTACTAACATCTTAATTATTTCGCCATATAAACTACAGACAACACCAAGTCCAACCAAATCAAGGTTGTTAAGACCCCAGGTGGTAAGCTTGTTGCTCAACACGTCAAGAAGACCGGTACCAGACCAAAGTGTGGTGACACTGGTGTTCCATTAGCCGGTGTCTCTCAATTGAGACCAAGACAATACTCTAACGTTTCAAAGACCCACAAGACCGTTTCTAGAGCTTACGGTGGTTCAAGATCCGCCAATGCTGTCAAGGAAAGAATTGTTAGAGCTTTCTTGATTGAAGAGCAAAAGATCGTCAAGAAGGTTTTGAAGGATCAAGCTGAGAAGGAAAAGAAGGCTAAGAAATAAGCAATACTCATACCGTTATTATTACTCTATTGTCATGACCCCTTTCTAATCAATCTCCCCCTCCACACCAACAACAACAAACAACAACAATAATATATATATATATATGAAAAAAAGTATTATCATTATTATTACTGTTATCCCATTACTACTATCACGGGTTTTACTTCATATATCCATCAATCCAATAAATAGAGTAAATTTTTTATTTTCAAAAAGCAAAAAACCAACAGATAAAGCTAACTAAAATAACTGTAAATTAGTCGATCGACAACCTACTGCTTACTCTTCATCAAATGGAGCCAAAACAGACCATCGTTCAACATACCACCCAATCAACCCCCAATACGCCTCCAAATCATCACATTTTAACAAGTTTGCCAAATCAACGTTCAATGGACTCAAAGGTTCAGGCTCACCGAGCAACACAACAATGGCAACGATTGAAGAACTTAACGTCCAAGCAGGTGACCAATTCTTCTGTAGGATATCGAGACAAATCTCACCAGTTTTAAATTGAACGTTGGGATGAGGCATAACGTGGCATCTTCTTACACTTTTTCCACTTGGAATTGGCTTTGAGTTCGAATTTAGACGTAGCTTGTCTATCTTTGATTCGGATAGCGTTTTGAATTTGATCTGTGGTGGTTCCAAAGGGTACGTTTTAGGAACTGTTATTTGGAGGTCCCATGTTGCTTTCTCATATGGTGTGTTTGATGGACCCGATATTGTTGCTTGCCATTGGTATAGGGATTCAGGGTCTGGCTTTAATTTAAGGATTCCTGAGGATCGGAGTGAGGACTCTTGGTTGGACTGTTGGAGTTCCTTTTGTACTGTTCTGTATTCTTTCAAGAGTCGTTTTTCTGTTGAACTACTCATGACTGTTGCTGTTGGGTGCAATTAACTAGCTGCTGAACTTTTCTTCTCTCGCTTTGCTGGTAGTCAGAGGAGGAATGTATACTGTATAATGTGCTTGTGTTTTTTGAAGTTCTGATGGGAAAGGAAAGTGATGGAGGTTATAAGATCATTAGGATCATTTTAAGCACAGAAGTCCGACGGAGACTGATAAGGTATAGGAAATAATAATAGGCTAGCAGCCACAAGGCGGAAAAGGAGTGCACGGCCTTATACAGACAAGCAAGTGCAAGGGTGCGCTAGTGTTACCACGAGGGTGTAGGCTGGTGGTAGCACCGAGCAGCAAATCAGCAGAAGCCTTGAGAGGTTTGTTGCGAAGTGGTGGGTGGCCAGCCACTGGTACCGTCTCATCCAAGGGGGGTGCTGGGCCTTCAACTGAAGAATACAGTTACAGTTGGGAATGTAATGCGGAGATGCTCACCTTGGATATATATATATATATGCCGTCTGTGATACCAAATAGTGGTACTCTGTATAGCGGTACGAATTTGCTAGGGTATAGTACACGATAAACTTATTGCACACAGTGATGAATGAATGACTCTATCAAGATCTCAACTGATAAGCCTGTGTAGAAGAAGGTTGAAAGAAGGTTGAAAGAAGGTTGAAAAGAGATGGTGAAAGATGATGAGTTGATAGTCCCAATAAGGTAAAAACATTCAAAATACTTCAAGTGGAAAGAGAGAGAAGGAGGGTGGCAACATCGTACGATTGCATTGCCTTGCGCTGCACAGCCTGGTATTTAAGGGCCGATAAAGCGCGTGTGTGTGTGTGTGCGCTTCTTTCTCCTCCCCCCGGTGCACTACGTACGCACTGTGTATACTGCCGGTAGCGGAGGAGTAGTAGTAGTAGTAGTAGTAGTAGTAGTAGTAGCAGAAAAAGAAGTTATCGGTCCAAAGAGTCCACAGCCACTGATAAACTGCGGAATATCAACAAAATTCATTCATTCTATTATCTATCGATTGCAACTATATAATTAATATATGCATCTGGTGTGATGATAAACAGCATTAGGCATAGGCATAGACATAGACATAGACTAACTAACTTTAGCCATTGATCGTATAAATACCCTTTTACTCCTCTTTCTCCACCTGTATATCTTCATCATTTTTCATCAGCAGCATCGCGTTTTTATTCAGAAGCTATCGTCTATCATTCCATTAGTGGAGTATCACCATCCTCATCTTCCTTCATCAAAGAATCAATTATAATCTATTCCATCTCGCTGATAACGGGATACTCAAATACCAAAACCTATAGCATAATCGTCTTCCTCATCTCAACTAATATATTCTCCTTACAGCTACCTCATTACACCATCAGCATTTAACTAAATATCCAATCTTTAACTAATCACTCATACTACAAACTTCTACACAAAAATCATGCTTTTATCTTCATCCATCAGATCATCGTTCACCCGCAGCAAAAGTTTCCAATTCTCAACCGTCAAGTCCACAATCTCCCTCGTGAGACACTCATCTTCTAGCGTAGGCGATTCGTTAGAGGTTATCGCCGCAAACGCACCACAGTCGCAATCACAGTCACAGGCAGAAACGCAACAGGTTGAAGAGGAAGCTTTCACCTCTGCCCACACTGCAACCGCAACCGCAACCGCAACCGCCGCTACCACTACGACCACCTCCATCGCCAACACAACGTCCACACTGCCACTAGAACAATCAGCCGCATTGGCATCGACTATCGCCCAACCTCTCGAACCGCAGACTACTCTCACAACTGGATACAGACCAATAAAGAGAAACTTCATAAATGCCCTACCTAGAGTCCCAAATACTGATAGCATCCAGAAGAATGACTTGATGCTAGATTCTTTATTCAACAGCTTCCAGCCATTGCTCCAACCAGTCAAGGCAAACCATACGAGATCACCAATCTCCTTATCGCTCTCTCTATCGCCTAAGAAGTTCAAAAAGTTGAAACTTCAAAACTCATCAATCTTAAAAGATCTGGACTCGTACAAGAGAATAAAGGCTGAAAATTCAACCACTAATTACAACCCGTACTTCAGCAAGGCCAAGAAATTCACCCCTATCAATTCCATTTTTACAAATTCGGCATTAAACACCCAACAGCACAACCTTGAACTGTTCAACCTTCCATTGAACTACATTGAGAATTTGAAACCATTCCAGGCACCTAACAAGCCAGGAAACGAATTATACAGGGATGATCTGATCTACATTAGGAAGATGGAGATTGAAGAGAGGAAGTTGCATCAGAAGGAGTTGAACAAGTTGAAATCTTTGACGGATCTACAGATGGCTAAGAAAGGTTTGAAACAGTTGAGGATTGACAACTTTGAAGAGTTCTTTGGGTTTAAATGATGATATTGATGCTGCTACTAATATAAATTATCCACTCCTTTATATATATCCCTACATTAAGTACTACACATAGAATTTCGTTGATATCTTTTTACCTGTAGAACCACTTATCCCCAATTGAAAAGAACGGAAATTCGTATGTCATTTCTGGTCACATGACCTGTCCTATTATTAACCCAATTGTGTAAATTGACAGTAGCTCCAATTTCTCTCAAAAGTCACAAAAATCAAAAAGAACTATTTTGAAATATATATCAAATTTAGAGATATATTTGAATGACATGCCCTTGACCCTCTATTTGCGAACTCTTGAGCATAGAATAATCAGAGATTGAAATTAAACAACTCAACGAGACGGAATATTATCCATCGAATCATCGATTTGACCCATACACACTCTTCAAGCTTTTACTATCTTGCAAGTGGACAGCAGAACCAACAGAGATCTCATCGATACAAAGTCACATCCTTTTTTTCAAAAGAAGAAAAGTGCGTCTGTGACACTCATCCCAAGAAAACCACATACAGCAAAAGCCGTGAATTTAGGAGGAGAACACAGCATTGGGCTCAAGGCTATCGTTCCTAACTTACCCATAAACAACACCCAATATTCCAGCGAGACGATTCAAAAGGAAGGTTGTGGGCAACGGCAACGGTTCGAAATCCCATTTTACAAAGAGTAAGGGGGATGAAACCTCTGTTGTCCACCCTCAATTACACGAGGGCTATACCGATGAAGAGGAATACTCAGATTATTATGATGAAGGAGAAGAAGATGATGGAGAAGAATATGACGATGATGATGACGAGGACGAATACGAAAGAGAGTATTCTTTCGAGTTTGATTTTTCTAAGGCTACCCATAACTTTGATCCAACGAATATCCATCGAGCACTTTTCAAATTCCTTCAGTTGGTAAACCCAAAGAAAGACAGCCAGGAGTACAAGGTTAGAATGTGGAAGTTGTTTTCAGCATTAGCCAGTCTGTGCGATCCTTACACCCAACCATCAGAAACTGGATACGACGATGAATACATACTCTCAATAGGCCTCATATCCGATCTAATAATAGCCCTACTTTTCCCACTTTATAAGGATTCCCCAGAGTTGAAATTCCCCACGTTTGACATGGCTCTCGACTTGGGAACCATCCTTGAAAGGATTCTCATCATCACAGGAGGTTCGAACGAGGTTGCGCTATTCAGCGTGAACAACGATAAAGAACACTGGCTTGAAGAACTACCTAAATGGTGTCCACACAAGAGTTTCTCAAACGTGATCTCTAACCTCACAGGAAACTACCATGACTTAAACCTCCTCTACTCCATAGCAACGGTATCGACACTCGTGATACATAAGATCTACCATCGTATAGCAGGAATCTCCCTGAATCCATTCATCCCACTGTTCCTCAAGACTTGGAAATCACAAACGCGGATCATCCTACTAGGTTTAGAAATTGACAGAAGGGACGAAGAGGCAGGGTTTCCAGGATATCCAACGGTGATACGACAAGTCATCAAAGGCGCCTCTGCACTTCGATCCATGATTGCCTTGATCCTAAACAACGATTTCGAAAAACGTAGGCATGATATCAAGCATGAGTCACTCAACAACTTCATGAATCCATGGGGTCGTAAGGCCGGTCCTGGGATACTCACTGCTGATTTCAGGGTGTATCTTACACTCATGCTTGCGCTAGGGTACGAAATGGAGGATATTGAAAGGCTCTTTAGGGATTTCGAAGAGGAGGATAAGTACGATGAGGATATCGAGTATATGTTCGAGACGGAGTTTGATGAGGATGAGATTGACGAGTATCATTTGCATCATTCCGGCAATGCCTTACGGAAGCCTGCACCACTTGCTGATGGTAATGGCGAAGCGGGGGATGATGAGGATGAGGATGAGAATGAGAATGAGGATGATATTAAGTATTCTACTTTTGATCGTGTTTATGAGATCCATCCTGACTGCAGGTGCAATTTTGATGTATACCATGATGAAGAGGATCTTGTGGAAGATGATGAAGAAGGTGAGGAAGTTACCGTTAGAGAAGAAGAAAAGCAAGAAAAGGCGACGGCTATCGATAATACTATCGATAATACTACCGGTTCTTCTACAGGTGTCGCTACAACAAAGTTCTCTATTCCAGTGAGGTCTGATCCTGCAAAGTCATTAATGTTTGATTCAAATGGTAGAGATTGGAGAGATATTCCAAGAGGTCTGAATTGGGAATTCACCGATGAGTTCTTTAACCTTTTGAAAGAGTCAAAGAAGGACGACAGTGTTTTCACAACCTCCATGCCATTACTCCTGGCTGATATTGCTAGCTTGGCAAAGGATACAGTGTCAGATGAAACAGGCCAGAAAATCATCCGGAGTGTTGCTTGGGTTGTGACGTACGAGCACGAGGCAAGCTTCATGACCAAGTCGGTAAAGAAGCTGAGAAACAACAATCCTGAAATAACAACAGATGCGATCTATAACTTGATAGGTGACCATACCGTGTTCAACGCCATGATCAAGTACAATCCAACGATCTCCTTCTGTATCATAGACGAGCTGTTCATGGCAGAAGGCCTGAGAAGGGTGCTTATCTGGTACTTGACCCGCCTGGTGGATCCAAGCCAGTGGATGATCAACTATTTCCATGAACTATTGGTTGGTCTGAGAGGAAACCCGAACAACCTGACAGATCCAACGAGCACAAGGTTTCAGTTCAGCAGACGAGGCTCATTGGCATTGTCGGGCGTTGAAAGATCGATGCTTGTTCATGAGTTCTTGTCGAATGCCATATCGTATTCGTCCCCGGAGAGTAACGGTGGTGTCGTCAATGGTGAATTTGACCAGACTCAGAAGTCGAATGCTCAGAAACTCGTCAAGGTGATCTGCCTCATGCTGAAATCGTTGGACAGTAAAGGCATAGTGAGAGTGAATGATCCAGAGTATAGGATCGAGATACAAACTTTGCTGGTTATGTGGATTGGGACTGGGTTGATACCAGAGGCAAAGGAACTATTTTTCAAGTCCACTCAGTTTGAACAACGGTCCTCTTCACCTGAGACTGAGATTAGACAGTTGAGTGCCAGCGAGATTGAAAATTTGAAGATTGAGAAACAGTATGAGGAGTTGCAAGGTGTTGACTTTTACAACATCTTTTCGAGAAACTTTGAGAGAGACAGTAAGGAGTTTGTCACAATGCTGTTGAACTTGGGCAATTTCTACTACAGAAAGAGAACCGAAATTCTTCAATTTTTTAAAGATTTGAACAGCGTCGAGAAGGAATTCAAGACGGCCCAATTGGTCAAAATTTGTGATTGCTTATTCAAAAGTTTAAACTGGTACCTTGGTAACGATCAGCCTTACAGGGTGTTGGAATGTTTGAAAAAGTTATCCTTGATCACTGATGATATAAATATTAAAGTCTTCAAAATAGTTGAGGAGTACCTGGATGAGTTCAAAATTGATAAAACACACGTTGAGGTGAGGAAGCCAGAGTCGCATGATGAAGTCGGAGAGGGTTCTGAAAGTGAAGCAGATGAGGATGAGGCTGAAGATGAAGATGAGGATGGAGATGAGGTTGAAAACGAAGACGCTGCCAACAAAGGTGAGACCACCACGGTGGAACGGGCTAAACCAAAACTAAAGGACAAGAAAGCCCAACAGCAAAAGAAGAAGAAAGCTTCCAAGAAACGCGGAAAGAAATGACGGTTGCCTGAGTTCGATTTCAGATTTTTATAATTTAAAAGTAATGATATGATGTCCTAATTAATGATGCTCTTTGGCAGACTAAGATGACCTGATTATGGTTCAATTAATAAGCAATTATAGTACATGAAAGAGTTTCTATATATGAGGTTACTTCTTGACTTCTGTGCTGTAATCACTAACAGGACTGTCCTCTTTTGATTCCCATATCGTGTCATCCAAGAAGTAGAGCCAAATGAACCCATTCCAGGACGAGATGATCCCAGCAGCACAAGTGACACTGTAAACCATCAACCTCACAAACTCTAACCTCTTCAAAATCTCAAAGTTTCGACTTTGCACTTCCAAGATTTGAATAAGACAACACATTGGAATGAGCATAATGATATAGATGGAGTTCAACCTATCCAATATAAACACCCTTCTAGTGATGGAAACGCTAAAGTGAGAGACTTCGTTGAAACTGGTAGCAAAGATGACAAACCAGACAAAAGTAATGAGTGACTTGAACAACCACTCAGCGGACCCAAACAAGAGAGGAAACAACGACACATAACCAGAGGCAGTCAAAGTTTGGAATAGAGGAAGAAGCTTCCTATCCTGAGTTACTATAAAACTGAAGGGTATGATAACAAGCACGATTGCCTTCTCGTGCACATGCCAACCAAACAAGAACGAGGCCCATCCACAGAGTGTCATCGAACCCATGAATCTTTCAAATGTAGGGTTGATGAATAGTGGAATCAGTGACATGACTTGGTAGAAGAGCGTCAATAGGAACGTATGGTTAGGTTTGATATCAGGTAAGACTGAGAATTCAACGTCACCGACCAAACCTCTAGTCAAGGAAGCGTTATGCGTTGCACAGGAGATATTTGTTCTGAATATAATGGATAGAAGCTTGGAAAATCCAGGAACACGCAAAATCAATTGTACTAGCAAACGATCGAGGAACGAGTATATCGCCCACATGTTTGGTGCCCAGTATGCATGAGTCAAACCTCTTGAGAATGGGAAGAGTCTAGAGATGACGTTCGGCAGGACACCGTAATAGACGAACGGGCCAAACGCAACGATAAATACGCCAGTAACTGTAATTGCTAGTTTCACAAGGTTCTTCCACCTGATTAAACCAACAATTTCAGAAAGATTAGTTGGAACCTTGGTGATTGGGTTCATGCAGTAACCGCTTAGTAAGAATACAAAGTAACATGGTGCGATGTATAGGAAGATATGCTTAAAGCATAACAAGACGGCAAACCAAAATCCACACAGGAGGTGATTGCCCAGTTTGGCGTTAACTATGGAGAGAACCAGTATACCAAACAGAAAACCGTTATATTGGAAATGTATGTGATCAACGATGAACAAGCCAGGAGATAGGACGATGGACGAGGCAATGACAAAGTTTCTCTTTTTTTCCTTCATTGTTTTGGAAGTACTTATGAACCAGTTCAAAGCTAGGAATAGGACACATTCAGACAGGAGCACTGTGAACCTTTGGAAGGCAACGGTTAGGTTTCCATACTGACCTTTTTCGGTCAGCTGGATGCAACCATCGTCAGCAACCATCTTTGGAACGAACTGTGACAAGACCCATTCAAAATATGCAAAGAATGGAGGATAGTCGAGAGTCCACTCCGATGTATTTTCAACGTACCATTGTTTCAACGGCAGCAGCTTGGTTATGGAGAGCCAGTTTCTATGAACGTCGAAATCGGTGGAATGGTATGACTGAAAGAGAAGTATCTTCAAGAGCGTTGTTGCCACCCAGATGTTCCAGAGTGAAAAATTATACTGTGTGCTCTGATTTGGATCGGTACTTTCAGGTTCTTCCCTTTCAACAAAGGATGAGGTGGATGTATGTCTTCTACGGGGCGGTACCATTGAATAGGAGTAATGGTGCGATGTTTTTCAATGCTAGTTGTGATTTTGTGGTTCACACAATGCTTCTCTTTAAATATCAACCAAATCCAAGCAACTTAAAAATGAATTGATGGCTACCAGCTCCTTTTAAGAAGGTGTGTTTTTTTGACCAAAAGGGGGTTTGTCGATCTTAGTAAAGTCGGTGAAAGGATTGGTGTTGTTATTGTGTGATTCACAAGCCCTTTCTTGACGTGTACGCTATCACAGGTTGATACAGGCGCACGCCCCATAGCTCGGAGATAATTTTCTCCTAGACACGTTCACCTAAAATGACAGACCGATATCCCTCATTTCTCTGGTCGCAAGCGAGGAAGGAGATTTTTTTTTTTATTTTTTTTTTTTATAGAATACCTTTAACCATACATGGATTTTTATATAACATATAACATATACGCTAGATAGAAATTCATGTATGGTTTTGGTATTCAGTCCAGGGCATTGTTCAAAAAATATTAAAAATTGATGAGATGTATCCTTAGAAAACTAAAAAGAAAGTTGAGCTCTAGATCCTAACATTGATGCTCACTTTTCGTAAACTTGATATGGTATTTATCTTCCAGTTTTAGCAATATATTTCCTATTTTGAACACTATTGATTACTAGACCTGTCACTATTTGATAGAGTGCTCTGACGAATTGAATGTATAGGGTTTTCTTTATCTTCGTCATCATATTAAGGTGACGATAACAAACCAGAGCATCAATGTTCGGATCTAGCGCACAATTGTTTTTTAAGTTTTTGGATGACTAACCTCATCAACTTTTAACCGTTTTTTTGAACAAAACACCCTGGACTGGATACCAATCCCAGACACAGATTTATATGATAT
>JAJLWO010000031.1:0-117493 GCA_030570775.1 Ogataea pignaliae | reverse complement strand
TAACACCCCCACCCCCCCCCCCCCCCCCCCCCATTTATCTTTCTTTTCTTAGAAGACCCTTGGTGCCAAAGAGACAATCTTATTAAAATTCTTGTTTCTTAGTTCTCTGGCAACGACTCCAGTCACTCTCGTACCGATAGGTTCATCCTTTTGATTAATCAAAACGCATGCATTATCGTCGAACCTAACAACCGAACCATCAGGCCTCTGTGAATGACTCTTGGTTCTAACAACAACGGCCCTACAAATGTCACCTCTTTTCACCCTGTTCGAAGCTGCAGATCCTGTAATGTGTGAGTTGAAAGGCTTGGCCTCTTGAACGACAACAACAACCTTGTCACCAATCTTGGCAAAATTCTTAGGATTCTTCCTCAAAACCTTGATACATTCGACTAACTCAGCTCCTGAATTGTCAATCACCCTTAGCATTGTCTTCAAGTAAATCATTGTGCGATCTGTTGATGTCAAGGTTTGATGAGGATGGAGCAAGTGAAAACAGTGATGGCTCAAGATTCAAGAACTTTTAATCCTTCTAAGTGTATGACTGATTCAATATGTGATGATACCGAGTTGATTGAAGACGAGTCTGGGGCATCACCATCTATGAATTCATTCATGAGCAGTAGAGAAAATGAGGCTCTTGAGTTGCAAAAAACCCACAAAGTGGAAAGTTTCCACCACCAAGGACATCTTTTTGTGAGACAACTTGCACCTCTGCACCATACAAGAGGAAAGGTAAAAAAAGATTCAGATTGTTCTTACGGCATATATGACGTCAGTATATTGAATTTAAAACTCCATAGAATAAGAGACGCGTTAGTCAAAGAGAGAGAGACCAAACTCAAACTCAGAACACCAAACAGACCAGAGCAGGGCGTTAAAGATCCCCATAAATCTCCACTGCTTCTTCAAAGTTACTCTAAGAAGCCGATCGTCCATCAAAGAACTACACGATATATTCCAATTGCCACAGCTAAGCACAGCACATATACCATATACCTCCAAAATACACATGCAAAAATGGAGTCAATAAGAATAGATGCCTCCCTCTTGCAACAGCATGCCAAAAAGACCGTCCGTATCACGGGGAAAGTCACAGCCAAATCACCATCTTTACAAACGGCAACGTTGGAAATAAACGGTCCTATTACACTCAGATTCCAACATCAAGATGAACTCTTGGATTCTTTGATTGTGGGCCACTGGTACGAAGTCATTGGTCTTGTTAATGAGTCTGATTTGGATGTCAGGGTTATTCAGGTAGTTCATTTTGGTGAAGGGATCAATGAAAGGGCTATTTTAAAGTTGGTTGAGGTGACGCACAAGTTCCCTGAATTGTTCTACACAAAGGTTTGATGATGATGATGTTGATGTCGCTGCTGTTTTTCTTTTCATGGAAGGTTTACGCCTTTTTCTCTGCAAAGAAGTGTTTAGTCGCTTTATATGTATTTAAACTTTTTCAAATAAGCTGGTTGGTGTTTCAAAATCTTTGCTGTAGACGACTGCCTGTCTTTCAACACTTAAATTTTGATTTGTAAAGCAGCAAAACATTTTCAATGGTGCTAAACCCTTTCGATTGCGTGACAGATCCTTAGGCTAGAATAATATATCACAGTCATCGATATCGCACGGTAACCGTATTAGATTCTACTGCGTCGAATACACCGTTAAAGAATGAAATCAGACATAAATGCAATTGACAAAACTGGAAACATGGAAAGGAAGACATGTGCAGGGCACGAAAAGTAATTTCAATAAAGACTCGATGGATACTAAAAGCAGAGAACTAATGTGGAAAATCAAGGTGGAAATAGAAAGAAGGGAGGAGAGGGGAAAGGGGACCAAATACAACTGATCATGAGTAGAGCAAAGATACTACACCACACACTGATACATAATGAAACTCAGGGAGCAGACATGATACAAACTACTCCTGGTTCAAAATTATGCAACAATATGGAGTGTGTGAAACAGAAATGAGAAAAATGAGAAAACAAGCGCAAGGTAAAAAAAAACCTAACGGCTTATTCGTTCCATCTCTTCTTCTTCAACTTTCTGTAGGAACTGTCCAGAGAGGCACTTTCCAACCTTTCACTTGCTGCATACCAACCAACAACACTAGGGAACGGAGCAGGAGTAGCATAGTTGATCAAAGAACTAGCGGTATAAGACCAACCAGGAGTCACTGTGGAATAGACATCAGCAGACCCAGCAGCGGTGGAGTAATAAGTGACAGAAGAGGTGGGAAACCTTCTGGACCAGGTAGTAGCGGTGACTGTACTACCAGGTTGCATCTGCATTGGGGCATACCTTGTCTTACCTGTTTGCAACGTATAAGCGATGCTCATGGAAGCAGAAACATCAACACTCACCGAGGCACTCAGCTCGTCTGCAGGTGGACTGCCTGAGCCGGAGGTATCCACTGTACCTGTCATTCCCTTCAGGGTGAACCTGTCTGAGTAATGGATGGTATAACCTGAGGAGTAAACCGCATACACCTGTAAGAAAAATGTACCTGATTCAGCATTTGATGCTTTGAACACAGCATCGTATGTACCATTGGTTAGCTGGTCATAGGTGATTGCGTCAAGAGATTGAAGGCCCTGAATGTCGCTGTTTGAACCTGTACAGAGCAGGAAGGTGAATGTGTCTACTTTTGAGAGTTCAGGAGACGAGCCGTCATCTTCCAGAGTGATTGGTATGGTTATTGTATCATCGTCTGCAGTGTATGTCTTACCAGACGCTGGTGATTCGATCGAAACATCAGCAAACACTGAGATTGATACAAGCTGGATGAGCAGGAAGACAATTATGTTATTTAGATGCATGATGGTGGTTATGTTTGATCCTTGGATATATTCCTGTTGTTGATTGGATCCTTCCTTCCGATTAATCTCTCAAGTTGCTTGCCTGATGCTAGATGAGGGAAATTGTAGACGTGAGTATTGATATTTCAACCGAGATGTAGAGTATTTGAGACTGATACCGTGATCTGGCAAAGGAGAAGACGACGAAGAACAGTAAGAGGTAACGATCGTGTTTAACTTGATTTTTTTTGTCTATACGACTTGTTGACAAGCTTTTTCTTGTTATAAGTGATGATTCTATACTGAATGATGGCTGGTGATTACTAGTGTAAAGAAGAGGTGTTGGGAAGTAGAAGCAGAATGGAAGAACAGTATACAAGTATACTGTACACTTTATACGCCTACTCTACTCTCATTCCACACAGTGTGGTTTATGTATGTAGGTTTAATACGTGCACACGCTTCAACCATGCACTTTTTCTTAGCATACAGAAAATAAAAGAAGGCTTGGGTGGACCAGGAGAGAGGTTGGACTATCACTACATTCTACCAGCTAGCAACCAGTAAGATACCAGTAAGCTATCCAATACCAATAGACATATTTGTCTGTAGAAATAGAGATACAGCAGCATGGCCCTTGTTTTCAAATTGAACTTTAAACACAAGTTTCTGTCCAATTCGATCAAGAAGAGAGCCAATAAGTTGATCGTGTGAAGCTCTACCTGGGAAGAGGCTTCGTTGGCGCCTGCTGTGGGCAGGATACCCACCGGGAAAGCCCCACTCTTTTATTACGTAATGCATTACGCAACCACCACCCTAAAGTCTATGTAGATCATCACCAACCACACACCGCAGAAGACAAGAGAAAAGACGAGACAATGAATGCGTATAAGATCCATCTTCTTTTCCCCCCTTTTATCTCAAAACAAACCTGCTTTGTTTCTTCCGTAAGATTCCCCAAAGAAGCTACACCGGAACACAAACAGCACCACCGTCTTCTTTCTCGAGATTCCAAACACTAAATCTCAGTTCTGTTTCTAAACCACTTAAGATCAGTATCGATCAGAATGGATCAGTCTCAGTTTGTTGGGGGTTTCAATCAAGGGGTTGGAACTGGATCACATCAGTACGATCAGCACAACAGTACCAACAATAACAGCAACAGCAGCCAGAATCAATCGATGAATGGACATATCAATATACAACAACAGCAGCAAAATGGCCCCCATTACACGTTACCCGGTATAATGCAATATCTACAGTCACAGTTTACTCTCATCGAAAAGAACAGAATGATGAACGATCTAGAAAAGTCCTCCTTGAAATTGAAGATTGTTGAATTGGAGAGTGAGAGAAACCTTTTGACTTTGCAAAATGAAAGACTCAATTTGAGGGTTAAAGAACTAACGACAAGATTGGAGTCCGCCACGGAAAATAAGGGTTCCAACAGTACCAGTACCAATACCAGCACCAATATCAGCAGTACAGGTCCATCAGATGAAACTAGCCTGTTCAAGAGTCGACATGATAGATCTTCTAAAGATACATTGGGAACTGCAGAACCTTCAGCTGATGACTCCTCATTACTGGATCTGAAAACCATCGATGTCACCAAACTAGTCAAGGCAAGACAGTTCTTGAAATCAGCCACCAGTGAAATACTCTACATGCTCAAGTCTCCCACGTTGGATTTGTCGGATCCGACCCAGCTAACGAGTGACGACTCCAATCATCTCTACGTCCGTCCAAGTTCCATCAATGCTCATATGACTGCGTCACCATCTTCAAGAGATATCAACTCACTCAATCTGAACGATTTGGCCAACGACGAATACGTTGACATGGCCATATCACTGGCCCCTCCTTTCAAATCCAAAACCGATTCTGATCTTGAAAATGGCAATGAGTCAGATTTGGAATCTACAAGGGGGTCATCTAATGGTACCGAAAGTGATGCAGAAACGATCATTGAAGACAATGAAAAACAAACATCAACCACATCTACCCAGCAGCGGAAAAAGAAACCAATGAAAATTTTGAAACGCAACAAGGGTTCCCATTCAGTCAATGTTTCTCCCTCTCCAGTGTATTCGATAAACACCATATTCTCTCCAGCAAGATGCAAGCTAACAAACGGTCTCCTAATATGCTACATTTCTGAGCGCAATCTCATCAAGATATGGACCAATCTTGATTCTGAAAAAACCCTCAAATTAACCCTTAATTTACCGCAGTATGTGACAGAAATCACCGATGCCGTTGTCAACGATAGGTTTATTGCCATCACAACCTCAAAGGAGGTTTACGTTTGTTCCAGAGACCAACCTAATGGTACTGAACTATCCAATATATCTCCCTTCTACAGTTCAGACGAGAAAATAAAGAGCATCGATTTACAAAATGATACAGTCTTGATCACAGGTGAATCTGCGGTGGACCTTCTTCAGATTGCCCTCGAAGCCACTAATTTGAAACCA
The DNA here is from genome assembly GCA_030570775.1 of Ogataea pignaliae. Classification (NCBI taxonomy): domain Eukaryota; kingdom Fungi; phylum Ascomycota; class Pichiomycetes; order Pichiales; family Pichiaceae; genus Ogataea; species Ogataea pignaliae. The sequence goes on along the minus strand of JAJLWO010000031.1, from coordinate 112,209 downwards.
TTGTTCACCACCAATGCCAACAGCAATGGGAAAGTTCTATCCTCCAAATTCTTGAAGGATCAAAGCGTATACGACATTGCCATATTGACTTCCACATCATTGATATTCCAGACTACCAAACAGTCTACGGCATCAGCATCCACAAGCGGGAAGAAGAAGGTCAACGGAGCAGAATCAGAATCAGACAATTCGATCAAAGTTATCTCTTTGACATCATTTATCGATCATCTTTTGACTCCATCATACCTCGTTGTGAATCTATCAATGGGTCTATTCATTATGGACTTTCAAGAGTTGAACGGCTTCGTGCCATTACCCTTATCACCATCAGATGTCGGATCAATGCATATCAGTCTTGACTATTGTCCTGATGATGATACCGTACTGTTCAACAGATCATCAGTGGATGACAAAACAGAAAGCGACACAACGTCTTCTTCATTGATCGATTTGAAGTTTTTCAGGTTTTCCAAGGGTAATGGAATCTTCAGCTTTAGGACGATGCGGTTGGATTCATCCTCAGACTGGTGCTCCGTTGGGAAATTGAGCGATGAATCTGATTCCAGCCTGTTGGTTGCCGTTGGAGCGTCTGCTGGCGTTTCTCTTTACGAGGTTTAAGAGAGTATCTCGACTCCAAAATGGTTGAATTACAAGCATAGAACGTGTATATGTACTATTACCCACACTCTGCTTGATGGAAGCAGCTGTATGCCATGCCTGTGTGTTCTCTCGATTCCAATTTGAAGTGTTGTGCTTTCTGCTTTTAATCGTTTTGCCTTTTTTTTTGTTGCTTTCAATTGAAAGCGTTAAATCACCCTTTCATCACTGCATCAGATACATTCACCTTTCAAATATGTTTTCCTTCCTTCTTTGCTCCTCCTTCTTACGTGTTTGTGTTCCCTATTTATCCTTTTTTTGTCCCTTGCTTTACTGTCTATACATAGATATTCTAATCGTACATGCCATTCATAATGAATTTACAAACACTGTTAATGGCGAACGGTTCCACACAAATTTTCTTCATGGTAAGTGCATCATCCACAAAGTCTACCCGGGCGAGAGAGAGAGAGAGAGAGAGAGAGCACATATGCCTCTTCACGTTGATTAACAGATCTTGAACGGGAACTTTGATTAAACGTACACACAAAAAACACATAAGTTGAAATGAAGTGAACCAGGAGAGAACGAAACAAAAAGGGAGATAAAAGGCAAGTACAGAAAATGACTCGTCTTTTCTCCCATATTTTTGGTGTTGTAACATTAAAAGCACATATAGTTTCAAAAACATTCTAAATACACGGCATTAGGAAAAACAATTTTGTTAGAATTTTTAAGGGGAGGTGGTCCGACTTTTGGTTTTTTTTTGTCATTTCTGATAGCGAATCAACTTAGTTGATCAAGTTGAAAGCAAAGGCTAGCAAAGCACCAATACCAACGGTAGAAGCAGCGTTCACGGCAGCACCTGCGCCGGAAGAAGTTGAAGTAGCAGAAGTAGAGGAGGAAGCGCTAACTGTGACGGTAACAGTATCGGCTTCAGTTGAGGTCTCATCAGCAAAATCAGAGTAAGAGTAGTAGTCATTATCGGTAGCGTTGAAACAGGACAAAGCGTATGTGGAAACCTTGAAGACCGATTCCTCAACGAAGGAAACATCGGCACAGGCATAGTGGGTGACGTTGGAATCATCTTCCAAAGCCATGTATTCCAGTTGGATAGTAGCATTATCACCACTGTTAATACTCGATGGCTGATCCGGTAGGTAGAAACAGGTGTGACCGATACTGATCTGAGTGGTGACATTACCGCTTGCCCATTCGTCAAAGTCGGAGTTTTCAGTTGGGTTGTTGTCGTAGGAGATTCTCAACGAGACGGACCAGGCAGAGTGAGACTTGGCAACCAAGGCGACGAAACCGTCATCCAATGGGAACTCCGATCTGTTTGATGGAGCGGAGTAGGAACCACATGGAGCAACGGTTTCAGCATCCTCGGACCATTCTCTGTCAGGTGGGTACAAGATGGCGATTTCACCCATGGTTGTGGCATATTCGGAACCGTGCTCTAGTGCTAGAGCTTCGGCGAAAGCAACTGGGTTGGCATATGGAACAGCCATGGCTGAAATGGCCGGAATCATGGCTAATAGAGCGGAGAATCTCATTGTTGTTATGATGAGTCTAATATGGTATGCTATGTAGAAACGATGCTAGGGAAGAGAAGTCCAAAAGAGATAATCAAGAATCAACAAAAACAGAAGAGGATCATGTCTTTGAAAGGTGCTTTAATACGCCTCTAATTGAAAAGTGGAAAATGGATTGACTAAATAGCCCAAAGATGCAACTTTGAAAAAAAAACAGGCAGGTCAAGAGAGTGGAGATGCAAGCATCATCCTTCTACTTCAGTTGGAGTTGAAGGAGAGAAAGACAGATTTCGGTGTGCCATTCGTATAGATACAGACAGATGCAGACATCACTGGCCACAATCAGTCGAGAATCCCGGACAGAATCAACAATAAGGTTGGGAAGACGCTCAAGAGAGAAGTAATCTTAAGAATCGCTCGTTCAGCATCGAATATATCGGGTATGTTATTCTAGCAGCGTCTTACAGATGGGAGGCTTATTTAAACAATAAATTATATCCTCCAACGGTATGCTTGCGGCTATTGTTTCACAAAAGCTTAAACCAGTATGGGGCATAGTCTTGACCTCGATGCTATTTTTCCGAGTTCGAACTCTGAGAGGTAGTTTAGGATTTCAAAAGGTAACAACTAGATGGTCAATACGCTCTGTGCCTGTATGTTGAAAAGAATGACGTTTAAGTGCTAAGTGGTTATAGTCTTTCTTTCTAATTATACGTAGAAAAAGGAAACTCATAAGGCTGCATGACGCCGCACACATGTGATAGTGAATAGAAGGTTTAAATCTGTTATTGTATGCAGTCTATTTAAAGTTCAAACTTTTTCTTTTGCCATTTTCGTCGCGGGAGAAACGGCGGAAGAAATCTGTCACATTGGCTATGGCTTACAATCTTCAACTGGCGCCTAATCCTGGAGGTACCGTCCTTAATAGCAAAGGGCGGAGAACGGAGAACTCTTGGATTTCGGGACCTTGAAGTTTGTATGGTCGAGTAGACAAAACCTGTCGCAAGATTAGAGGGAAACAAAACATCACTTGGTTGTTCTAAGGAAGGACGACGAGATTTACCAGTAATATCTATAAGAACGTGATATATATATAAATTTGAAAGGTGTACATAGCACAGAAGAACAATGAATCTCATTGCAAATCCTTGATCGCTATCGGTTCCATTAGTTGTTAATTAAAAATTTAATGTTTTTATAACTTATCAGGGGCTTAACGTGAGGCTCCCAAAAGTGATTCTGGTTTCTGTAGTCCATCGTGTAAAACAACTCTTATGACAAATGCTATTCAGCAGACCCCAGTCTGTCATTCGCTTACCTGCTAAAATGCAAGATTGTTCGTAAGTCAACCTTTGCCTAGTGGATTTATGACGAGGTGGATTGGCTCCGTCAACCACTCTTCATTACTACCCGATCCAAGTAAATGAAACTATGTTTGATCTCTGTGGGGCTGAACTGCTCACGGCAGCAGTAGTGGCGAATACTCTTCCTCTTCCTCACAGAGCTAGCCAAATACTGTAGGTTGTTCCAGCAGATCACATAATTGACCGATGGCGGTAGATGTGCGGCTTGCACCGACGCACAATAGTGATCGTTTCCTCGAGAACGATCCTACAGTTTATTCAGATTCGGTATATGGCAATTCTGTACATTTTCGTGCCTGTGGAAGCTAAACTGGGGAGGATATTGACAAATCACAGCTCATCAAATGCAAATACAACCGCAGATAGGGGCCAATCAAGAATAAGAGACTTGTGTAAGGAATCACCCGTCTGGGGATTGTTGTATTGAACCCACACCCACACACCCAAGATATACTATACCGAGCATGTGTAAAAGAATAGCATCGCCCCATATAGAAAGTGAAAGAAGCTGAATATCAAAGTATTGAGAGCCAGCCCACTGATATTCAAAACTGTGGTGAATGTTTCACCATCACCGGTGTTACAATCAATGGCCACATCCAAACCACGACCTCTACTTACTCCTCCCCCGTCTCCGTTGTAACTATACCCATTGATGCTTGAGTAACAGTCACTCTTTGAACTTGTGTAGTTGTTTATTTCAATTTGGTTATCCGTCATCAGCACCAATATCCTATCCATCGCTCGTTGGATCATGAAGTTGACGGCGTAGTATACCAAATAGTGGAAAATAAAATGACCTATGACTAGCCCATACCCAAGCTTACACTTCCCTACCAAGTCATCATCATCTCCGTTTTGCTTGGCCGACTGGGGATGCCCCTGCTCAAGTATGATCTGTCCTGCCAAAAACCGTTCCAAGTTTGTGCTTGATAGCAGTGAAATTGATCGAGCCTTTATATTTTCAAATGATAAGGATCTGTGGTGTGCACGGGCGATTGGGAGCAAAGACGGAATCATATCAGTTTGAAAGTTGACAGGTGATGATGGTTTAGTGTCAAAATTGCAGATCAATTGCCCCACATCTTGGCTCTTATTCTTTCTTGATCCATACATCACGTTCAATATTGTATATATTACCAAGTGTAAGATGAGCATAAAAGTGAAAGACATCACGAGGAGACCAAAATTGATATATTTCAGATCGATCAGTTGGAAAAATAGGGCAAAGTACTTCTGATTGCGCCTATAGAGTGAAATATTATCTCTGATTGCCTCTTGATCTATATCAGCAGGATTTGAATAAAACATTGATATATGGACACCTTTTGATCCAAAGAGAAAAAGGTAGTTTGCAAGCAGTCTTATCTGGTTGACACTGCTATCATCAATGAATGCTTTTTTACTCAAGTCGGACCTTGCTTGAAAGGCTCTGTTGGTCTTTTTGGTTGCTCGAAAGTTTCCACTCTTCATGTTTTCTTTGGGAGCATATTCTTCAGACAATGACATGGACATCAAGGTTTGCATCGTTGCCCTCCGATCGATTGTTTCAAACTTGGAGTTTTTCATATAAGTATTGCTCAGGTAGAGTTTCTCGCTCCGTATTTCACCTTGAATTCTGCATTTGATAGTGCTAAAGCTATACTCACAGCTCAAGGCAACAGAACCATTTTCAATGAACACTGGACCAACGTAAGTCAGGTCAGGCTGCGGAAAAGGAGGATAAAGGTAAAATGTATCTTCATAGACTGGAGGACTATCTTGCTTTCTCGCTTGATCCAAGTTGGCTACTCTCTTCATGGAGGTTGTAATGTCGGAAGTGGGTAATGAGTATTGACCTAGAGTAGAATGTTCATCCAAGAAGTGATACGTCTCCATATTTACCTGAAAAGCTGGTAACTTGAATTTGTTGGTAAATAAGTATGTCTCTTGGAGATAATCAGTGTAGATCAAGAGATTTGCAAAAAATACAAACAGAATCGTGAGCAAGACTCTTTTGACGTTGAAGTGTTTCAGTGTCACTTCTTGAGTATTACCATACAACATTGAAAATGCTTCAAGTAATGCTTAAAATATATGAAATCTCAAACCATTTCTTGAGTATTCAATGCCTGTAGGATAGTGGTGAATTGTTATCAGAAGGGGAGTGATTGGAATCTATCCCTCTTTCAGCCTACAGTTGACTACATTGAAGGAGTCGATCGACCCGACTTGAATATTTCACAGTCGACTATACTAGTTCTTCAGCTTGCCAAAGAATCAACAACACCCAAAATTTTTCACTCGATGGCCCAAGAGCACTGCCGTTTGGTTCAAACAAACACACCATTTTCACGCAGAATTCGTGCATCTCGCAGCTCCAACCCGTATGGTTTCAAAAGGCTAGGAAACCTCCATAGCATCACTGCAAAAAAAATCGGTTGGAGGAATAATCAACGAAAATCTTCACTTATTGCAGGCTGAGCAAGTAGTTAGTCATCACCATCACCTGAGCGCACTAAAGATATCCTTGGATGATGTTGATCGGTAAATTACCCCAGGTGCTAGGCCTTCAAAGCTTGGCTCGTTCAAGCTTGAGGTCTATGACAGGCAACCAGACACAACGTCATGCTCCAAAGCTTACACAACGTTTATTCCACACATCACAAATAGCCAAGTCATACGAGGAGGAGAAAGTCATCATTGACGAGCTATCAGGTGCTTTGTCCGATGTTGATTCCCACAGATTGGGAAGAATGAGAAACATTGGTATTTCGGCGCACATTGATTCAGGTAAGACGACCTTCACGGAAAGAGTCCTATACTACACGGGTAGGATCAAGGCCATCCATGATGTTAGAGGTAGAGATGGTGTTGGTGCCAAGATGGACCATATGGATCTAGAACGTGAAAAGGGTATTACCATTCAATCCGCTGCAACATACTGTACATGGGACAAAGGTGACCAAGAGTTCCACTTTAACTTGATTGACACCCCAGGCCATATAGATTTCACGATTGAAGTCGAAAGAGCATTGAGAGTGTTGGATGGTGCGGTCTTGGTCGTTTGTGCTGTTTCTGGTGTTCAGTCCCAAACCGTTACCGTTGATCGTCAAATGAAGAGATACAATGTTCCTCGTATTACATTCATCAACAAGATGGACAGAATGGGTGCCAACCCTTGGAGAGCCATTGAGCAGATCAACACCAAGTTGAAGATTGCAGCAGCCACTTTACAAGTTCCAATCGGTTCTGAAAAAGACTTGATTGGTGCTGTTAACATCATTGACAGACAGTCCGTTTACTTTGAAGGATCCCAAGGTGAAAAATTGAGAATCACGCAAGAGATTCCAGATGACTTGAAAGAACTTGTTGAGGAAAAGAGATCCCTATTGATTGAAACTTTAGCCGATGTCGACGACGACATTGCTGAATGTGTCATTGAAGAGTCTGAACCAACTGTGGAGCAGATCAAAGCTGCCATCAGAAAGGCCACAATTGCAAGAAGATTCACTCCTGTTTTGATGGGTTCAGCGCTAGCGAACAAAGGTATTCAGCCTGTTCTTGATTCTGTTGTTGAATACTTGCCAAATCCTTCTGAAGTCCTCAATACAGCTTTGGACATTGCGGACGCCGAGGCCCCAGTGAACTTGACACCGGCATCCAACGAGCCAACCGTTGCCCTAGCATTCAAGTTGGAAGAAGGTAACTATGGCCAGTTGACTTACTTACGTGTTTATCAGGGTAAGCTAAAGAAGGGATCCATCATCACCCACGTCAAATCAGGAAAGAAAGTCAAAGTTGCAAGATTGGTCAGGATGCACTCCAATGATATGGAGGACGTTCCAGAGATCCATGCTGGTGAAATCTGTGCCACTTTTGGTATTGACTGTGCCTCCGGTGATACCTTTACAGATGGTTCTGTCGATTACTCGATGAGTTCCATGTTCGTTCCAGATGCTGTTGTTTCTTTGGCCATTCAACCAAAGACCAAGGATGCCGCCAACTTCTCCAAGGCTGTGAATAGATTCCAGAAGGAGGATCCAACCTTCCGTGTTCACTATGACAAGGACTCCAAGGAGACCATTGTTTCCGGTATGGGTGAATTACACTTGGAAATTTACGTTGAAAGAATGAGAAGAGAATACAACGTTGACTGTACCGTTGGTAGACCAAGAGTCTCCTACAGAGAATCCGTTCTTGGCGCCTCAGCTTTCGACTACACGCATAAGAAGCAATCCGGTGGTGCTGGTCAATTTGCCAAGGTTATGGGTCAATTTGAAGCGACTTCCTTGGCTGACCGTGCTGAGATTACAACCATTGCTACCGAAGATATCACTTACCGTAACCACTTCCAGACCAAGATTGTTGGAGGTAAGATTTCGGAGAAGTATTTGGCTGCATGCCTGAAGGGTTTCGAAGACAGTTGCGAGAAGGGTCCATTGACCGGTTCAAGAGTCTTGGGTGTCCACATGGTCATTGACGATGGTGCTACCCACGTTGTCGATTCTTCCGAATTGGCTTTCAGAACCGCCACCCAATTTGCATTCAAGCAGGCTTTCATGAAGTCCAACCCGGTCATCTTGGAACCTATGATGCATGTTGAAATGACTGCTCCTATTGAGTTCCAAAGTGCTGTCATTGGTTTAATCAACAAGATTGGTGGTATTATTCAAGATACAGAAAACAGCACTGATGAATTCACCATTACTGCCGACTGTTCTTTGAACAATTTGTTCGGTATTGCCTCCAATTTGAGAGCAATTACACAAGGTAAGGGAGAATTCACTATGGAGTTCAAGAACTACCAGCCGGCCCCTCCTCAATTGCAAAAGCAACTCATTGAAGAGTACCAAAAGAAATTGAAGGAAAAAGCCTGAGACATTCTTTTTGACATGAAGAGCTGACTTTTCTCTAAATTACACTCACACATATATATATGGTGCACTACTTGTTTATAGTTTCCTGTCGACACCGAGGAAAATAAAACGTTTTCCTGCCCCTCAGATAAATGAATTTTAGATTTATTCCCTAGATATACCATGAAATTAAACTTATTTCTCCATGAAAAATCAGGAGGCACGAAAAATGCTCTGAAATAAAAAGCACTGTCGAGCCTGTCTGGCTTGACGGTACACGCTCCACGTAAAGAGCATGACCACCAATAAGGGATAAAACAGATGTATCTCCTCACCGAACATCCGTTAAACCCAGCGACGAGCTTTTCCCAAACGTAGTAAACACCGTTTTCAACGCATATTCTCGTCAAAACAAAAAAAGAAAGAAACACGGTGTATATTAGCTTTAGGTACAACCTATTGAGGTGCAATTGTGTTTTTCTTTTCTCAAATCCCCCATGTCATATATTGGCAGCTGATCAGAGGCGAGACGACCAGTACCAGTTTGACAATGAAGCTTGTTCAACTCTTTGGAATACTCTCAAGATCAACCTTTCCAGAATCTATCCAGCTCTGATCAACCAATTTATCCCTGGCAGCATATAGATGCTTGTAGGATGCCTTAATCGTACCTTCAGAAACACCAGTCTTTTCTGAGATGTTAGGCAACGTCACACTCTGTTTGAAAACAGCTGTTGTGAAATAGATGACCGTAGCAGCAATGGTAGTTGGAGACCTACCCTCCAAGACTCCAACCTCCTTCAAACTACGGGCAATATGCTGTGCAGCACTAGTAACCTGTGGAGGCAACCCCAAATGAGAACAGAATCTACCAACCAAATCCTCTGGGTTGGTTTGAGTTGTTGCTATGGATTCATTTTGATACGTGATGATACCACCTTGTTCCTCGTTCTTCTTTTGAATGATCTGATTGATAATCTTAAAAACTTTTCCAATTTCCTTACGAGGAACGTTCGTCAATGCCCAAATTTCCCTAAAGGAACGTGAAACGTTTGCCTTTCTGCATCCCAAAAATATGGCCCCTGCCATGATACTTTCTTGAGACTTACCCCTTAACATTTTGTCATCGGAAACCAACTTGTAGACTTCCTTTGCACCATCCTGAACAACCTTTGGTAGTTGATAACCTTCGCACATTTGAGAGATTCTTGCAAAGGCAGCCTGTAATGCATGGTCTCTCTTATCAACTAAAGATTTCCCCTGTGTTCTATTCAACTCTCTGGCCAATCTACCACCATCCGTTCCAGCACTAATAACGGTTGACAACTGATCAGAGTCCAATATTGAATTAGTTGCTTCACCAACACGCGAAGGATCATCACCGTTTTGGTCATCATTGTTGAAAGTTCTCCATTCAGATCTGGTATCGATGATTCTTGAACAGAGAACCAGCCCACATAAGGCACAGACAATATCACCCTCACTGTGCCTTTCGACTAGTTCTGGGGGATACACTTTACATTCAGGACAGGCAAGAGTAACGTTCAAATTGACACCTTTGAAAGGTTTACTATCAGTTGGAGAAGGCATGATGGATCCAGTCTTTATTGTACTGGATCTTTGAGTTGACCTTCTTTGTTTGTTGGATGCCCTTTCTTAGAGAACTAAAAAGGTCAGAGTGAGAGAGAGCAAGAGGGACACAGAGAGGAGAGGCTTAAAGAGAGAGCTTGATGTTGATGTCGACGATGGGCCGTTTACTGATCGATCAAACGGAGGAGAGGGAATGGATGGAAAAGTGTTCCCTTGCCGGCTTTATCCTTTCACTCTTGCTTTCTCACCTGGTACTCTTGTGTTGTGTGGATACAGAGATAGACAGAGAACTAGAAGAAGAAAGGGAAAGAAAGAGATGTTGATGATGACAAACCAAGAGTACTCTGTCCATCCATGTATAGTATATATAATACACTGTAGAACCCTCTCCACTTTTCAAGGCGGTGGCAAACCAGACAAACACAAAATAAATATTAATGACGTGAACGCTTATGTAATGTGGCTGCCTTGCCTGTGCCCTTTCCATGCAATGATTCTTTTCACAGCTACTGATTCCATCCTAGGGAGAGAGAGAGAGATAAACAGATATGTACACATGACAGGACAGTGTAAGACATCTCTTCTTCATCACATAAAGTACAACAAGAAGACTGACTCATCACAGCGTAAATACAACTAACCTGTCACTTTTCATTCAACTCCAACCAGTCACCTATAAAATTATTTGACTGACTAATACTGGGCCGATTCTTATCAACTCCAACTGCAGCAGCGGCAACTATAGATAGCCTAACAACTATAACTCTTAACTATCACCAACAACAAAACTCATAATAACAACCCTCAACAAAATGTCAAACAGTCGCAAGAAGACCATACTCAAAGTGATTATCCTTGGAGATTCAGGAGTCGGTAAGACCTCTCTAATGCAGCAGTTCATCAACGGTAAGTTTTCACAACAGTACAAAGCTACCATTGGTGCAGATTTCCTGCCAAAGGACCTCATCATCGACGATAAGCAAGTCACCATGCAGATATGGGATACTGCCGGTCAGGAAAGATTTCAAAGTTTAGGCGTGGCATTTTATAGAGGATCGGACTGTTGTGTTCTAGTCTATGACGTTACCAATACCAAATCCTTTGAAAACTTACAGAGCTGGAGGGACGAGTTCCTAATCCAGGCCAACATTAAGGACCCTGATAACTTCCCATTCGTTGTCATTGGTAACAAGATCGATGTTGAAGAAAACAAAAGATTGATAAACTCAAAGAAAGCACAGGCCCTATGTACAAATCTTGGTAACTTGCCGTATTTTGAAACCAGTGCAAAGGAGGCCGTCAATGTCGAACAGGCATTTGATGTGGTTGCCCGAAACGCATTGCAGCAGGAAGAAAGTCTAGAGTTTAGCGATGACTATACCGATGCTGTTAATATTCATGTTGATGGTGATAACTACGGTTCTTGTGGATGCTAATGCTGGTGCTTAAACTAGCACGAGTTCACTTCTTTTCGTTTGGAAGTGTGTCTTTTTTATCTTTGTCCCCAGGATGGATCTGGTGCCAGCGATTTCATTTTTCTTTTGTTGCTTTTAATGTTCAATGCTTCACACACACCTCCTACTTTTGATTGCTTTTTTTATGCTGAGTATACTTCCTAATCTTTTCTGATCTTACGCTAGGCTCAGTGATAGGTGTTTTTTGTGTCTCTGCTATGTATATGCTTTTACTATCTGATTGTATTCTCCGTTGTGCCGATGTGAAGTCCCAGAGATTTTATTGATTATTTAACAAAAAACACCAATTTCCCTAGACAGGAAATCTGTTTCATAGTTGAAAATGGAGTGTATTTTAGTATCAAACTCGGAAATGAAGTCAACATTTAATTTGACCGGCTTAAGTGCTTTAAAGGTGTACGGTCTTCTTCAATCCTTTGGAAATAAGTAAATTCAATTGGTGTTACTGTAATTACTCATCCAGAAAATCATTATTTGTTGTTGTTTGGGGGGTTTGGAAGTTGTGGAAAATGATAAGAAAATGGGAGTCATTTCACTACTCAATGTACATTTCTTGGTTCGTGCGGCTCATGGCTTTATTTTTCAGTTCAATGTCAAATCTGTGATTTCCGCAGATGGTCATTTCTTCCAGAATAGGTTCTTTTCCTTTTTGAATGTAGAAGGCTGTCTAACCGGGTTGTACTCTATTTTCCACCGAAAGTTGTTGTGTTCGAAAGAGGATCAAAAATTGGAAAGCCAAGAGTAAATGCTAAGACAGGTTTTCAAGGCACTGGGACTCCATAGCATGTTACAGTTAAAGAGTTCAAAAAAGTCCGTGATCTCCATCATTGGAACCACGGGAGTTGGGAAATCACAGCTCAGCATTCAACTAGCTAAGATGTTCAACGGAGAAGTCATAAATGCAGACTCTATGCAAATGTACAAGCAGCTAGATCAAATAACGAACAAACATCCATTAGACGAAAGAGAGGGAATACCTCATCATGTCATGAACCATATTAATTGGGATGAGGAGTACTTTGTGCATAGGTTCAGAGAGGAGGCCGTTGCAATGATTGACGACATTCACTCTAGAGGGAAACTACCTATCATAGTAGGAGGTACTCACTATTATACACAGAGTTTGCTTTTCAGCAATAACACGATAGAAACCACTGAAAATCACGAGGAGGCCAACAGAAACTCCATAGAACCTGATAGTAGGCTTACAGAGAAAGAACAGTCGATTTTGGATGGTACATCAGCTTTGATTTTTCAAGAGCTAACGAAGAATGACCCAAAAGTCGCTCAGAAGTTCCATCCTAACGATCATAGGAGGATACGGAGAGCTTTGGAAATATACTATCTCACTAAAAAACCAGCTTCTGAATTCTATGCAAACCAAAAAGAAGTCTCATCTCTTGATTCAACATTACGGTACAACACTCTTTTTCTTTGGCTTTACTCCCAACCGCAACTACTGGATCCAAGGCTTGACTCAAGGGTCGACAAAATGATGGGTGCGGGCGCACTTGACGAACTATGTGACCTTTTTGAACAATATCAAAAAGTGGAGTCAGAAAAAGATACAGAGGTAGACTTAGAGCGAGGTGTTTGGCAAGTGATTGGATTCAAAGAGTTTCTACCTTACTTGCTTAAAGAGGGCAATTTTGATAGACTGCGGGAAGCAACAACCACCGAAAAGAAGCTACGTATCATGTCTGATCCACTGTTTGCTCAATGTTTAGACGAAATGAAGTTGCGTACAAGACGGTACGCTAGGCGACAGGTGAAATGGATTAAAAACTCATTAATTCCTGGCCTAGAACCAGAGGCAAAACATGATTGGAAGAATGGAGGCAAAGTGTTTGTCTTGGATGCCTCCGACTTGAACTCATGGGATGCTAATGTGGGTGATAGAGGTAACGGGATATGCAGCGAGTTTTTAACGAAACATGCTAACATCAGCATCGAGCAGGTTCCTCCAAGTTTGCAAGCAAAGGAATTGGGCTTTTTGGAGAATGAAAATGGTGACAAATTTGGCGAGGCAAAGTGGAAACATCATTTCTGCACAACCTGTCTGGATAAAGATGGTAAGCCTTCAGTGTTTGTGGGTGATCAATATCAGCTTCACGTCAACGGAAGGAAGCACAGGCATAATGTGACCAAGGGAAAGCGGAAAAGAGAGTACGAAGAGTGGATGGCAAGAAAGAATGCCGATAGGGAGAAAACGGAGTTGGAGACGGGGACGGTGAACGGACTGGTCAAACCAACAGGATCTACTTAAGATTTATCTTAGAAGCCATCTGGTCATGGAATTGAACACCTTTTGGGACAGGAGAGTTCATTATGGAAACTTATGCTACTCGTTTAAATAACGATTAAATCAATATACCAGAAGAAAAATCTATAATAATACTCATTTTTTTAGCTAACGATGGTGCCACGAAGATAACTATTATAGCTTGGCCTTACCGTTGACCTTGACAGCAATGGCTTCCATCTCAACCAAAATTCTCGAATCAGGGAAAGCAACAGAGATGCAAGATCTAGCTGGCTTGGTAACAAAGTACTTTGAATAAATTTTGTTCAATTTTGCAGCATCTTGAGGGTTACGGACAAACACCAAGACCTTGACACAGCTGCTCAACTCTGCTCCACAAGCCTTCAACGTTATTTCCAAATTCTTGATCGTGTTTTCAGTCTGTTCTTCAATGGTGGTTGGCATGATGGAGCTGTTCTTTGGATCATGACCAACATTCCCTGAGGTGTAGACCATACCTTGGTACACGTAAGCTGGAGAAAGGACCTTTCCTGCCTCGGCCTTACCAATATCTTTCCATTCTAGTTTCGTTGCCATCTTGCTTTCTCTAGATTTGAACTATGACTGATCGACTTGAATAGAACCCTTTGAATGATAAGGTTAACGGGATGTTTCGCTTCATTTCATTCGAAGAACAAGAATAGATAGATAGGCATGTTTAGTTCAAGATGTGTCGGTCGATAAGAGATTCAAGTTGTGCATCGACGGAGAAAAATAGTTTCGCTGGTCCACACAGTACCAAAGATGCGCGCGCGCATTTCCGCCCTATCGGATGATAGCCGACACTCTGGCGGGCGTATGCATAGCAAGTATGACCTTGGGAGATGGAATATATAGGGCTTGCGATTAATTACTTCACTTCCATCTGTAGAAACTAGATAGAGTGGTTTGCAGATGATTTTGAAATGAGTACGTAGTCATCTACGTGATGAACGCTGCATTTGTATGTATATACAATGAGACAATCCAGATTGAGAAAGCCATCGTGTGACCAAAACGATAAATTACTCTTGCTGTTTAATCTTGGGGTGGGCGGATTGCATGTCTATCACTATTTGCATTTTACATATTTTACATACTGATAAACTACGGCACCTGGTGACATGGATAATCAGTCTCATCCTACCCATTTTATCTATTGCTCGAAAAGACGGCAGTTTGGTAACTTGTGAGTGAATTCAAGCGGCCCATAGCCAATAAATCCGAGTGGATCTGCAATCGTAAATTATCACGAACTCCAGAGAAAATGACAGTTTTGGTGACACTCTTCTATCAATCGAAACCAACAGAGCCTTGATTGTTTGAAACAGAAATTAAGACATTGCGTAAATGTGGAATTGCAATTCATTCGTTTTTCTTCTGAAACATAATTTAACACAGAAATTAAAAGACATGCCACCTTTCGAACTGACTACGTCCCAATTGAGCCTAATTAAAATGCATAAAAAAGCTTCCCTCGCGTCTAATCATTAAGGAAGCATGATTAAACTGATGAGTTTACTTGCATTTGTCTATTATAAACTCCTCATTCTTTCTTGTCCAAGGGATGACGAGTCAAACAAGCTCTCCTAATCCCATTATACTTGCAATTGCAACAATTGTTTAAGGTTTCACCATACTCCATTTGTGATGAGTGGGGGAATTGCAAAATAGAGTGCAAATCGTTGAAAAGTTGAATACTTGTGGTTTTTATCTACAGCCAGCCGCTCCTGCACATGTCCGTCCTTTTTGAGTTTTTAAAAATCTCCGAAGGTATACCCGTTGTGCCAATTGACCGATTTAGAGAGCAACGATGAAGTTTGGTAATATTGTTCTCAATGCTTTGCTAAATGACCCTTCGAAAGAGAGGTGATTTATCATTTTAACGTTTTAATCTTGGTAGTCACTACAATTTCGATGAGGCATTTTGAGCTTTCAGGGGGCCAAATCGATAAGAGTTAAATAGATGACGTTATTCCTTACTGTCTACTTTCGATATCGGTCAACATAGAATGTAGTGTAGTTTGCCAACATCTAGAGATTTCGTAGGATGATTTGTCCTGAGGAAGTATGGATCTACAAGGATGATAAGAGTCAGAGGGCAACCTTCGGTTCTTCCACCTCCTAGATAACGCCGATGCTAGAGAAAACAGCCAGCTGTACCCGCAGAATGCATTTAACCACTCTACCTACCCCCTCCACCCCTTCCGCTGATCTAAATTGATTTTCAGGTACTTATCTGCAACAATCTTCTGCTATACGAGACACACGATAGTTGTAATAACTAATAATAATAATCAATTCTATGTGGGAGGCACGTTCAAGTTAAACCATGCAGCGCGGTGGCCTGCCCTTTTCTACTAAGTGACCTACCCATGTGGAAAGGAAAATGAGGTTACGTACACACACGTGTGGTAGGTAGAACGAGCTCAATATTAGTTGGGCCATACTCGACTATGTATGACCTCCTCTACTTGTGGATCTGCTTGAGATGAAAAGAAAACGATGAAGGGATTACGCGTTTTCAAGTGAGAGACGGTTCGGTTCGATCTGGATCTTTTTTATCTTGCGAAGATCATTTGAAAATAAAACGCTCATTCAGCGGTGATGCTTGCGATGGTCGATCATCAAAGGTAGTGCTGCGGTTTTGATTTACCTTACAAGATATCCCTAAGGACGTATAACAGTGGTGGCAAATGTAGGGTAGGTAGTAGTAGTACGGTACGTGCGAAATCTTCAGTTGAATTGATTGTTCAGCTGAATAAGAATTAAACAAGTCTATCTATCAATCACCCTTAGCTCATATACATATATATGCTAACAGTGGTAGCATGCTGTCTCTTTAATTTACCAGGGATAGGATATACACCTGATCATGAGACGCGAGCCAAGTGAGACGCGTTACTAATACTACCTTTCTATCTTCATTAGAAAAGAAGCAGATGGAACGACTTGGCATCGTGTAAGAGGGTCCAGAAACGAAGCATGAACAACCCATCCTTTCGGTATCGGTATCAGTGTATTTGTACGTACATACGTACGGCTTTTGCTTATTTTGGGTGGTGGTTTCTTCCTCTCCGGTGCACTGCGTGCTGTATTTTCAGCCATGATGGAATTTCCCAAGGAAAAGGCTTTTCCACTTCAAACTCTCTACGGCGTATATAGTTAGCTGATCACCTGTTATTATTTTAAGAGGAGGTTCTTTTCAATAATCACAAACGGTTCCAGGATCGAAGCATGTCACAGTTAAACATACACCTGACCTGTATTACATGTATCATCCTGAGCAGCTTGAGTGTTTCCAATTACGCAACACCCTAATCCATACTCCCCCCCCCCCCCCCCCCCCCCCAAGATGAGAATCGGAGATTTGATCAAAAAGCGTGAAAGCAGTAGTGCCAAGCTTCCATGTTGGGGGAAGGAAGGGGGGGAAGAGAGCAAGAGCCTTCTTTGGTGTTTTTGGCAACCTTCTTTAGGAGAGTATCTGAATTCATTCATTAGCGTACAACTTCAGATCTTTCCCAATTGGGAATGAATGCGCCGCAAAGCCGTTCTTTAAATGTTTGGATAAAACTTTTTCAGTGTAGTTGCTGCAGCTTGTACTATTGTTATCAAGATGAGTGTTGCATCGGAATTTCAGGGGGGGAAAGAAAAGACATTCCTAAAGCCGCATGCATCTGTGCAATATATAGCAACCTGAACACGTTATATGCCGTGGAACAATGGAATTCAAAAATAGAGTTTTTGTACCGCGTGGACACGCAACAAGTACCGTGAAATATTTTGTACACTACTCTCTTACTTAGGCAGCAGCAGCAGCAGCAGCAGCAGCAGCAGAAGCGCTTCCATTTTTAGCTGCGGAGTTTTTTTCGATGGCATGCATTGTTTTTCCAGTTTGATTGCGTGGCTGTGTGTGTTGTTTTTTGCTTTCTTTTTTTTTTTTTTCAAATAGGGCCAATTTCAAAGACCAGCATTATTCTTGAGGCCCTGAGTCCTTATTGATTGGGGCCTATTATTCTTTTGAACTTGACTTTAACCATCAAATAGTACCTGCCTAATCGCTTCTACTTAAACTTCATCCTACTGAAACTTGTTTTCTCTCTCTCTATCTACTCGTCGTTCTTTCATGACTCTACCTTTGGAATCACTTTAGGTTGCAAAGCAAAAGAAAGAGCAAAGCCAAATCCTACAACCAACCTCCGTTGTCCATACCCATACGCGGCATCTAAGAATCATACTGAATTCAGTAAGGGTTCTATCCTCTTTTTCCCATCCACAGTCATCCGAAGTTGATTTATTAATAACAGAATCTCCAGTTCTTTAGCCTTTTCAAAAGAATCTCTCTACACTCGCTCATCCAAACTCAAGCAAATCATTCTCTCGCTCATACATCCTTTTGCATCTTCAACATTATCATCATCATCAAACTCCTTCGTGATCGTACAGCAGTTCTATCAATCAATTAATCAATAAACCAACAAACCGATCAACCAACCAATCAATCAAACTTCCAACCATGTTATACGTTCTAGGTGTTGAATCACAAAAGATACAAAATTTGAAGCGCTCAACAAAGGATCTCATATCGAGTAACTCCGAAATAATACCCGCCATCGACTGGAAGCTAGTAACTCTATGTACCATTTGGTACTTGACTTCTGTCATTTCGTCAAACTCTACAAAATCAATCTTGAGATCGTTCAGTTTCCCGGTGACTCTCACTGAAATCCAATTCATCATGAATGCTTTCTACTGTCTATTGACGGTGGCATGTGTTAAGAAGTACGACTCTGTCTTTGCATCCCATAGACACCACATGAATCCAAATTCTTTATACGCTGAAAAAGACGTTGGTGGTTCATTACTGGGTAGATTCCCAAAGGGTACCTTCCCAATCGATCTGAACAGCTATTCCTACTCCATCTCTAGTGATTTTCTAAAACCTACAGTTTTTGTTTTGAAAACAACTTTGCCAATGGGTATCTTTCAATTCGTTGGTCATATCACTTCTCACAAGGCAACTTCCATTATACCTGTTTCCTTGGTTCACACCATCAAGGCACTTTCTCCACTAACCACTGTGCTAATCTACAGAATACTCTTTGGTCAAAGTTTCAACATCAAGACTTATTTGACTTTGATTCCATTGGTTACAGGCGTCATGCTTTCTTGTGTCAAAAACAGCAACATGCCACTAGATAATGAACTGTTCAACACAGGTTGTATCTTTGCATTCCTATCCATGTTGATTTTTGTCTCCCAAAACATCTTTGCCAAGAAGATTCTCACTTTTGAATCCAAGGATAGCAAGGAAGATGCATTCACCAAGAACCTAAACTTCAAAATAATCAGAGCAGAATCGGCAACAAACACTCCAATTCTACCTGTCTCCATGACCCCAAAGAAGTTTTCACCACCAGTGACACCACTCTTGGGAAATTCCTCGCAATCGCTAAACAAACTAGTCCACAACTCCGAGAAGAAGCTAGATAAGATGTCCGTTCTATTCTACTGCTCCATAGTTGGATTCACCCTGACACTACCGGTGTACATAATAACGGAAATTACAAACAATCCAGTTGTCTCTATAACGCTAATTGATTCACAACTCATGACACTGTTTGCCATCAATGGCCTTTCACATTTCATCCAGAGTATAGTTGCATTCCAGATCTTGGGGTTGGTTAATCCTATCAACTATTCCATTGCCAACATTCTCAAGAGAATCATCATTATTAGTTGTTCTATCTTGGTGGAAGGTACCAAGCTTGGAAGTATCCAGTGGTTGGGATTAGGATTGACCTTTACTGGCCTTTACTGTTACGACAAGTGGGGGATCCAAAGAAAGAGGTGAGTACTCGAACTTCTATACGCAGTCTTTAGCCTGAAGTTTGTTCATAGACTTTATTTATAATCAAGTTTTTTCTTACTACTTATCTCCATATTTGTGAATTTTTAACGGTTTGCGAGCAACCAAGATTTTCACCATTATCATCGTCATCGTTTCTAATTTTGTGTTTCTTTATTATCGTTGCTTATCATTATCCTTTCCTTTCTTCTTCGTGTCGAGATTCAGCATACTGTTCATTTCACTTTTTTTGGACTGATACCCCTTCCTGTACTTTATCCCTCCTTTCTGTTGTTTTCTACCTTCTTCCAAAATTGAAGAATTTCGTTTATTTATCGTGTGTTCTACTTACAAATTGGCACCAGTAATCAATCACATATTGTTTTCCAGAGTATGCAGCTAATGAAATTAGGCAATAGGGGTCTTCTTTGAAACCCTATCGAAAAGAATAAAGTCTATATAGTTTCACACATATACTAGTAAATGTTCCTAATGTTACTACAAAACAAAAAAACTAATGTTTTCCAGTTGGAGTTTCACCTGTCACCTTTGCGACAAACTCCTTTGCATAATCACCAAGGGTGACCATACAGACGGTCTGCCAAACACCCAACATGACTCTTGGAGTCACACCCTTGTACAAACCTGCCAATCCATTGTTGGAATAGATGTATTTGGCAGCACCCAAAACAGACAGATTCTTTGGTCTGTTTGGATCGTTCGTCTTTGATTGCATCTCCACCCTGATGACTTCAATGGGCTGATTCCAAGCGGACAACCCACCACCAATAACTGAAGAACTGATCCTTTCGAAGGCAGACAATCTCTCCTCTTTACCTTTATTTGTAAAACTCCTAATTGCATCCTCAGCCAATCTACTCAATCCGAATCTGGATCCCCAATTCGTCATCTGTCTAATGGCAACGGCATTAACACCCTTATTGATACCCCTAATGCCTTCTTTCTTGTAAATGTCTTGAAAGACCTGGAAGGAACTCTTGGAAGGAGCCCCAGTGGCTGCCTGTTTTGTCCTTGTGATCTCCACCGTTTTCATACATGTACAGAATCCCATCGTAAGATACGACTGGACCAAACCACCTGAAATACCACCTCCAATACCAGCAAGGAAAGGTGATGCACCGATTGATCTAAACCGATGTTCTGTTTCAGAGGAGACAAATAGTAAGACGGCACCTTTTGTTGAGGCTTCGATCCAAGCCCATGGGATTAAACCCTGATAGAAGCCAAGGATACCACCTCTTGACCAGACGTGATTGACTGCCTTAAACATGTTGAATTGTCTATTTGCCGCCATTGTGGTCTTGACCACTTCCAACGGTTGACCCAAGGTTGTCACTTCAAAGAGGTTGAGACCGGCACCTAGAAGGATGTTTGAGAAGGAGACTGGCTTCTTTTTGAATTCTTGGGTTTGGGGTGATAATGATGCAGCCATTTTCTTATGTTTTTGTAAAGTATTCTATTCTACCGTGTGATGGGTAACCGTATAGAGCAAAGAAGGGAGTGGGTAATGGTACAACAGGTAAGGAAGTGGGCTCTTCTGCCTTATCAGTTGTTCAAAGGGGTCAATACAATAATATTAGTACAGCCCAAACTTGAAAAAGATTAGATCGTGTCCAGATAGATCCGTTGTGGTGGTGGAAGGGGTCAATTGATCAAGTAGACAGCAGAAAGAAAAGGTGAAGAATTTCATCAGGCTGTGCAATAGCAAAATCTGGCGCCAGATTGATTGTCTGCCACATTGTAATTATGTGTCAATTGGAGGGTTTGGAGGATAGGTACATTTCTGCCACTGGATAATTACGTGTCTGCAATAAAGGGCCCTCTCTGCTTCCCAACAGAATAATTGCCCAACATCTGAGCCGCATTTGAGCCGGCGGCGGGCGGCGGGCGGGCGGAGGGGACTCGTAGGACAGGGCAGGGGCAAGCAGCGTAGGTAGGGAGGGAGGGAGGTAGATAGCCAGAGTAGGGATAGACACTGATGAGAAAGATAGTGAGTCAGTGAGTGAGTGCTTTGGTGGAGCTCTTTTGCTTTGGATTGGCTTAATCAATTATGAAGGCAGATAAGAGAGAAAAAGAAGAGAGTAGTAGAGATATGATTGGCAGCAATAGGAAGGTAGCGAGCAGGTATTATGGAAGTTGCTCCCAAGTGTAGGAAGGTAGTTAGGATCTTTGGCTTGCTGGTTGGCTCGTTGAATCTCTTAGTATATATATAGACGTTATTTACACAGATCATATCCAGTAGTACCACCAGAAGAATACTTCTGTACAATTACTCTTGAACAAATGTTATTGGCTGTTATGGACCACCAAAGGTAGGAGAAGAATGGTAGCAGGAGTACCGCACACCTATACACCACACTGTCTCTTTCTCTAACTGTCCCAATCAAGACATTCCCCCTTCTGTCTAGAACTTGGCAAAAAAATAACAATTGATTTGAACGAATAAAACCAAACCAAACCAAACCAAACTATTCAAATCCAATCAATCGGCCTGGAAAAAGAAACAAAGATTAAACAACTAACTAACTGCAACCGCCGTGCCGTGCCACGTATATATATATATATGCTGTAAGTCGTATACTAATACTACTACTGTACTGCTGCATGTCACAGACCCGTGCGTATCTCCCTCCCCGTGGGCCTTCCCCCCAGGGGCCAACCCAACAGGGGGGGGCGGAAACAGAAAATTCAAAATTTACTGGGTAATAATATTATAATATACGAAATGGGCAGTTCCGTAAGGGTAAGGGACGACGTAAGGGACGGAACCACAGTTTAAAGGTAAAAAAGTAACAGGGCAGAAAAAAAAGAAAAAGATCATGTTATTCATGGATAACTATTATATACCCTTTTCTTTCTTTCTTTCTTAACTTTCTGTTCGAGTTTCTTCTTGTATCAGATACTTGCTCATCTCTTCTTCTCCTGTTGATTCCTATCTATCTGTATCGACTGTGGCCTCTTGTTACAAGTTTTTCAAAGTTGGTGTCCCAACATATAGCATAGATACCTACAACCAACATCAAGATTGTTTCAGATTGTTCACTTCAGCATCTACCTTTCCTTCCTTCAATAGCATTATTATTACCACCACAACCACCACCACCTCAACAGCCACCCGTCGATCATGTCTGCCGTCACCGTCACTGGATCTTCCAACGATCAAAATGCTTTAAGATCAACAACAACTCAAAGAACAGGCAACATTGGCTCTTTCAAGAATACAAAGACGCTAACATCAGGTCTGAAAACAGTCAATACTCTGGGTGAAGAATTTAACGTTCCTGACTATACCATCAAACAGTTACTAGACTCAATTCCTCCAGAATGTTACCAGAGAAGACTTACAACCTCTTTTTATTACGTCTTTAGAGACATTGCCGTCATCCTTGCCTTTGGTTTTATGGCAAAGACTTTGATTCCAATGCTTCCAACACAATTCTTGAGAGGTATTGCATGGATTGCATACACAATGATACAATCCCTACCATACACAGGTATATGGGTCATGGCTCATGAGTGTGGTCATCAGGCCTTTTCAGATTACGGTTGGGTCAACGATAGTGTCGGTTGGGTGCTGCACTCGTACCTCCTGGTGCCTTTCTTTTCATGGAAGTACTCTCACGGTAAGCATCACAAGGCAACAGGCCATATCGTTAGAGACATGGTTTTTGTTCCAAAGACAGTTGATGAATTTAAAGAGGCTAGAGGATTATCCACCTATGAAAAGATCATGGATCTAACCGAAGATGCTCCAATTACAACCTTGATCTCCTTGTTGGTGCAACAGTTTGGTGGTTGGTGGGCTTACTTGTTCACAAACGTGACAAGTGGTCAGAAATTCCCTGGACGTTCAAAGCTGTCCCTTTCCCATTTCAACCCAACCTCGCCAATCTTTGAAAAACGTGATTATTGGTTCATCGTGCTCTCTGATGTTGGTCTTTTCATTCAACTCTCCATTGTGTACTACGCATACAGTAAATTTGGATTCTTCAACGTTTTCATCCACTGGTTTTTACCATACGTCTTCACCAACCACTGGCTCGTCTTTATCACATACCTACAGCACACGGACATGACATTACCTCACTACGAAGCACACGAGTGGAATTTTGCAAGAGGTGCCGCAGCAACGATCGATAGAGAGTTTGGATTTGTCGGTTGGTTCTTCTTCCATGATATCATTGAAACTCACGTCTTGCACCATTACGTCTCCAGAATCCCATTCTACAACGGTAGAGTTGGAACACAGGCCATCAAGAAGCTCATGGGTCAGCATTACAGGCATAGCGATGAGAATATGTGGGTTTCTCTATGGAAGAGTGCTAGGGCTTGCCAGTACGTTGAGGGTGATCAGGGTGTTCTGATGTACAGAAACGTCAATGGTATTGGTCCAAAGCCAAAGTATTAGGTCATTGTGATGATGATGATGATGATGATGATGAGGAGAAGGAGAGTCAAGATACAGGATTAATATTTTTTTTTTTTTGAACATACTGAGACGGGATGCTATTTGTCCATGCCGATGTATCCTTCATTTTTCTATGAGCTTGGTCTCATATGCCATTCATTTTTTTATCGGTTCATACTCCATCGATTATGCCCATTCTTTCCGTTTTGAGATTAGTGAAAGAAAGGGTTGTTGCTGTCATTGCCGCTGCAACAGCCACCGTTACAGCTTTCCACTCCCCTACTAGCTTTCAACATCATTATTTATTTAGATATAGGTATCTTTTTGTTTTTTTCACACTTTGAATTTCTAGAGCACTCTTTCAATCCTACTTACTCTTTCAGCCTGTTAGATGTTTATTCGTGTTTTCCTCTTGTTGTTCTTTATCGTTTAGATTTCAATCTTTCTTACAAAATACATACGCCCACCTTCCCTGGGCATCGGTGATTGCGGTAGAGAAGATTGCCCTGTACGGCAGTGCAAACACAACCAGGCAAAGAAGCAATCCACAGCCGGTCGGGGTCTGCAATTTGGTTGGCCAGATACACACGCTTTGGAGAAATGAGCAAATATAAACTGAATCATTCCTTTCATTTAGCCCTTCATTCACTTCTTTTAGCTTGTGTAGTCACCGATTTGAATACCAAAGAAATCCATGGGCTTGACTTGGGCAACAAAAAACCACCATTTGGTCAGAGAGAAAAGACAGAATTTCCAACCCTTTTCCGATTCATCCATCCTTCACAGTATACTATTCAGACTACCAACAGCAGGCTTCCTTCATATTCATGACTCTCCTTTCACACAGCACAGCGTTACTATCAAGAATACCATTGAGGCAACTACCGCTGTCATCTGAAGTTATAGGTTGCTGCCAATCGTCTACATTTCATCCATTGCAGGATGGCGGTGGAGGTGGAAAGGTGCTACACCGTAGAAGAACGGCTCAATCCCGATTGTATGCCACTGAGGCACCACCCTCATCACCATCATCATCACCAGAACAATATCCCAAACACGATCCAGAAATTTTGGACTTGATAAGCTCCTTCCCACACGAAAACAAACCAACTTGCCCTTATCAAGTCATTGGCTTCAAAGATCGTTCGAATTTCAAACCTCATCAATTGAGAGGAAACTTCCACAAACTTGCAAAGATTTATCACCCAGATTCAAGAACCTACGAAAATGTCAGTCTACAACCCCGCAAAAAGATGACGTTTCTAGGTTTCACGAATAACACCAGTCTGCCCACCAGCAATCAAGACGGCGATGATAAGCTCACCAGCGAGATCAAAAACCAGCGCTTTAAAAAAGTGTTAGCCGCATATACCCTCCTCAAAAACCCACTTGCTAGGTCAAATTATGACAACTATCAAATAGGCTGGGAAGACAACTCCTCCTCCTTTCATCGTACTCCATCCGCGGACACGATGAATGCCGCCTCTCGGTCTCCCTTTGCCAGTAACTACCGGTACAAGTACAACCCGAATCGAACAGGAACATGGGAAGACCACTACCCACGCTCAAAGAGTCATGCCAGCTATGGATTTTACCCGGATAGTTCAACCTGGGCAACAATGGATCCAAACTCGACGATGTACGAACAGATGAAGCAGAACAGACGTACCATATTTGTCTCGTTGTTGCTCTTCACCGTCGTTTATACGATGCTACAATTCACACATATCATTTTGTATGACGATTACATTGGAGGTGTGTATCAGGAGACGGTTGGGCCGGCGACTGTTAGGCTCAACGAGAAGTCAGAGCAGGATTTGTTTGAGGCTAGAGGAAACTATGGGTTTGGTAGCAGCAAGGAAGATAGAGTTCGGAGGTTTTTATGGTGGAGAGAAATATCGATGTTGTTGCATCTGGGAGAACTGGAGCAGATTGTTTCTCATTTGAAGAAGGAAAAGCTGGTTTCTTCCAACCTTGTTGGTGGTACCGCTACTGCTGCAGCCGGTGATAGTCAACGTTTAATCGATTACGATGTCGAGAAGTTGGTCATCGAGAGAGAGCGGAAGCTAGAACAACAGTACCACCAACAACAACAACAACAACAACTACCAACTAAAGATTAGGCTTCCCAATTTTGCCATTGATTCTTGCTTCCTTTCTTTTTTTCCTTCCCGTTTTCATTATATATAACATTCGGTCATCATGCCTGATACCATTATTTTCAAACTATTATTCGAGTCACGCCAAACGAAACTCCTCCGCATTTTACTGTTATCTATACAAATTACATCTATTCACTACACTGTTCCGCACCTTATCCCACATGTCGTGTTCGATCTTAACAAAGTTTGTAAGATGAGGCAGATCATTAAGCCGAGAAAAATAAGGTCATTAAAGTGTCTATATATACATGCAAATGCCATACATACACATATCAAGCAGGGGCACCACCATCACCACCACTACCACCAGGTGCACCAGCGGCAGCTGCCTGCTTCGCCTTCTGCTTCATAGCATGGGCAAAGATCATCAAGCAGAACGGTAGCAAGATGTTGGAAAGCGCAATCCAAGCGACCAAGATACCAATATGCCTTCCCAAATCACCCCTATACGTGTCAAAGTACACCATCTTCATAATCTCATAGGAGTTCTTGATAGGCATGGCGTACCCGTATCTGAAAAATTCTGGGGAAACCTCCATTGGAGAGAAAGTTGGAGTGATGTTCAAAACGACAAAGAAGATCATCCAGAATCCAATCATTGGTGGCAAGTATGCAAAACAGAGCGTGGCAATATTTTCGTTTGCACCACCAACGGCAGCCATGGTTAGATATAAGATGATCCACTGCATTCCAAACCCACCTGACCAGGACTTGTTGAAGTCCACCTGGAAAGCTGCTGAGATGCAACTGTAAGCAAGAGAGAGGATCAAATAGTTGCATTGTGATAGGGCCATTCTGTATAGGATGTAGCTTCCTGATTTAAGATGCTGTGCCATTCCTGCATTGACCTGCATAAACCACATCGACTGGAACAGGGTAAAGATGATGATATAGATCAAACCAATCTGCAAAGGAGCCAGAACAACGGGATCTGTTAGTGGCCTACCATCTGTGAATGCAATCTCTGGTAGATTGCTCAAAGTTGTTGTTCCTTGCAAGGATTGGAATGCAGACGATGTCAGATTTGACAGCAACGTTGGATAAGTCGATTGTTGAAGAACCTGTGAGTAAAGTAAGGCAAACTCCAATAGGGATGGAATGACATAACTCACCATTCCAGATGGATCCCTACCAGTTTCGTAATATCCTCTAACAATGTCTGTGCCGTTGAACGAAGTTCCAGATTGAAGATCAGCAGTCAATTGAGCAGAGATATTGGTGCTGGTGACGTATATTGCAGCCCAATATTTATTTTTGTACACCTTATCGATGATCTCTGCCTCCTCCATAAAAGGCATTATTTCCCAACCTAGCTTTGAACTGATGCTTGGGAGTTGAGTGGTGGAATACAACGCCCGCGAGAGTGGATAGTCGCTGACGTCTGTGGTATCTTCCAAAACAACCATCACCTTAAGATTGATTAATCTTGTGCTTCTTCTATACATGGAACCCCAGTAGATGGAACAAATTCCAATGATCAAAGACGACATCATGAGAATGATGATGAAGTATTTCTTAAAGAAATCTTTCCTCATGGCTGCTTTATCTTTTGAGAAAAATCCTGATTTTTGGTCGCCTCTAGAAGGATCATCACCCTTCAAATTCTCTTCATCGTCTAACGCCAAACTAGGTGGACCAAACTCACCGCTGACTTCATCATCAATAGCATTTATCTCTGTATATTGCGTCACCGATCTTAGCAGCTCGTTCGATTGCCTTTGGATATTAGTCGAAGCTCTGGATAAACCCGACAATGGAGATAGCTGATTATCACGAGATTGGTTCACTGAGTCATCAAGTTTGTCAACTTCCCCATCAAACTCATGCACAGCTTTTTCTGATGATGAAGAAGAGATCGACATGATAGTGTATGTTTTGAGTTCTAATTGATAGTTGATACCTATACTTTGCTGTTTAGAGTCAATGCCACATCAAGAAACAACCATCCATGAATTTTTGGCTAGATATGATCCACTTATATATGGAGTCAGTAAGCTTTGCTGGTTGTAGGCTTAATAATCAACCAGTCTCAACAGCAGCAACGCCGATGGGACCACGGTCAACATCCACCGGGACTTTAAGCGGAAAAAATCCTCAGCCAAGCAAGCTTGTTGCTGTCTTAAAACCGAAGAGCGGCGCATTAGCCCTACCCTGTGAGTCATGCAGGGCAGCAAGCTCGTGTCCCAGGTAATCCCTTGCAGATGTTAAGACCGAGACTTCTTTACTCTAAGAGTTTGAAGTGGTTAAATCCAGCTACGACCGACAGCACAAGTGTTACCGGTACTAGGAGACACCATTCGGACATCATCTGTTAGAGATCAGAAACCCGGCGGAAGACTGCATTCCAAGATCCATTGGCACCAATGATCTACAATGAGTAGTTAGAATGCCACCTCGGAGGTGAGATGGGCCGACACACCGAAAAAAAAAACACTCGGTGCTCGTCTTTCAGCAGACAGCTTTTTGAATGAAAATTGACCATCATCATCAATGAACTTTCTAGTATGGCAATTACTGCATTGGATAGTGTCCAAATCTGCCAGAATAATCAAAAACATGTATCTAATTGAAATGGAATATAATGCAAATACAACAGAGACATGAGTCATAAGTTAACCGTCCAGGTATACAAAAACAAATACACACGAGCCGAATCTTCAGGTTAAGGTCAACCTCGAGCATGATCCTAAAACCAGTAGAACAACAGCTTCAACAACGACCATCTCAAATATATGTCATCTACAACGAGATCTCCAGGACTAAACCATCACTGTTCATCAAGCTCCCTCATTCTTCTGTTCAAAATCTCTTCAATCTCAGAATCATCGAAATGGGAATCATCACCGATCTTGAACAGACTGTGAAGCTTATTACCGCCAGAATTATCATCGCCAATCCTTTTCCGGACTATCTTACCGCTAGGTAGCATCTGATCTTCGTATCTCTCGGTGGCAGATAGCTTGACAATACTGGCGCTACCAGGCAACGGCTCATCCGGATTCACCAGAGTTTGTTTCCTCTTTCTAGTTTGCCTTGATGGGTGAACAGTGCCTTTCTTCAAAATCGATCTGGTGTTGTATAGTCCTCTCTTGAAAGGAGTAAAACTCTCAATGTCCTGCTCTACTATCTGAGACTCGTGCATCCACATCCAAGATTGCTTCAGCTCGTCGAAAGAGTTCAATTCAAACTTTTTACGTAGCTCATTGTCAGTCTCCAGTATTTGAAATTGATCTGTGTCTGTGCTCCATAATGCAACCTTCACCACGTGGAAAATGGCATCGATCGCCAATCCAACGATAGATAGGGCGAGAATGGTGCCCCAGAACGTTGGATCAGGACCAAAGTGCTCAAACAAACCGTGAGCAACATAGAAGATGGTAGAGTCCTTCGTTTTGTAGAGGCCAACTAGAAGCATACACCACACAATCCACCCGAAAACGGAAATACACCATGCAATCAATGGAATCTTAGTAATTGCATGCATTTCCAAGAAGTTGCACTTGGTATTGATGATGATGATCAAAACAGTGAACATAATGACACCTAGTGGGTATGTTGTGTTATCCTTAGTGGCACCAAAAGCGTAAATGTTCCAGAGAGTAAAGCAACATGCCGTAGATTGAGAGGCGGCTAGGACAACCCAATAGATGAAAAGTCTCAAGTTGAAAGATTCACAATTGATTCCTTTAGCATAAAGTTCAGGAACAGCCAATAGTGTTGAAGGTCTCAAATCTCTATCAAACATACCAACACACAAGACTGGTAGGGAAGTAAACAAGGTGTTAAACATCGACAATGACCACGACTCGTACAAAGATGAACCAGTGAATAAGGTATATCTTTGATATATCAGTTGGGTCAAATAGAACAACAACTCTTTGTAGAATGTACAAAGAACAAACTTGGACGTCCTAATGTAATTGTATCTGCCGTGGACAAGCAACAACTTTAACAAGAATCTGAACTGTGCAATGGAGTAGTCCGATGTTCTTGCAGCTTGTAGACCTTCCTTACCAGTGATACCAACTCCAACGTCAGCACTTTGGATCATTGCAATATCATTGGCACCATCACCAATGGCTAATGTAACTTTTGACTTGTTCAACTTGCGGACCCTCGTCACCATCGATGCCTTTTGGGATGGCGAAGCTCTGCAACAGATAACAGAGTTCGCCTTCATACCCAGCGATAAGAAGAAGGCCACAAGAGTAGTATCATTCTCAATATCACTCAAGGTTGACCCATCAACAACGACAACGCAATGTGCCACAGTACCTTCGTTGATTTCCAATTCAGCCGCAATCATGATATCTCCTAAATCGTCAACTCCATTTTCATTGGATAGAATGACCACTTTTGAATAGTCTTTGATCAATTGGCACGAGTAACCAATGTTAATAGCAGTCTCTCTCTTGTCACCAGTCAACATCCACATCTTGATTCCTGCTCTTCTCAACTTCTCAATGGCCTCAGGAACACCACGCTGTAGCTTGTCCTCGATAGCTGTTGCTCCCAATAACTGCAAGTTGTTCTCCAACAAACCCCCAACTTTTTCCATCAATTCTGCTCTATTAACTAACGATGTTTTTGCTTCGGCGTAAGCGTTAGACCACTCTTCATAAACGTGATCGTCCAAAACCCGGTAGGAGTAGAGTAAGGTTCTTAAACCATCAGTGGAAAACTCATCTATGTGCTGTATCGTTTTTTCCAAGATAAATTCATCATTCAACAATAACTTGTCAGAGGGAACATCAGAGTTCGACTCTGAATCCAAATGATACCTGTCCCTCTGCTTCATATTCATGGATTGCTTGGACTTTGCCATGATGTCTTGTAATTCGATCTTCTCGTCGTCTTCTCCTCCCAAGAGAACAGAGTCAATGTTTTGCGTGGACGGTCCACCAACTGGTGGCGATGAAGATCCTCTTTGAAGCTGAAGGCTGATCCTTGGAGCACCCCCAAATGAAGAGAGAGATGTTCTATGTGCAAGTCCATCAACTGATGCCCTTTGCATCTCGGTGGATCTTCTGTTTAAGATGAATTCGGCCTCTGTCTGCTTTCGCTGGGATATCTGCCTGTTTAACTCTTGGGTTTTCTTCTCTGCCAAGTTTGAATCTTTCAACCTTTCCAAAATGATGTTATCGGCTCCTTTACAAAGCATCATAATCTTGTTGTTCGGGAAACGAACCATGACTGACATTCTCTTTCTGCTGGAGGAAAATTCAACAGTGTCAAGGAGCTGGTATTTCTCTAGTACTGGTTCACGGTCAAATCCATCAGGAAACGTTTTCAGCACCAAGTTCTTCTGCTTTCTATCCCATAGCATAAAGCCCATATCACTAGCCGCTTGGACTAGCGCTAGTTCGTCTGGGGAAGACGCTTGATAATCGATCTCCTCTGTTTTTTCGTTTTCCAACCGTTCTGTATCTCCACCCTCTCCGCCGTGATCAGGAAAGGAGGAAGTCACAGAACTATCACAAGCTATTGATAGTTCAACTTTGACTCTCTTAGGTAAACAGGAGTGACATAGTGCAATGGACAACAGGAAAAACTTAGCCTTTTTGGAAAATAAGGTGTTTGGATGCATCTGAATATGCTTAATGAGTTCAAGTGATGACCTGATCTGAGCTGGTTGCTCTTGATGCCTCGCTGTCTTTGCAGTGACCAGACTGCCCGCCATGCTTGGTCGATACGTG
Organism: Ogataea pignaliae; assembly: GCA_030570775.1. NCBI lineage: Eukaryota > Fungi > Ascomycota > Pichiomycetes > Pichiales > Pichiaceae > Ogataea > Ogataea pignaliae. Next base: position 80,394 of record JAJLWO010000031.1, on the reverse strand, counting down.
TTTGTAAGTGATGCCATGCTTGGCTTTCCCGTGTATCTTATTGAACCTTGTCTTGTAGGGCTGGCACTCCTAACTGCTCCCAGCTCCAGTTCAACTGTATCTTCTGTATTGCTCAGCGTGTCAGTGTCATGCACCCATGCAGTACCACACACACTGAACTTTCTAAAAATCATCACATTGTCGGTCAATGTTCCCGTCTTGTCGGAAAAGATATAGCTCACCTGTCCTAACTCTTCCAAGATGGTTGCCGTTCGAGCCTCTGCTGGTGTATTCGATTCCAGATCGTACATATCAACGTCCCACTGAAGCAATAGCATCTGCATCACCTTGATAATTTCCATGGTGACGTATAACGATAGCGGAATCAACGTGTTGTACATAATGATAAATCCCATGATGGTGGGTGCAATTCCAACGTCTTGGCCATATATGTACCAGTTCAAGTCCTTATATTTATGATAGAGAATTCTTTCACCCATAAAACTGAAGCAGGATAACGATAGGACCAAAAAGACCATGAAAGCCACAATCATGTTGATGGACTTTTGTAATTTGGGCGCCTTGATTCTTGGATTTTTGATTGCGTTCATTCTAATCTTGGTCTCTTCACCACTGAAAACAACAACACCCAGGCAATAATCTGTGTTTCTGATGATGGAACCTCTATAAATGATGTTATCGGGTCCTAATGGGTACCTTTGCATTGTCCCTTTGATGTCATCGAACATATCTAGGGACCCTTTGTAGTTGTACAAGTCTTGATTAGGGTCTTCGCTCAAGATGGTTCCTTGTATTCGACGCAGTGTATCGGCAGAGTTTGCCATTTTGTGTAGTTCTTGATTGGCAACTTTGGACTTCAAGTTGGTTTCACCATCTAAAGCCATAGTCTCGACAAAACATTCTCCCATATCATTGCTGGAAGTGAGAAGGATTAAATCTGCAGGAACCCATTCGTCTGACTCCAACCTGATGATATCTCCCACTTTGATGTTTTTCCACTTGATGCTAACAGGGTTTATTTGATTGCTCTTCAACTGTGATATTTTAGTGAAAGAGTTCTCCTTTTGGCTGTCTTCCATATCAATGAGAGAATCTTCAACTTCATCACAGCTAGAACTCGATCTAGATCTCGATCTCAACCCTGATATGGAGGATGTACTCTGGTTGAGCTTGCCATATGAGGAACTATTGTCGGGTTTTAATAATGTTGTATATCTGTTGTTCTCAGCTTTATCTAGTCTGTGCCTTCTGAAATCATCGTAGCCTTCTCTAAGGATAGATATTGTGATGAAGATTGACAACGGGATGATGGTGGTTGAGGTACCAGTGGTAGACCAGGAAGGGATCAATTGCAAAATGGAAACGATCAAAAAGTAACAATTGGCAAGTTTGGAGAATTGTGCAACAAGTTGCCTAGGAAGGAAACTGAAAATTGTATATTTGGAGGACGTAATAACGTTGTTACAGTACGCATTCCCGCTTCTCTTATCAACGAGTAATGCTTTCAGACTCTTCTTTTCTGTTGTGTATGGTTCACCCGATGTGGATATGTCCATTGTTATAGGTATTGTTCTTCCACCAACAGAGGGAGGAGTAGTTGAAATACCGACAAGGGCATTGAAGATGGAGATCAAGCGAGACATTGCCAGCTGAGCTTTGGTTTTCTTCCTCAAGTGCTTGTTGCTGCGGAAGCCATCTAACGGTTCAGTATCTAGATCAATGATCGACTCATCCAACGAGTAATTGCGTGATGTAGGTGGAAAGTTGTCGTGCTGCTCATGGTCATATCTGAGTGCATTCATTTCGTTTGGGTCATAACTGTTGTCGACATATTCAAGTTGTATGGCGGGCTGTTGAGGATCGCTTCCAATGTAATCATCTACCGACTGTGCAACTTTTTTGTTCAACAGTTGAGTCCTCAAGCTGAATCCTCTCTTCCTTGTTTTCACCGGTCTAGTTGGCGGTGGTTCTTGGACCACAAAAGTATTTTTAGCTGTTTCATTGCTTGAACTGGGTGGTAAGAAGAAGGGGTCGTCACCCTCTTGATAGTGGCTCATTTGGCGATGGTCGATGATGCGGGATGATTGACGGAAATGTGATAACGTTGATAACTAATTCCTTCGACGCTATAACTGACAGTACGGAGATTCAGGATTTGGAGATTGAATCTACCAATTGAAGGTGGGAAGGATTGAACAAGGGATCTGCGGAGACTATATTCCTTCTTTTGAGGTTTTTTGTGATTTGGAGCGGTGAAAGTTGTAAACGATAACTTATGGAAGATTCTCCGCGATAGATAACTGGATTATTCAACGCTAGATACTAGTACTTGACTGGTGCAAGGCGAAATAGCCGGAATGAATGTTTGGGGAAGGACCCTTTGACAAAGGGGACGATATATGCCGATCACTCTTTTTCTATCAGAGTCGCTGTCCCTGAGGATTAAATGCAAAGTGCGATGAGTCTGTATGTCCAGGATGAACAATACAATGATGTTATGAGCTTTTGCGGTATATTTAGGTTTGACTAAACACAAAGAAGAAGGATAAGACGAAATCGACAGAAGCAAAATGAAGGGAGGAAAGTAGCAAGGAGAACAATAGAACGGGTACCCACTGGTACTAATGCTATGTAGTACTCCTACTATGGATGCTGTGCTTGGGAGTCCATTTCCCGCTCAGCCACCCACGCCCAAAATGAGAGTGAGTCTGTTCCTGCATTTGCACTGCCTGCGGACTGAGACCGCCGAGGGAGGTAAAGGCTGACAGCACAACAGTGCCAGATACTCCAGATACTTATAACCAGAATCAACTACAAAAAGTATCCCTATAACAACAACAACAATAATTGCAATGACACCGGCGACAGTTGTGACCACCTAACGCTAGTCAGTCACATACACGCCATTCATCCACTGATGACGGTAAATGATTCCTTCAAACTTGTTTTCGAGCCATCACAGAGATCAGGATACAACCTACTTGTCAGATACACCCCACAGTTTGATTCAACGCGATGGCTCTTTGCCCTTATTTTTAGCATTAGGCTCATCAATGCCTTGACCCTAAGAACCTTCTTCCAAGCAGATGAGTACTGGCAGGCACTAGAACCAGCGCATTACATGGTGTTTGGTTACGGCTACCTCACTTGGGAATGGAAAGCAGGGATACGATCCTTCCTACACCCCTTGGTATACTCTTCGGTTTACAAGATTTGTGACTCGTTAAGTTTGGACTATCAATACATCCTCAATCTTCCCAAGGTGATGAGTGCCTTGATTGCAAGCATTGGAGAGTTATATTTATATAGACTGATCTGGAAGTTGAGCAACCACGATAGGATCATCTCAGGCGTCACACTTCTCGCTAGCGTGCTATCGAGCTTCAATTGGTTTTGTTATACTAGATCATTCTCAAACTCGTTAGAGCTCACTTTGACAGTTGTGGCATTGAACTATTTTCCACTTGGACAAACGCCCTACACCAGTAAGATTTTACTTGTTTCCCTATGTCTGGCAGGTTTGAGTTGCATTATTAGGCCCACAAACGGTATAATATGGCTCTATTTCGGTGGGAAGTTACTTCTCGAAAGTGTTGATAAGCCGTCGAAGCTACTCACCATCACACTGGTTACGCTGATATCAATCATTGGCATATTGGGATTAGACGCCTTAATCAATCATTGGTTCTACGGTTACTGGAATTTTCCAATCATTAAATTCATTGAATTCAACGTTACGAAGAGGCTCTCTTCCTTCTATGGTATATCACGACTCGATTTTTACTTTGTCCAGGCCCTCCCAATAATGCTTCTAACCTACCTTCCATTTTTCATTTATGGATTTTCCAGTTCTGGAATACCAACAACTTCCAGATGCTTCAGCGACTTCAAGAGTGTTACGATACTCTACCTGGTTTCATTTTCAATGATTCATCACAAGGAGTTCAGATTTATATACCCATTGATGCCATTCTTAATCCTCTTCACATCAATTGGCTTTATAAAGATTTCAAAAAAGCTGTCAACCAACACCACCAGATTTTTGATAATATCACTCATACTCCTGAATGCATCAATAGCATTTTACTTCACCATGTATCATGAGAGTGGTGTTATCAAAGTGACAGAAATATTAAGGGAGAAAGTTTTACAGGACGAGCATCACAGAGTTGACATTGGATTCCTCACACCCTGCCATTCAACACCTTTCCAAAGTCATTTCCATCTGTCTCCAGACAAGGCCAACATTTGGTTCTTAACTTGTGAACCACCATTACATCTGAATTCATCCGGACAACTAGGCGATTACATGGATGAATCAGATGAGTTTTATGGTGACACGTTACAGTTCATTCGGGATAATTTCCCGGTGTTGAACAAAGATTCAAGAACTGGTGGAGACGTCAGGGCCGGGAAGTATCATCACGATTGGCCTGACTATTTGGTAATTTTTGAGCATTTGGAGCCAACTGTTCATTACCTCCTGCAGAATAGCAAGTATATTCTGGTTGATCAACTGTTCAACAGTAGATTCCATTGGGATCACAGGAGGATGGGAGATTTGTTGATCTACAAATACGTGGAATGATCCTCGGGGTTCTAGCGCAGCCTTTCGCTTATACCTCACTAGTGTATATATGTACAGAAATTAATATCTATATATCCCATTTTGTTTTTGGCTTTTGAGACTCAGAAACATCGGAGCTTCCTTTCTGAGCTTCAACAGATCGTATATTGGCCAACATCCTTGCCACAGATCCCTGTCTCAACTCGTCCAAGTCCAAGGACACACTGTTACCATCAGAACTCTCTCCAGTAAACTTTGACACTTTATCGTACGTATCCTTAGCACCTGTCCAGTTTTCCTCTTTGATGAAACTGTCAAACAAACCAACCATGCAGTTTGTATCCCCCAATTCTGCTCCCAATTTAAACCATTCCTTGGCTTTGTAAACATTCTTAAAATAATTCAATTCTAAGAAGCCCAAATTTGCAAAACTTTCTAAGAAACCTTCTGTAGCAGCCATTTCAAAATGGTACCTAGACCTAAGCGGATCGATCTCATATATCAACCCTAGCAGAAAGTGACTCTGAGAAACCTTCGAAGCTGGAGCCAAGTTGATAGACTTTTCTAAGAAATACTTGGCCTTGTACAACTCGCTAAGATGGAGGAAATGTATCACACCTAACGACTTATAAACCTCGGCAGCCATGAACGAATCATTATCAAGCTTCAAAAATTGCATGTAGAGACTGATCGCCTCCTTCAACCTTCCTTCTCTCATTTGGTAATCTCCACCCATTTTGAACACTAATGGATGGTTGGCCCTGGACAGCTTCATTATGAATATAGATGCCTGCTTCTTGTCCTCTACGTCGTATTCACCCGTGTTGTCACTTAAGGCCTTGTATGAGACAATCGATAATGCATCACGATTGCCCAACTCGGCTGCTCTCTCGATGAGCTCTTCTTCAAGCTCGAGTAGGTGTTTGTTGGAGCTATGCGTCTGCGTGCGAATTTCGTTCAGCACTCTTTGGAAAATGATTAGATCGGAGCCCTTTACGTTCCTCGACTTCATTATTTCAAGATCTTCAGGCGTACCCAGTTTTGAATATACATCTTCTATTATTGGCATGTACTTGTTGAGATTGAGTCGAGAGTTGAAATCAAAGAGAAGCCTGTTTAAGATCTTTCTATTCGGCAAAATATCCAGGAGAAGTGGCTTGAGCGGAGATTGGGGTCCTGCTGTTGAGTAAAATCTCAGGTTTGAGCTTAAAACCTTTGCGAGCATATTCAATGATTGTGGATCAGTGGATGGTGAGAAGTCAATGGCCTAGAGCCCCTGAGCAGTAAAAGGATGAATGGTTTTGAAGATTGAAATGTATTATCATCTCTCGGAAACCTCTGTATTTCGTATACACACACCGCTCATCATGCACGGAGACTGAGCCTGCTTACAGCTTACCGGTACGCATCGTTTGAATCCTACAACTTCGTCTCTATATCATTAATAAAGCTCATTCTAAGTCAAACAACTCAGATAAGGAATATATGGAAATGCAATCGATGGAATGAAATATAACTGGCTTACAGGATGAGCCAACGAGACCAGCCTCAAGCATCAAACACTTCAGATGACCAGGCACCAGCAGCAGTGCATCCAATGGAACTAACTGTTCAATCACTCATAGAATCTCCATTGGAGATACTAAACATGAACCTTAATTCATTATATGAATCACAATTGATCTTGTCGAGTATACTTAAAAAGCTTGAACCTACGCTCGTGCAAACGTTGAGTAACGTGTCAAATGAATCAAACGTCAACTCGCACGATAGGATAAGTAGAGCTGTCCCTGGTCAACATAATGGAGCCATTGGTGAAGGAACGCCAGCTTCCGAGCGTGACGAGAGTTTAAACTTGGAGGATTATTTGAGAAGGATAGTGGTACTCAAGCAGAAACTCAACACTGTGAATTCAACATTGGACACTGTTGAAAGCCGAGTTGACAGGATAATGAAACATTCAGGACTATGAATTCCCTATGAAGAAAGCGCGGCAACGGAGTTTGGATGGCATCTCACATACACTAGCATGGGGATAGAACTCGGGGCACATATCTATATGTTTTTATATATTCACTTAATGTACATGGTATATAAGATAATGCAAAACGAATAAAGCGGGTAGGCATTATATCCTGCTTTCCTTCAACAACAACATCATCGACAGCAACAACTAAAAAATGACGCGTTCAGATCAACATGCCTCACCAGAATCTGATTATCCAATATGGATAGCCCAACTTTTTGTCTTGGAAGCAACAAATCAAGTAGCTGTACATAATGAACAACGCGATGGAGCATGCAATCGTTGCGTATGACTTTGCCTTGACATTACCAGCAGTGTTCAATCTATCAAGCAAACAGATCATAACAACAGTGAAGACACCATAAAGAGCAGAGATGACTTGGGTCTCGACACCAAGCTGAACAAGATGCCCTGGAGCGAAATATTGCTTGGCTCCGTTCTCGTCAAATTTGATATACTGTGTGTTTCTAATCACGTTGAACATGTATCCTGAGGTAAACAAAATCACTAAAATGATTGAGAATCCTTGCCAACCTCTCTTGTTGAAAAGCATCGTGCTTAAGTTTTTCTTGTTCTTCACCATCAAGAAGAGGAAACCAAGAACACCGACAGCAGTTAGTGCAATTGAAGAGTAGTCCTTCTTTTCTACCACTTTGAAACCTTCGGGATTTATCTTAGCAAAGGACATTAACCACTGGATCAGCTGTGTTGCTATACCGGTAGCCACAAAAATAAACTCATCGTCAGGTTTTAATGCCTTGGCGGTACCAGGCTTGTAATGATAGATCCTTGGAACGTTATTCAAGGCCAACGCTTGGAAGAACTTTGGAGAGTCAGCAAAATCGGAATATGCCATGATCAAACTATCCTCATCGACACCCTTACCATTCTTGAAAACGTTTGTCTGATAAGACGTTCCAATTGCATCGTAGATCGGACCAAATTCTGAACAAAGCTGACAGCCAACCTTTGGATTGGAAGCTGTTAGATATAAAACCAAATGGAAATCTTCATTGTTGAGCATCTTTCTATAGTTGCTGTCATTTATGCGAACCACTTTTCCCTTGCTAGCCGCCTTCAATTCTTTGAACTTGACGGCAAATGCCACGTTCAGTGATAGCATCACCGATATCAACAGCTGGATGAGCTTCATTATGCAAAGTTATGGTATATGAATAGTGTGAGAAATTTAGAAAAGATGGTTAGTGTTGCCGTAGTACTCTTTCAACTCTTGGTGCCCTTGAGATGTTCTGAAATATCTCTTTCGGTTTTAACTAGGATCAATGGTCGGGCCAACTGTCAATTGAGTCGATATACAAAGAAAGAAGGGCATCAATCCGTGCTTTATCCATCCATCTGGACCACTCCGAAAGCGAAAGCGAAAGACCACGAACGTGTTAAGAACTACTAACCACCTCCTCGGGTGATAAGTGCACCTCTGCACAGGTTTTAAATGTCTGTCATTGCATTACTTGCGTGTCACCAAGCACCGAAGGAAGCGAGCGATAGAGAGAGACCTGGAAACAAACAAGAAGTGCCAAAACACAAGACCTGTAGTTTGGTGTCATGGTTTTCCCCTTTTCTCTTGACTTTCGGTCTTCCAACTGGAAATCACCTCAATACAAGCAGTATTAACCTTTATTGGTGGTCTTAGAGTAGCATTTGTACTTTTATTTTTCCATTTTGGAAGCTATCGGCCCTCCAGTCATGCCAATCAAGTCCCTCGAACCATACCTCTTTGAGATCAAAGCGGTCTCAAACTGTCCGCTTGAAGTGTTGAAAAATGCAACGATAGGAATAGATGCGGAGCACTACTTGTCAAGACTTTTAACGCCTAGAAAGGAGCCAAACTTGGAGGCCATTGGTGGTTTTCCAATGACCCTCAAGATGATGCTTGACTCAGACTTAAGAGCTTTCAAGGATCTCAATGCGACACCCGTCTTTGTTCTATCAGGACTGAAGACCGTTGTCCAATATGAGTTTCTACAACAGTCTGGCCTCTTACCATTTGAGGCTAATTACAAAAAAGTTTGGGATGAAAAGCTTACGAGGGATTTCTATAGCCAAGAGAATTTTAGAGAGCCTGATTACCCATTAAGTCTAAGATCAATAATGAGCCAATTCATGGAACTACTAGAGACTAGAAACGTTGACTATATTGTGTCCCCTTACTCTGCCTGGCTACAGCTTCAATATATGTTGAACGAAGGCGTTGTCAATACGGTTTTTGGTTCCACAGATGGATTACTACTAGATGGCATCGACAAGTTCATCTTTAGTATCGAATTTGAAAGCAGGCAGTTCAAGTACCTGGAACGTAACCCAGCCTTGAACAAATTGAATCTAAACTCTAAGCAGTTTAAGGATATTGCAATGTGTGTTGGAAATACATTCCAACCGTTTAGTTTGAGTATTTTCCCTCATATCTCAGCTAAACCAACATTCTCATCCTTGCACGAGTATGTGCTCAATGGAGGGTCTGTTTACAATAGCATCTTAGGTTTGAACGACAACAACAAGACAATGACAATTTTCCAAAAGGGTTTTGCGTCGACCGAGTTTATGCCTGTGATGAAGCTCAATGGTAGAGTGGAGCCCCTCCAGTTCGACAATGAAAGCTCATTCTTGAGCGCTGGTGCTACTGCACCAGCACCAACAACAGCATCTGCCACATCATCTGCGGGAAGCAGTACACCATCATCAGTTTTATCCTCCACTGATATTGCGAAGAGCGAGATCAAAGAGCATGGCAAAAAAGTGCCTAATGACATACACCAGTTTATTGGACTAAGATTGCCGGATGAACTTTTCTTCTACCAATCTGTTGGATTCACTACTTTGGAACTCTGCGAGACCCTTATACATGAAATAGCCGTGGAAAGATTACCAGTTGAATTGGCTGTCACATCTCTTTACCAAAGATTGATCACTGATGAATACTCGTTGGAGCTGAAGGGAAAAACAATCAATTTGTTGGCAAACTCCTTGAACAGGTTTTATCAGTACAGGAAATTAAAGCTAACCACCTACTTTGGCTCTAATTCTAGTGAGTTGCAACTTGTGCAGAGACTCAATCCGCCGCTGTATCTCAAGTTGAAACCATTGGTGATAAGGCATTCAACAGCAAGATCATTTGATCTAACACCGTTCTTGTCAGGGTTAACCAACGAATTTTTGGCGGATAGCATTGTCACAAAGGAAAAGCTGGCAAATGGGGAAACTGAATCTAAAATATCAACCAACTTTGAATTGATCTCAACGTCATTGCTCAGAACTCTGGCAGTTTATGGGTTTGTCTCGGACACAGATTTCAAACTAACTAAATGGGGTGAGGCACTGACATACGTTTCTCAGACTTCAAATGTTGAATTATTATTGTTGGTCCTCATATTTTTCAAGAGGTTCCCAGGATTGAAACAGGATGACATCCTCCTGCCAACCGACATTAAGACGATCAACAAACAGTACAAGAATCCAGCAATCGTGATCTCAAAGTTCCTCTCCCTAATGCAAATCAAAAACTTGAACCAGGTGAACTACGTCAGCAAAATAACAAAGCAACTACTACAGTTTAGATCTGTGTTTACAAAAGTGTCAAGTGCAACGTCTGACCTCATCAGTGTCAACTTGATCGCATTGTCGCTGCTCAATCAAGATGATTTGGACAAATATGAAAGAAACAACAAGGAATGGAGACGACTAGCCACTGAAATCCCATTCAAAAGCGGATTGCCTAACGTCATATTGGGAATCATAGCTCAATCATTCTTGGAAGCCTATCTTCTTGACATGGACTTGACGAGGGCACTGAACTATATCAGCGATTCATTCAGATACTTGACCGAAAAGCCATCGTTGGAACTCTTGAAGGGATTGAAGGTATTCAATGAAATAGTGGGACTTGTCGAGGTCTTGAGTGACAAAGGATTGGTTGTTGATGAAGGACTAGTTGAACTTTTCAAGGATGCAGGCGAATTAGCGGATAAGATCTTGACTTTGGCATCACGCTAAGAATTTTGGTATCATCAGAATGTGAAAATACCTTTTTGAAATCTCAATCTGTAAGATAGCATTAGAACATACTTAAAACTGAAGAAAAATATCCTCCGCCAGTTATGGCAGGGGAGTGGCCAATAATTGCAGCTAAACTCGATGAGTATGAGGCTGCAGAATGCAGGAAAATTGGAATCCAGTAAAAACATCTGTCTAGAAAATTGTACATGGCGAACAGAAACATGACAACGCAAACAAGAAAACGAAGGTGAAGTGCAAACGAGAAAGATTCAAAGGCCAGTCTGCCCAACTTGGACCAATCCGTAGACGTTCATAACCAAAATCAATAGCCATATAAGCGATGCAATGGCCGTAACGACCCAATTGTTACTCATATCCTTTGGCAAGCCATCTGACTTAGTGACGTTCATAATCCTCTTCGAACTCGTGAAATAGATCAACGGAGCAACAATGAACGGCAATAAAACGGAAAGAATCACCTGGGATGCATTCAAAGCTATTGCTAAACCTCCCTTTCCTATGGATATCGAGATCGCCAAGGTTGGAATGATTGTGATCATCCTTGTCACAAGCCTTCTCACCCATGGCTTCAACTTCCAATTGATATGGCCCTCGGAAACCATCTGACCACTAATGGTAACGACAAACACGGAAGAAGTGGCTGATAATAATAGCGACACCATGAAGATTGTTCCTGCAGCTTTGGAAATGGATTCGGAAAGCAAATTATAGATGGAATATAGATCTGCCCCTGACGCTGCGTCAGTACCGTACAACGTTGCTCCAGCCACAATCAAGATTGCAGAGTTGATGAATAAGGCAAATGTAAAGAGTGAGACACCTAGCTCCAAGAGAGAGTATTTATACGAGTACTTGATTGCTCTGTATGTTGGCTGATAGTTGTAGTAGCTCTCTTCGTTGGCCTCATCATCGTCAGTTAGTCGGATGTATCCATTGCTGATGTCAAAGTCCCTCAACCTACTTTGAACTAATCCTGATCCCAATATGATCGAATGAGGCATGACTGTAGCACCCAAAATACCAATGGCATCGTACATAGCCTGTCCTTTAAACAACTCTTTTGATGGTAAGTAACCTTTAAAGACGTCCCGTGCTGGGGTGGTCTTAGGAATGAAAGATAGTTGAATGCAAAAGCAGATGACAACAGCAATCACCAAAGCACCAACCATGCACTCGAACAACTTAACAACAGTCATCTTCCCCCCTGGCCTATAGGCAAACATAACAATCAAGGTATCAATTATCGTGATGACAACGCCGGCAGGCAACGGAATCTTCATCAAAATGTTGAGCGCAATGGCGGAACCAATAACTTCAGCCAAATCGGTAGATATAATGGCAACTTCGGCCAAAATGTAAACGACCCAGTTTAACCAACTTGGTAGGTACTTCCTACACGCTCTGGAGTAGTCCAAACCGGTGACAGTTCCAAGCTTCACACTCAAGGACTGCAAAAAGATGGCAATTATGTTCGACAAGAGAACTATGCAGAGTAACGTGTACCTACTCGAGGCACCAGCAGAAACATTAGTGGAATAGTTACCTGGGTCCATGTAGGAGACAGAAACCATCAAACCAGGACCGACATACTTGGAGTATCTAACAACACAACGTGCAAACTTTGTGTCTTTAAAGCGGGATATACCTAATTCCAAATCTGTTCTTGATGGGGAAGGATTTGTCTCGTTGGCACCCGTGCAATAATCATTGCCATTGTCAACACCATCATTACCGTTTCTAGCTTCAGGAACATCTCGTGAATCTAGCTCTTGCAATGAACTTTGGCGTTGTTGCCTGGACGAAGATGCCGCGCAGGCTGGGGAACCTTCCAATGTAGCTGATGATGGTTTCTCTTTGAATGGGGATTTTGAGAAAGAATCAGTTAGCTCATATTGTGACTCTATAATTGGGGCTGCTTTTTTCTTCATGATTGTAGTGTCTTGTAAGTTCCCGTGGACCCTTCAAAGATATACTTTTAAAATAGAGCAGGTTGAAATAGTTATATATATCTCGCGTAGGAAAGAAGCTCGTCGACTGATGTTTCAATGAATAGGGAATGTCCTATAAATAGAAATGACATTCCTGTTCATTCCTGTTCATTCCTGTTGATATCGGCGAGACACCTTTTGCGAGGTTCTTCCGATTTTGCAACCTGTGGGTATTAACAGCAACATCAACAGCCGTCATCAGGGTAGGATGTGCATGCAGGTGCTGATGAATATTGCACCTTTAAAGGACGCCGCGCTGGAGGCTTGACCCTTCTCTTACAAATCAGCATTTACACAAACACTAGCGCTGTTGTCTTTCAATCGCCTCCATCACACACAGACGATTTGGATATTTGATACTTCCAATCGTACCCTTTTGTGTACTCTATAACAAACAGCCCGGCAAGTAAATTACATATATATTTCTACTCCTCACCAAATGCATTTTCCAGCATGAGCCGCACAATGTAAGGTCTGGCCCTCATTCTCAAATGGGATTGAAAAACTATAAGGAAAACAGGGCTGTGTTAATACCCATTGGTAACACGTGATTCGAAAATTCCAGTCTTAAAGGGGTTCTGCTGAGCCGTTTCGCCATCCCAGCTCAGATTCCGCCATAAAGCAGCACAATCCGTCTTCCCAAACCTGTAATTCTTTCTTTTGCTCAAAGTGTATCAACAAAAAAGGGGTGAAATCACCAGCATATCACCTAATGACACCTTTAGTATTCAGATTTTATTAAATAACCTTTGTAAAATCATGTATGCTTCTGCATGTAGTATTTCGTTTCGCGAGGCCAAAAGCCAAGCAGCGAATCAAAAGGTCGGTTAAAGTGCTTCGACGAGTTATTAAAGAGATATCAATTCAGGAATCTAATAAACTCTTGCTAACAAAGAATTCTACAAAGCCTGCTTGAGGTGGGTGAGAAGTCTGGAAGGGGTTCACTCAAGCGCTTGAAAAAAGGTCTCTCAAATCATAAATTGTCCATTTTTAGATTCTGTTTTGAGCAGTAGTTTGACCGCAATAACGAGGAAAAATGTCTCTGCAACTTACACCAGTGTCTGTTTGGAGCTCTAAAATTTCTGATGGGGCATTTTTCCAAAACTCTGTTTGTTTGTATCTTCATTCGAAAACGCTTTTGCCAAAACACTAAACTTTGAACCGTAATGCTACCTAGTCCGGGAGTTACCTAATGGTAGTCGGTATCACAGAAGAATATTCGGCCATATAAACATATTCTGGTAAAGTACCAAAGCTCCCATGACATTAGATGGTGTTCAAACTGTCGTTTGAAAAGCTCTTCTGTTTTTCAGCGTTGCGACCGTCTAAAAATGATCGTTTGACCCCTCCTTCTACAGCAATTCCTTGAAGTCTTAATTAACGAGCAATTGACCTCAACAATTAATCACTTTAAAGCCCAGTGGACGGAGCCCCTGCTCCAGGGCCTGGATTCGTGTTTTGATTCAGGATAGGCGGTCAAATACCGGCTTGCAAAACCCATCCTCAATTTCTGCGTCGCACTTGGAAATCAAACATCCATTCTGAAAGTCAATGGAAAACACTCACTTCAGCTCATCCGATACGCTTCACAACTTGGATGACAATTATCGCAACTGAATCCAAGCTGTAATGTGTTACTGGACGATTTGGACCATAATTTCGGTATAATAGTCATTGTTGTGCTCTCACTGTCGCATTTTCTTTCCCAGAGTGGAATCTTCTTCTGAGGTGTCAAAATTCAGCCCTTTCTGGCCAAACAATTTTTACCTTCAAACACCACTGTACTGTCCGAGCTATAAAGATATGTATCCTTGGAGGAGATTTCTAGCGATGTCGTCATTGTGCTCCTTTTTAGGGGAAAGATACAACTGGGTTCAAATGCTTGTGCGGCTTATCTGGGAACAGCATTAGTCACGGAATTGTGTTTATTCCTGCCCATTTGGATTGTTATGCTTCTAACTCTTTGCTGGCTACAATGAGAGGGTTCTAGTGGGTGGGGTCCCATGTTTTACTTCTTCTAGAGGTGTGGTGTGTCTGAAACGAAAAACGTAAACTCACAAAGGGTGGGATGTGAACAGAAGTTTAGTATGTGCGTTGAAAAACTTATCAAACTTTTATTCTCTTTTAGGCAACACCACACTATTAGCAGCCGCTCTTCTCCCCTTCCGGTAGATACCTACATACACTTGACGACCATGATCATTACTTCAATAGAAGGTGGCATATAAATTAGTCAATGTTGATTATGTGCTAGTCAAAGAACCAACAATGTGCAGAGCTACACGAAACTTGCAACGAACAGAGGAACAGAAGAGTCGGTGGAGCGTCAACGACAACAGCGATTGGTTCTTGATAGCGCCGTCGTCTTACATTGTTGGATGTCCTCTATTGATAAAAACACGCCAGCGGTCGTGAAATACGCTGGCACGGCAACTTTAGGGTGAACAAGGGTCAGGTAAGCCTCAGTCCACCTGGCTGAAAATCACAAGGCGGAGCTTTTAAAGCGGTGAAACAGGACTTTTCTGAGGTAAGCGGCCTTCCAATTTTAGATTGTCATGTAGCCTGGGCGATGAAGTTGATGCTGATACAAATGTGATCATTGGAATGGGTCTAATGGGTCTTTCTGAGTCTCAATACTTGGTGATGGTGAGGATGTTGGACCATCTTGATAGGCGGTCGCGCTTAACCTTGCTTGACCTTGCCAAAATCTGCAATTTTGAAGGCAATATTATTACCTTGATACGCGACCGCACAAGGAAGAGACATGACCTTTACCTTACAAAATCTGCGATTGTAGAACCACCAGTGCTCCAATTGCCTTCAAAAGGATACCAATATAAACGGTCGATGTTCCTGCGCCTGATGGAGGCCGTTAAAAGATAATTACATTGGTGGAAGATGAGAAATTTGAAAGAATAGATCTTCGCCCGGTAGCTCCAGGTGCCACCGGGGAAATTACTGCTTTCTACCACGAAAAGTCTATCCCGGTGGAAAATTGGTTTTTTCAACGTCCATTTGTGAACGCTCTAGGCTTGTTGATGACGGCCAATTATACTCAGTCGATGGATCAAGAAATGGGCTATCCAGCAGAGGTGTTTTCGTGATTCCATATGCTCTCTGTCGGCCACAAAATGCCAAAAACAAAACGCCGATCCAAAAAGTTGGAAAATTTGAAAACGTCGATTTTGGCCATTTTGAGACATACATCGGAAAGCCCCTGTTTTAAGCAATCTATTGCAGTGTGAACTATCCGGATCGGAGCAAAATTGAGCCCAGGAGAGCTGGTTAAGGTATACAACTTTTTCGAAAAAACGCTTTTTTTTCAAGCGCAATTTTCACCCCCTTCCAGACCTCGAATTGGGTAGTTCAATATACCGTTGCAAAGGCCCGATCCTAGAGTTTTGGACTGTATGGGGTTAGAAACACTCCAATTTTTGTCAGTGTGTCAAAAAGAAGGTTTTGCTACAGGCAATATTTAAGTGTTGTCTTTAGAGGCTGCTGAGAGTGCTTCAATGACCTTTTTGAAAGGTGAATTTAGCAACATCATAAACTCCTGCTATTGAATTTTTCTATCAATGTAATTTGAAGTTTGTGGGAGATCGGTAAGGGGCCCATTTTAGCGTTTGGAAAAAGTGTTTTAAATTTGAAGTTTTCGTTTTGACATGCTGTTTTGAAACGGCATTTTGACGACAACAGCGAGGAACAATGGGTCCACAACTTATCTAAGTATCAACTACGAATCTTAGATTTCCTGAGGAAGTGTTTTTTTAACATATGGCTTGTTTGTAATTCTATTTTAAAAGCGGTTGTGTAATTACCCATACTTTGAACCGTAATTTCACCCACCCCGAGACTTACGTGGTGAACAACCGGCACCACAGAACAATATTCGGCCATTGAATTGTATCCTGGAAAAAATTCCAGGCCTCTGGTTGGTCCAGAAGGTGTCCAAACTGGCGTTTGAAAAATTCTTCTTTCTCTGATGTTGCAGCTTTCCAAAATGCGCGTTTGACCCCTCTTTCTATCACAACATCCTGACGCCCCAATAAGATAGCAATGGATCCCAACAAGTACTCGTCTTGAAGCCCATTGGACGGAGCGCCGGATCCAGAGCTTGGATTGATGTTCTGACTCAGGATAGGCGATGAGATGCCTGCTGTCAAAACCCCACCGCCGACTTCTGGTTCGCGCTTCAAAATCAAACTCCCACTTTGAACGTCAATGAATGACACTCCAGCTTATCCGATACGATTCATAACTTGGGTGGTGATTGTTTCACGGCTGAATTCGATCTGGAATGTGTTGCTGGTATTAGTGGAGCGCTGTCCTCAGCACAATGGCCATAATTGTGATTCCACAGCCCCATCCCGCGGCCTTGGGAGACCTTCTCATTTGCAGGGCCAAAACTAGGCCCCTCCTGACCAACAGGCTTTCGCCTCTCAACGGCGCTGTAATGTCCGAGTCGTAAAGTTATGTACCCTGGGAGGACACTCCCAGGGGTGGCGTTGGTGTGCCCTTTCTGTTGGAACAGATACAACTGATTTCAAATGTTTGCGCGAGACCGTTTATCTGAGAACAACATCGGTCACAGCGTTACGTTTATTCCTGCTCATTTCGATTGTTATGCTTCTAACTCTCTGCTGGTTAGAATAAGAGGGTTCTAGTTAGTCGGGATCCCATGTTTTACTTCTTCTAGAGGTGTGTTGTGTATGAGACAAAATCTGTAAAACAGAAAGGGTGTGTACAGCAGTTTAGTATGTGCGTTGAAAAACTTATCGAACTTACCTTTTCCATCTCTTTTAGGCACCATGCCACTCTTAACAACCGCTCTTCCTCTTCTTCTTGTAGATATACATACATTTGATGGTCATGATAATCACGTCAAAAGAAAAAGCCGTGTCAGATATTCATCGGCGAATTCGTGTGAGCCAAAGGAAAATCAGACTTGAGATGCACAAGTGAACAGAAGAGTGGATTGAACATCTACTCACTGAGGAAGCCTATACGTTTTATCGTTCCGCTGGTCGGACGCTACAACGTAGGTTGATAACAGAGGCTCGACAAACATAATGACAAAAATGAATAACCCTTAAATTTACAGTATACAAAAATAGCACAGAGAACACACCCACACTCACGCAATCCTTCATTACTATCCCGTGTGCATCTGAGGAAAACAGCAGGTAGTTCCAGCTCATTGTTTGACAGGGCTCACATCAGCCTAACTGAAAAAACTTTAAGCATTGATCCATCAGCTCACAGATCACTCCTAATTGATACCTAGCATCCTCCCAGTCACCAGCGTCCACCGCATCTCTTACCCCAGGAAAGGAGCTATATCTGAACTCCACCAGTTTCCCATCCTTGCCGTACATTTCTGGAAACTCCTTTTCGTTACCGTACAGCACGTTGAAGTACCACGGCCTGTCACGGATTCCTGCCGTTGATAGCATAACCGTCTCTATCAATGCCAACTTCGTATTCCAATCCCATCTATTTACAGCAAGTAAGTTAGGCTCTGCACCACCATCAGAGTTGACTATATCGGTCCATGTCTCTGTGAAAGACTGTTGCTCCCTACCTAGGGTCTTAAACTTGATTAAAGATGTCTCGAAATGAGTGAAATCCATCTTCGCGCCTGGCTGCTCTGTAATCCTGTACTCTACGTAAGATCTCAAATCTTTGAAATCCTTGTTCATCTCAGACACCATTGAGAAGATGTCAAATGGGATGATAGGCTTCTCTGCTAGTTGAATGATGATTTTAGCCACCAGGCTTGTCAATGTACGATGGTACGCCATTTGGGGATCAATATTTTTGTTTTTGAAGTTCTTGAATGTATCCAAACAGGTGTTCTTCGGATAGTTCTTGTTTTCTCTGTCTTTGAATTTTATGTCCAGTGATGCCATACCATAATGGGTCATGAACGGCATATAATTTTTGTTTCCCTTGTTCAAAGGCTGATAGTTGTCATCCCAAGTAGCTATCAGCGACTTATTCGTTTTTGGATCGTCCACAAGGCTGAGAATAGTATCGATGATGGAGTGCAACATTGGATCGGCAGCAATTTCAAGATCATCGCCTGATATGGCATCACTTAGGTCAATATAGGCATAACCCTCTCTTCTGAAATATTCGTTTCTAGCCAGTGTAAAAGCAGTGGAGCCAGCCAAGTTATAGTCAGTTCCTGAGAATGAGACAAAATAGACAGATCTCAAAGGTTTCCACTTCAAGGTGTGCACCATATTGGAAAACACAGCCATCAATTCCAATAGAATGGTGGTACCTGTATTCTCAATGGCACCATAACACGTTGAGTCTCTAGATGCTCCAATCACTATAGCTAAATTATCCTGCTCTGAGCCCGATAGTCTGCCTACCACATTCCAAAGAGGTTTGTTTAACCTTTGCAAAAGCTTATTCTTCATATCAATGACAAAGTGTTGGGAACCAGCCCAAGCTTCGACATTTTCGCCATCTGCTAACTTGACATCCCAATCAGACACTCTTTCTCCGAAACCCTTGATCGAGTTCATGATTATTTTGAAGTCCTTCCATGATATTGGCAAACTAGGGATCTTTGGAGACACCTTAGACTCTTGTAACAGTTTTTCCAAATCTGATGTTTCTGGGATGTTGTTAAGGCTCAACCGCCCGGGAGAGACTATGTTACCTGGTGCAAACTCCGATGAAGAAACCGGCTCTCGTTGAATAGAGTCCATGGTATATGTTGATGACAGTTTTGGATCGCTTATAAAGAGCACACCGATGGCTCCAAGCTCATGTGCAATATGAATCTTCTTCGAATCAGCAATGTAGCCTCCATACTTGACGATGACTATGGAGCCTTTGACGCTTATATTTTTGTCGCTGAGAAGCTTATAGTCTGACTTCATACCATAATTAGCATATAGCACAGGACCTTTAGCAGAGCCATTAAAGGAACCGGGATTGAATGCCAGGTTACTTATAATATCACCAGCAGACTCATCAACGCCTCCACTGTCAGGATCATCACGTTTAGCCTTGCTGGGTTTTGCATCAACCTCACACACCATGTTACACGCATGGATTATCTCACCACTTGTACCATTGAGCAGCAGCACAGAAGCCTCGCTAGGATAATTCATATATGCCTTGAACTCGGAATCTCTTTCGAGCTGCAGTGCTGAGTCACTGACGACTTCCGTGATATACCTTGCCAGTGCCAGATCACCTGCAGTACCAGCCAAATGGGGCATCGAGGACAAATACTCCAAGTTTTCCTCCATCCTGTGTGGATCTATGTGTTCATCGATGAAGTTGTGAAGTTTGTGCATGTCATAAAAGTCGCCGTATAACGAACCGGCGCTCTCCGGGTATACCCCAGTCATCGAAACTATGTAAACCACAATAGCAATGAAGAAGACGTAGAGAAGCCTTTTAATAATTAGTGGGTTTCCAATTCTTGATATGTAGCCCTCCACCTTGTTGTTGATGCACGAATAAAGCTCATACACTGGGTCCAAGGCATGATTCAAGGGCTTGAAAAATCTGGCGTTTATGTTCTTTGCAATGTTTCCCGCCTTATTGAAAATTCCCTGTGAGTCCGGTCTAAGTGGCACCTCATCAGGAAGAAATGTGGCGCTTTCGTCTATCTCAAACTGCTCAAATGTTCGGTTCGAATCACCTTCTGGTTGAGGTAATGAAGAATATTCTGGTGGGCTGTCGCTTGGTTCTCCTGATAACTCACTGTACGGAGCTTCGCTGGATGGCATGACTGTTATCCAGTAGATTTGGTTGAGTGTAATAGCAAAGGCCCTTCCTTAATGAGTCGACTTTATCATGAACCTTGTTTTAAGAGCAGATTATGGGTGTTTCAAGGGATCCATCAATGTGAAAAACTGGCCTCATTCCACAGTCCACTCCTCTTCGTCCCCAAATGTCCGCGTGCACCACGCACGCCCCTTTACAGTACGTGCGGATGCAGCGAAATTACCAAATATATACATTTTCCATTCAATCCTATCAAAGTTGTATCTGTATATACCATGGATACATAGTCAGTCAATTTTGAAAGAGGGAATATCACTTCCAATTCATCTTTGAGGCTATTTGACGAATAAGAATCTTACTCGGAGAGATAACATTGAATCCTGTTATAGGGTATTCCAATTCAAAGCTGTCCATTTACAGCTCAACTCGGCATTTTTAAAGGTCGATCAGCTAACCAAAATGAAGAGTTACAACATTGCGTAAGTACCATCCGTATAGGCATCAATGGAAGATTAATTCAATTGTGTAATGATAAGAGCAGTATAACTAACAACTAATTCTGGCAATTAGCATGATCTCCGATTTCTTCTACCCGCAGCCCGGAGGGGTCGAGCTACACATATACCATCTATCTCAAATGTTGATAGCGAGAGGACACAGCGTGATAGTGGTAACACACGCTTATGGCGACAGGACTGGGGTTAGGACGCTAACGAACGGGCTGAAGGTTTACTATGTTCCATTCTTTGTCCTATTCAGAGAGTCGTCATTCCCCACTGTGTTCTCGTTGTTCCCCATTCTCAGGAATATCTTCATCAGAGAGTCGATCGATATAGTTCACGGCCACGGGACGTTCAGCTCCCTTGGACATGAAGCCATATTTCATGCCAACACAATGGGTTTGAAAACGGTATTCACCGATCATTCGTTGTTTGGGTTTTCTGATGTCACCTCGATATTGGGGAACAAATTGTTGAAGTTTACACTCACAGATATAGGACATGTCATATGCGTCAGTCACACATGCAAAGAAAATACCGTTTTGAGGGCCTCTTTGGACCCTTCATCTGTCTCTGTGATACCCAATGCTGTGATTGCAAATGACTTCACTCCGGCAAAGGTGAAACCAGGATTAGATAAGATTACGGTGGTTGTCATCTCCAGATTGTTCCAGAATAAAGGTGCTGATTTACTGACTGCTATAATCCCACGTATTTGCCTAAGCCGACCGGACATCAACTTTTTGGTTGCTGGTGACGGCCCCAAATTCATTGACTTTGAACAGATGAGGGAAAAGTATCAGTTGCAAGATAGGGTTGAATTAATAGGGAGCATAAGGCACGAACAAGTGAGAGACGTTATGGTTCAAGGACATATATATTTACACGCATCATTGACTGAGGCATTTGGAACAGTTTTGGTGGAGGCTGCTTCTTGTGGCTTGTTGGTAGTCACTACAAAAGTTGGAGGTATTCCTGAGGTGCTACCTACGAAGATGACAGTGTTTGCGGATCCCGATGAAGATTCCTTGGTCAATGCAGTCAACAATGCAGTGCGAAAATTGAAAGAGAACAAGATAGACACGTCTCTTTTCCACAGTGAGATCAAAAAAATGTATGACTGGAATAATATAGCGGAGAGAACAGAAAAGGTATATGATCTTGTCTATAGTCAAAAAGATTCGGACTTGATAAACAAGCTGATCATGTACTACAATTGTGGGCCTTGGGCTGGTCTGTTGTTCATGCTTTGCTTAGTGACCGATATCTTTCTACTGGAATTTCTAAATTGGTGGTTGCCCGAAGCTTCCATTGACAAGGCTAAAAAATGGCCCAATGCAACGGCTAAAAAGTGTCTTGAGTTACGCTAGGGTGGAACGGATCGACAGTCGTACAAAATGTGAATAGACAGACTACCAAAAGTTATTCAAATTTTACGGCTATATGTATATCTCAAAGTTGTTCATTAGTCATTAAGTTATTTCTTGCCAAGCGAGCCTCGGTACTGGAGAAGCTTCTCGTACTCTAAATTGCAGTAGTAGCTAGAGATTGAGTTATTCCTTTGAGAAATGGGGGCAGCTTCAAAGCTCAAATTTAGAGCAAAAAGTTTGTTGAGCCTTTGCTTGCACTCAATTTCCAGTTTCCAAGAGTTATGGGAATACCTTGTGCTTGTGCCTGGTGTAGTTAGATCAGTGGCCAGCCACTGCTCTTTCCATGCTTTTGCATCAACGTTCAAGCCCGAATATTTGGATTTCTCCAACCTGTAAACCAAGTCCCTCATTCTCCCTATTTCGAAAATGAGCTTTGATTTTTCTAAACTTTGCAATTCCTCAACGATGTTATTGCTTGTACCACCAAGATAAGCCTTGAGCTTTGCTTCTGCCGATTTCAGTCTTTCCTCAGTCTTTGCTGCTGCTTCTTGGAAGCTGCGCGTTTTCAAAGCAAGCTCATCTCTTTCATCCATAATTCGGTCTAGCTCGTAGGTGGCCTCCGCAAGTTTCACCTCACTAGACTCTAGCTTGCTGAGCTTCATCTTCATGATTGATATTTTCAACTTCAGATCTTCAAGTTCACGGTCGTCAGTCAAAAGGACTTCTGGATCATCCAAAACAACGACTGGCGCTGAAACAGTAGTCTGACTATCTAGAGCTCTTTCCCAATGCTTCACGGCAGTGAGGCTGCACTTCTCAATGGGATAGGAAATGACAGTTTCCTTGAGCAATTTAGCAAACTCAGGCTTGATTGTGTTCAACAGGGAAGGATCAAAATTGACATCTGCACTCCCCAACTGATTGCTCACATAGAGTACATCGCAGAAAAACTCGTCGATAGGACCAGTATTAAGCATATCTGATACAAGGCCACAATTTTCAGTTCGCAAATCCAAAATTAGCTGAAGCTTGTCCTCCAAAGCAGTTTCAAGATCACGCAAAGAATCTTCAATCACGGCATGATGTTCCCATGAGATGCCAGCAAGACACAAACCAGCCTGAATCCTACCTAAGCTCAATTTTAGAAATGATAGCTTGGAAATAGCTTGGTTCAGCTTCAAAATAGCAATTTCTCTAGCTTTCAACTCTGGTTCAACGACGAGCGTGTCATCTATTACCGGGTGGAAATTCCGGCTGTGAAAGTTTTCGGCAAATTTGTTCAGGTATTGATCCACTTCTGAAATAAGACTGCCCGATGAATCATGGCCATATTGGAAAATCTCAATGTAGTAACATGCCTTGTAATAGAGGTCTGCAAAATAGGAAGAGTCTATCAAACTCTGGAAGCACAGCAAGTAGTTGTCAAAACTCAACTGTTTTGGCCTAAAGCGGTTCAAAAAATGATGTTTGAAGACGTCCGCTAGCGCTTTGAGCTTCATCAACTTGAATATTCCAGGTAAGTTGAGTTGCATCAAGCTGGGTATCATGAGTATCAACTTATTGTACTCATCTGCAGACTGCTCATTCACACATCTCAACAAAGTTTGCAACTCCAAATCTGATTTCAGAGACATGAACTTTGCTTTCTCATACTTCAGTGCCTCAGATTCGCTGTCGACTGCCTTGGAGGCCTCTTCTTCCCTAGCTTGGGACTCTGCTTCCTTCTTGTACCCCGTTATAACCTTTTGCAGTTGAGCATTTTTCTCTTTCAAGTTTTGAATCTCCGTGGTAGTCTTTTCCAGCTTATTAGCGGCTAAATCCAGATCATTTCGAAGCTCTTGCTCAACCTGGTGGTGGCCGTGTTCAAGTTCAATGTCTAGCTTCTGCAATTGTTCCAAATCGTTGATAACAGATTCTAAACTTGATATGCGTTCAACGAGGTCTGCGTTTTCCATGGTTAAAACTTCAATGAGTGAGTCTGACTGTGTCAAAGTACTCAATTGGTCATGTAAGACTGTATTTGTATCTTCTAGTTCTTTCACCTTTCTTTGGCATTCTGCATATTTCAATTCGATACCTTCCAAACCTAAAATTCGTGTTTCTAGTTGATCCAATTGTTCCGTCAGTAATAGTTCTGTATCCGTAGATTCCTCCTTAAGTTTCATTAACTCGGTCTCCAATCTCTTGTTCCTTGCCAATAACGGTTGTAGCTTTGGATCACTCCCTAGATCCAATTCCCTGGAAAGTTCTGCTTCCACCTCTTGATTGAGCTTTAACTCTTTCTGCAAGTCCACCATCTCGTCTTTGAGGGTATTGTAATTGATCGTCATCAGCTCAAGCTGTTCCTTTAACTGCTGCAACTTATCCTCGCCGATTTCCTTATCAACGGTTACACGCTCTAAACTTTCCTCTAAGACTGCAACAGTCTTCCTGAGTTGTTCATTATCGATATTGAGACTATCAGCTAGATTCTTCATCGTACCCATTCCTTCACGCATACTCTTCAACTTTTCCTCCAGTGTCTGTATAATACTCTGTAACTTGACAATATTTCCAGCATCATTCTTGATCCCGGATGTTCTCCTCATCGCATTAGCATCTCCAGCAAGTGTGATCATCGAAGGCCGCACAAAGATACCATATAAACCATCCCCATCAATTTTTTGGACTTCATTTTGTAGACATGTAAAGTATCGTACACCTGCAATTGACCCATCGTTCTTCCCAGTGGGAGTGTTCAACTCCACTCCCACCCATTCGCCAG
Organism: Ogataea pignaliae; assembly: GCA_030570775.1. Taxonomy (NCBI): domain Eukaryota; kingdom Fungi; phylum Ascomycota; class Pichiomycetes; order Pichiales; family Pichiaceae; genus Ogataea; species Ogataea pignaliae. The sequence continues at coordinate 55,389 of JAJLWO010000031.1, read as the reverse complement.
GCTGAAACTTCGTGGGACCTATGAACCTGACTGTGCCTCCGCTAGAATCATTCACAACTACTTTATCGTTGATGTTGAAAGTCCGGAGCATTCTTTTTATTGTCCATTCATAATTTATCAATTGCAACTCGATGGATGGAATCATCTAAGAAGCTGTCAGTTTGTCAGATAGTTGCTGTTAAAAGGTTGTGATTAGCGAGATTGGCTGAAGATCATCTCCAGATTGGGTTCGTGAACCGTGCGTACACATTGGCAGTCTCGCGCGACGCTGTACGCGTCTTGGTGGTCGTTTTGTACCGTCTGATCCAGAAGAGTGGAGGTTCATCTGCAATGACCACTCATATCATTGACCTGTGGAAAGAATTCTTTTGTTTCAAATATAGTCAATTACATAGGCATAATTGGGATATATGATACATCACGGTTTACGAATCTATACATTTGAGCGCAATTTATGAACATTCAACAAACAATGAGTAAAAATATGAGGCAGATGAAGGGGGAACTATTGAACGAGCAGAAGCAGGAGATCAGGGAGGCCGTAAGTATTGGAATCATGTGTGAGCGGTTTACATTTGGAAAAACACATACTAACATCCACGTGTTCAATTGACTCTTGATTTTGATGCAGTTCAGTCTTTTTGATATGAATAATGATGGGTTCCTCGACTATCACGAACTTAAAGTTGCTTTGAGGGCACTAGGCTTTGACATGAGCAAGAGAGAGGTTTTGAACATAATAGAAGAGTACGACACAGACAACAGAAAGCTGATAAGCTATGACGATTTCTACAGGTATGTGGGTAACAAAATAATTGAAAGAGATCCAATTGATGAAATACGTAGGGCTTTCAAACTGTTTGATGATGACGGTACCGGAAAGATAAGCCTAAAAAATCTAAGGAGGGTTGCCAAAGAGTTGGGAGAAAACCTCACAGACGACGAATTGAGGGCCATGATAGACGAGTTTGACTTGGATGAGGATGGAGAGATCAATGAGGAAGAGTTCATCAACATTTGTACGGAGAATTGAAGAGTCTTTATACTATATTGATCATTCTCACGGGATGAGGCTGGGTTGGGCGACGCTATTAGGTTGTTAATTGAACCATCGGCATGAAAAATGATGCTATGAATTCTAGCAAATAATAGCCAATACTTAAGTTGTGCTTATAGTTCTATTCTGTTTATTATTAATGTTACCACCGTGTTTGGTTGAAGCTTCACCATTCTCGTATCTGTGTAGGCTAGCTAACGGCCCCTACGAAACTGCAGTTGAGCGTACACAAATGTGTGCCAGATTCACTGCGTTGCGAGGAAAGGGGGATTCTTTTGTATTTAGCATCATAAAAAGGGAGACCTTTGTCTCCCGCACAAAAACTACTTTTTCCGCTTTTTCTTCTTAATTTTTTCTTATTATACTCTTATCGTAACATACGAACCTACTACCGTAGAACCATATGACTCAAGAATAATCATGACTGATACTACCCTAACAAAGATTGAATCAAAAGAAGCAACAAATCAGCTTTTCTTTGACAACGAAAAAGATCAGATCAAACAGGATTCCCTTGTCTTGTCAAAAACCAAGCTATCCAAAAGAGGTTACTTACAGATCAATCTGGCATTAGTGACAGTATTTGTGCCTATCGCAAGTTACATGATTTTGCTTTGGAGAAACGACGTTTATGCTAGAAGACGTTTAGAAGTTGCAGAGACAATAGCAAAACTGCAAGACTTCAAAAGAAAACCGCCATCATTTATCTTTATTAATTTTTTGATATCAATATTCGGTCTGGATAATATCATATCGATCGATCAACTACAACAACATTGGGGAGCAACACTTCCATACTTTGCAATCATCTGGGTTCAAAATAGCATGTTGATCTCTCAGTCATTAAGACTTATGACTGAGATTCATGTGGAACACATTTATCCCTGGGCAGCTGTCGTTCTTTATCTGATTGTGGGTTTTGTTCTCGTTGTTTCCTCTTATAAAGCCTACAGTCAGGTGTCATCCAAAAAACATATTGAAACTAAGGAAAGCGAATCATTCAACATTGAGGACCAAACAAGATGTGGAATCTTCTTGTTAAAACACATCCATAGTTGGTTGGTAGTTGCAGGTTGTTTGATGGAATTATGCAGATATTCGACGACAAACATGAGCAGCATGATGGACCACTATGCCGCCTCTGGTTTGGACAAGGTGGGCTGCACCTTGATCGTTGTGCATGTGTTAGGAATGGTGCTGTTCGGTGCTTTTTTGCTGACAGTTCACATAAGTGTTCTACTATTTGAGTCTGGAGAGATGAATCCATGGATTATCAACCAGAAATCATACTTTGCAAGGCTTCTTATCATTCCATTTGTTCTGGTGTCATGCTGTTATTGCTATCAGATTGAATTTACAGATGTGCTGTTGGAAAAAGTTGGTGTCCATTGAACAATAGTGAACACAATGCATCTGTCACAACCCAAATTAACAACAGAGCATATATGGATGGTTAAAACAACATAGAATGACTTCAAAGGGGGGTACCTTCTTGATAAGTTATAAAGTATCAATGCTCCGAATGAGGAAGAGCCCGCTACCAACAACAACTAACACAGCCGGCCAATCTGGAAATCTCCGCTGCTCACACCTAACACCTCCATACACACTGATATTTGCTTGATGGAATCCAACGTTCCGACGCTTTGCCTTGCACCGCCGTGGAAAAGTTGCAGACCGCCGATCAACAACAGCACCGGGTTTTTGATGCTAGGTGGAGAGGGAAGGTGTTACGCTCTTAGTGTTACTGGTATTCACTACACTACACTACACTACACTACACTACACGACAATCAATACACACTCCTCTCTCCTCCTTTCCTTCCTTACTCAATTGCCAAACAAACTTCTCCGGCAACAGTCACATCATACATCTCCTCGTTGGTACGCTTTGTTCAATTTATCAGAAGTCACATCTGGTACGCTCAAACCCAATTGCTGATTCATAAAAAAGTCCTTATCCCCTTAATACAGATTCTTATTGCCCATATCTCCTCATACAGCATTATAGACCGCACCAATGTCTTCGAAGATCAGTAACGTTGCAAAGACGGCCACATTGGCTTCATCGATGCTTAAAGCTTCAGTCAAGAACTCTCTCTTGGTCAACCATACCGTTAGAAAAGCCTCATCTGCATCTGGCCCAGCAACAATGACCGTCAGAGATGCCCTCAACAGTGCAATGCAAGAGGAACTGGACAGAGACCCAGATGTCTTTTTAATGGGTGAAGAAGTTGCCCAATATAACGGTGCCTACAAGATCTCAAGGGGTTTGCTCGATAAGTTCGGTCCAAAGAGAATCGTCGACACTCCAATCACAGAGATGGGTTTCACGGGTTTATCTGTCGGTGCTGCTCTATCCGGTTTGAAACCAGTCTGTGAATTTATGACCTTCAACTTTGCGATGCAATCCATTGATCACATCATTAACTCTGCTGCTAAGACTTACTACATGTCTGGTGGTACCCAACCATGTAACATCACCTTCAGAGGTCCAAACGGTGCGGCCGCTGGTGTTGCCGCTCAACATTCCCAAGATTACTCAGCTTGGTACGGTTCCATTCCTGGTCTGAAGGTCATCTCGCCATACTCATCAGAAGATGCCAAAGGTCTATTGAAGGCTGCCATCAGAGATCCAAATCCAGTCGTGTTCCTAGAGAACGAACTACTATACAACGATTCATTCCCAATGTCCGAAGAAGCCCTATCGCCAGACTTTGTCTTGCCAATCGGTCAGGCCAAGATTGAACTAGAAGGTACTGACGTTTCAGTTATCTCACACACTAGAAACTTGCACTTCTGCTTGGAGGCTGCAAAGTTGGTCAAGGAGAAGTACGGTGTTTCAGTCGAAGTTCTAAACTTGAGATCCATCAAGCCTTTGGATGTTGATGCCATCATCAAGACAATCAAGAAGACCAACCATGCCATCACCGTTGAGGCCGGTTACCCTGCGTTCGGTGTCGGTTCTGAAATCTGTGCTCAAGTTATGGAATCCGAAGCATTTGACTACTTGGATGCTCCAATTGAAAGAGTTACCGGTTGTGAAGTTCCAACTCCATACGCCAAGGAATTGGAAGACTTTGCCTTCCCAGATACTCCAACTGTCGTTAGAGGTATTGAAAAAGTGTTGTCATTGGGTGAATGGGCTTAAAGTGAGTCCCACATATTACGATCGGCTTGTTGATGTTTCTACTGTTTGCTCGTTTGTTTTATTCTTCAAAGTATCCATCCCAGCTCTTTATTCTACCTTCATTTCGTCTTCGATCTCTTAAGTGACTGTTTTCTGCTCAGCATGAAAACTGGTTAACTATTTCATATAGATGTATTCAAAATAATGTGTGATCACACTTCTTCAACTACTTTTGAAAGCTGAATGCTGAGAAGAAATTTATTAAAACATACTGGCGGTCAAAAGCTGCCATTGTACTAGCACATACATAGCTGTAGCCTATTTTTTGGACTTCTTGGATTTTTTTGCCTCGCTCAACTCTTGCATCTTGTCATATCTTGCCTTGAGTCTCTCCAAACTTAACTTGACATCACCCTTTTGGAAGTGATCTAGATTATAGTAAGCAGGAGCCAGCTCGATCAACCACTCTGGCTTCACAGCAGTGACCGTCCTTATATAGTTCTTGGAAGTCAACACAAACTCATTGTAAATCACCCACTCGTCATGCTGCGCCAAAACAGTCGATGGATGGATAAGCACGTCCTGGTTATCCTTGACGGTAATGTAACCCTTACCAGCACTCTTCTTCTTGGCAACCTGCATGAAGAAACCAGCAGCCAAAGCCTTTCTAATCTGATCGTAATAGTATGGACTGTCAAAGTCCGTTGTGTTCAACTCCAAATCGTATCTTTCCATGATACGCGACAATTGCCAACGGACATTATCAGCAGATTTCAACGACCTATAGTTCAAGTAATGCTCACGGCACCACTTGTGCACACCCATAGTTTCAGCATCGTCAGACTTGAACGCATGGTATGCATTAAGTAGCGTCAAATGATCACCATCTTGATGTGCAAAAAGTGCCTTAGCCTCATCTGCCAGCTTTTTTGCACCGGCTCCAGCAGGTCTCACAAAGACGTTTGGAACGGAAAGCATGGCAACGATAGTCAACACCTCTTCTGAACAGTTGAACTCGGGCGATCCAATCAATAGGACGGCAAGCATAGGGTCCAATGGGAATTGGGATGCCATACGACCCAATGGCGTCAAATCACCATCGTCGTTCAAACATGCCAAGTAGTTCAACTCTTCCAAAGCTCTCATCATGGTTTCAGGAGCAGGCGGATCCATGAAGTCAAAATGGACCAAATCATCCACACCAAGCTTCTTCAACTCTAGCACCGTTGACGCCAAGTTACTCCTCAAGATCTCAGGATAACTTTGTTCGATCAATTCCTTCTTGAACGCCTCTTCTGTGTACAAACGGAAACACTTACCTGGTCTGGTACGACCTGCTCTACCTGCCCTTTGTTGTGCAGATGCCTTTGAAATCGGAGACACCAATAACGATTCGACTCTCACCCTTGGATTGTACACTTTTTGCTTTGAGAAACCAGGATCAACAACGTAGACTATACCATCGATGGTTAGCGACGTTTCGGCAATATTGGTCGAAATGATCACTTTTCTTCCTGGCCTTCCACCTTGTTTGAATGGTTCAGGGGCCTTTTCGAAAATTCTTTGTTGTTGATTAGGAGGCAATGAACCATATAACGGATAGACGGACAAAGGTCCTGCGCCTTCCTCTCTGATCAATTGATCTCCTTCCAGTGAGATCTTCCTACATGCATCTTCAATCTCTTCTTCACCAGTCAAAAACAGTAAGATGTCACCTTCTTCTTCAGTGGCATGAATTTGAAGCACGGTTCTGATGGCAGCATCAAGATAGTCCCTTTGGAACTCTGGGGTATAGTATATCTCGACAGGGTAGGTACGACCAGGCACAGCTAACAATGGAGCATCGCTAAAGTACGATTGGAACTTTTCTGCATCCAACGTGGCAGACATTATGATGATCTTCAAATCTGGTCTTCTCAAACTCACCTGCTTTAACAAACCCATCAAGATATCCGTTGCCAACGTACGCTCGTGGGCTTCATCCAATATGATACATGAGTATCTGCTCATTTCATGGTCTTCCATGGCTTCTCTTAGTAACATACCATCAGTCATGTACTTCAAAACAGTTTTGTTCGATGTCTTGTTCTCAAATCTGATACTGTAACCAACTTCCTCTCCTAACTGTACATCCAACTCGTCGGCAACTCTTGCGGCCACGGACATCGCAGCAACTCTTCTAGGCTGGGTACATGCCACCTGTGTGCCTTTCAAATGTGGCATGTCGTCATATAGAACAAACTGAGGAATCTGGGTGGTCTTACCAGAACCAGTCTCACCGACAAACACCATGATCTGGGTACTATGAAAAATCTTCAAAAATTCGTCTCTTTGGGCATGAACTGGCAAATCACGCCTCACCTTGAGGATGTCAAAATACTTTTGAGAGAATGCCTTTCCAGTGAATGGGTTGTTAGAAGCATTTTCCAAATTCTGGGCATATGCTGCAGTTGTCTTGTTTCTGTTTAGAATGTTGAACTCGCCACCATCATGAAACTCCATCTTTTGTTGTTGCCTTGGGTGTGGGTGTAATCTTAGTTCCTCCTCTGCCTTCTCGGCAGCATGTTCAGGAACAGAAGACTCTAGAATCTTGGACTTCTTCTTTGGTCTTTCAATATCGCTCATTCTGTCTTGAATTATCTTTAGTTGCTCAATGATGATTAGTATGAAAGTTACTGTGGCTAATCTGCCGGTCTTGCATATCGATCCCTCAAAGTTTCTTTGTATCAATGGATCGATCCTCTTAAAATTTTTAGAAACTGAAAACTCCAAAAAAAAAATCAAAAGGGAGAATTTATTTTTCAGAGTAAAATGGTTATCCACTTATACATGACGTAATACGTGACCTCATCATGAAAAATATATCATCTGACATGTTAATCGGTTCCACACCAAACAAAAACAAGCTGTAGTAGCAAAGAATGCAATAAAGTCACAAAGAGATCGTAAAACAACAGATATAAGCATTCAATTGGATCAATTGGACCAATTGAGCAAGCAAAAGGTGAACAGAAACTTTCGGATCTCAATTATCAAAAAAGCATGAGCCCGAAAACGTTCTATCAAGGTTACGGCCTGATCAGCGGTGCACTCAAAGTTCTAGCTGAGACTAAAAATGTCATCGTATCAGAGTGCTCCATTCTTTCGAACATCGCGGGGAACAGTAGTTTGTACGCGGAAGCAAAGGTAAAGTCAGAAGAAGCAAAGGCGAAAGCATCAAACAGAGACTTTGATTTTAAGAACATCAAAGGTTCCGATGAAGGAGAGGATATCGACGTTTACCAGCTCGCAAGAGAAAAGTCATCCAGCGTGAAGCACTCAACGAAACTCAATAACGATGTTCTAACGGCTACCAAGAGACCTTCTCCTCCTAAGCCAGATGTCACCAACAAGAGAGAATTTTCAACAAGTTTTATTGCTTATCAAGATGCCAAACCAAAACCAAAACGAAAGACAATTGGTGAGAAGGAGAATCCAGAATTTGAAATGTCACAGTCTGCTGTCCCAAGCAGTAGACTCAGCAGACTTTTCCACTATGGATCTTTGGCAGCAGGCGTTGGAATAAACGTCTTGAAAGAATCAGCAAAGCAATATGCAACGGAAGGCAAATCGCAATCTCTGAATTCGCTGATTATGTCACCAAGAAACATAGAGAGAATGGCCAAGAAGTTTAGCAGAATGAGAGGAGCAGCTTTAAAGATTGGACAGATGCTGTCATTTCAGGATGCATCTGTCTTACCCGCGGAGATCCAACAGATCTTACTAAGGGTTCAAAACAGTGCACATTACATGCCAGCCTCTCAGTTGGAAAAAGTAATGTCGTTCGAGCTAGGTGACGGATGGAGAAAAAGGCTATTTGCATCGTTTGATGACATACCAATTGCTGCTGCATCAATTGGTCAAGTTCACAAAGCAGTAACCAAGAAGGAACTGGAACAAGTTGTTGTCAAAGTTCAATATCCTGGTGTTGCGGATTCCATTGATTCTGATTTGGACAATATCCTTGGATTGCTCACTGCTTCTAGGATGTTACCTCCTGGCCTATTTCTTGATAAAAGTGTTGCCAATGCTAGGATAGAGCTTAAATGGGAGTGTGATTACCTAAGAGAGGCTAACAATATTGTGAGATTTTCAGAATTGTTGAAAGATGATCCCGCTTTTGTTGTTCCTAAGGTTTACCATGACCTCTCAGATGAGCATGTCTTGACGATGCAGTTAATGAAAGGTAAGGAGATCGTCAAGGGAAGCTGGGACCAGGAAACCAAAGATTGGATAGCTTCCAATATTATGAGATTATCACTATCAGAAATTTCAAAGTTCAAATTTATGCAATGCGATCCAAACTGGGCCAACTTTCTATATAATTCTGAAACTCAAAAGATTGAACTTTTGGATTTTGGCGCCTGCAGAGGCTTTGGTGATGAGTTTATCAAAAATTATGTTAATTGCTTACGAGCCTCCGTCAGGAAAGACAGAGAAGCGGCAGCAATGTATTCGGTTAAGTTAGGATTTCTCACGGGACTTGAGACTGATGCCATGAAGAATGCTCATGTTGACTCATTAATGGCATTGGGTGAGCCATTTAGTCCCGAATTCAACAAAGGAAAGCCATATGCATTTAAAGACCAGACGGTCACCGATAGGGTTAGGGGTAATATTGGATTGATGTTAAACGAAAGGTTGACCCCTCCACCGGAGGAGACTTACAGTTTACACAGAAAGTTGAGTGGTGCATACTTGCTCTGTGCTAGAATGCAAGCTACTGTTCCATGTGAGGACCTGTTTGAAGAGCTCATTGGCTTGGAGTATGAGGAGTAATGACGTACTCTGGGAATGGCATCTCTTTTTGTATATAGCCGTGTTTAACGAAAGTTTTTACGATTAAAATATTGAGTGTTGCAGCTGTTGCAGCTTTGGGTTTACGATGCTTCAAGGTGTAGTGTTTTTGTTTTTGGAACTCAGAAAGGACATAAACCGTTGAAATCTGGGAGTTTGAGCAACGATATAGATGCTCCCATCAGACTCATCCTTTAGAGTTTGTTTTTGCCGTTGATGGCTTTGCGGCTTAAACAGGCTACCGCATTCGGATAAGTTTGTCGCTGCTACTAACGTGACCTCATCGTTAATGCATCAATAAGAGCTGTGGGAGTACAATGTCCCGGAAAGAGTCACTGCAGTTTGAGAGGAAGACTTTTTTGCTGTTTTGATGTAGACGCAATTACGTCTTGCGATCAACATGAAAAATGCTTCTTAACGAGTCCTTCTTATGTATTATCGGTAAGTGTGCAACGGCTAAGTGGATTCCTCAGACATACAAGACTCCAAATTAAGAAGACAGCTACCAAAAGCAAACAGCAGATAACAGTAAAAAAACATGGGGCTGAATTTGCAAACACGATTAGCAAATGAAAATCAACAGGCTCACGAATCGCGGTCTCTGCTTTCTTACCCGTCGGAAGACGAATCGTTGGATAGTGATTCTGATCTTGGATTCGACTTGAGAGATGGCGAAAGCGGTGTCCATCAACATCAATACTACGGTAGCACAGCGTCCATTATCAAGCAGAGAATCTCCCGAGCAAATTCGATAGCTAGCTCCATTTTCAGAAACACTCCTCAAACTAGAAGATCTTCGGTTGTCTTGGCTAATACTGGAGAAATAGTCCAAAGGACCTTCTCTGCATGGAACGATCATTGCACTCAGGATGAGATAGATCAAGAATTGGATCTTTCCCTTGCAAGGACGAGATCTCACGTTCAAATCCAAATGGGTGAAGAGGACCCAATCCCTGAATATGCATCAAATGGTACCTACTACGCTCTTCAAAATGTCTATGCTAAAACAATCAGATTTTTCCAACATCCAAAGGTGAAAGCAGATGTGAAGGCAGCATTGGCATACTTTATTGGGTCACTGGCAGTTTATTCGAACCCAATCTCCAATATGTTGGGGGTCAGCGATGCAAAACATTTGGTCTGTACCACCACAGTCTACTTTCATGCCTCTCGAACCAAAGGATCAATGATCCAAACAATGACTTTCTTTCTTTTTGCCCTCGCATTTGCGGTTTCAGTCTCGATTGTTTCGATGTCTATAAGCTCCCTATTTTTGGAAAACGGTTTCACTGTAACAGCAGATCTATTTGAACTGATATTTTCATGTGCTGCTCTAAGTTTAGTTTCATACGTCAAATTGGCTGTTAACAAGGATAACTTTGATACCGCATGTAACACATGTGGTATAGTGATCATTGCTTGTGTGATAACAGAAGGCAGTAGAGGTGGTGACGGTGTTCCTTGGGCAAAAATTTATTCGTTGTTTTTGATCACCTTGACCGGTTCTTTGATATCGTTTGCTGTTTGCTATTTGGTCTATCCAACGAGTGCTGAGACACTTCTCAAAGATGGGTTGAATGAGAATGCTCAGATATTATCCGTGCTACTGAAAAGGGTTAGTGATGCATTTTTGAAGTACGCAGATCTTGACAATCCCGCCATGAACATTTTGGTGGATCAGTTGAAAGAAAATCTAAATCAACAAAAAAGAATGATCCAAGAGGCAAAATTCGAGTTGTTAATCAAAGGCAGAGAACGGGAGTATAAGCTCCTAGAGAAGCTGGTTGACTTATGCGACAGACTAGCTATGATAAGAGCTGGTTTGAGAAGATCTGTCGATTTCAAATGGTCCCTTGTGAATGATGGTGAAGGGCTGAGCATGGACGATATCTCATGCAATTCAATTCCAAGTCGTAGATCGAACATGCCTGGTCACGAATCTGACTGTGAAGCACAAGAGGAGGAGGATACGTCTGATTCAGTCTATCAAAAGATGGGAATGTTTGCGACAGACGATGATCAATATGATGAAGTCACTGTTGCCAACTCAAAAGAGTTGTTTGATCTATTCGTCTACCACCTAGGGCCATCGATGAAGTCATTTTCGTTTACAGTTAGGCAGATTTTGAGCAGCATACCGTTTGATGAAAACCAAAATGTTGTTACTTCAATAGGGCAGTTTGAAGAAAGTTTGTCGCTAGCCAGTGAAGTGTTTAACAGAAGTCAAATCAGTGCCATTAAGAAACTATATGATCAAAAGCTCTTCAAGCGTGAGACAGCACTGAAAACTAAGGTTCACCAAGAAGAGGTTGCGGCATCATGTGGAAACTTTACTTTTCTTCTGCTTGAGTTTGCAAGAGAATTGTCCAACTACATACAAACATTGGAAGAGCTTCGTTTTCACTCGATAAGTACTGGCAACAGAGATTATGAAAAAACTTTTGAGTTTCTCAAGTTTTGGAAAAGAAGATCTGTTCAAGAATCAGAAAATACAAAGGCCAAGAACACGTTCGATGATATTCTGATACACATGCGTGCAAATCATTCAACGCATACTAATCAGCAACAATCTTCATCTAAAATCGGTTTGACTGAAACGATCAATGACCTTCTATGGTCCATATACAAGTCCTTCAAAAGGGTTGACGTTCAATTCTCTCTTCGTGTGTTTTTGGGAGCCCTTGGAATCGCAGTATTTGCCTATTGGGAACGAACCAAGTATACGTTTGATGCCTGGCGTGCAGAGTGGGCTCTTATTGCATTCTGTATCATCATGAACAAATCAGTCGGTGGAACAACAATGACCTTCAAATGGAGATTTATAGGGACTTTTTTGGGTGCAAGCTTTGCAGGCTTGACTTGGGCGCTATTTCATTCCAGTGTCTTATGCATGGCATTGGTGGGCTTCCTATTTAGTGCACCTTGCTTCCACACTATCATTCACTGGCGCACCAACAATGGCTTTGGTAGATTCATCGTGCTTTCGTATAACTTGACCGTATTATACTCATACACTCGATCGACACATAAGTTTCCCCCATTGCCACCAGGATTTGATCAAGAGGGAGGCGATCACCCCAACGTCTATCTTATTGCTACTCATAGGTTTATAGACGTTACTGTTGGATCACTATGGGCTGTGTTAATCACAATGACATTATTCCCAAATTCAGCCAGAAGTAGACTCAGAAGAGGATTGTCCATCTTGTGGTTGAGACTAGGGATTATATGGCATGCAGGCCCATTATCATACTACACGGATCATGAAACTCAGGACCTCAAGTTGATTGGTATCAGAGATAGAAACACCATCCATGTCATCATGTCTGAGTTGGAAACCTTGATCACGCAAGCTCCAATGGAGGTTAGACTGAAGGGTAAATTTCCAACGGAAATATATGAAAAGTTGTTGCGGTCGACGGGCAGGATCATCGATGCTTTTGAAAACCTGAACGCTGTCATTGATATGGATAAGGCCCTAACAGAAGTCACGTTTGGTGCATTGGCAAGTTTGCATGACGAGATGAAGGAGCTTGAAAATAGAGTATTTTTGATATTCTACATGTTGGCATCTGCAATGAAGTTGGGATTCCCATTAGCTGACAAACCAGCGTACACAGAGCACTTGAAAGAGCAGATGTTGGTCAAGTTGAGTGAAATCAGGAACAGAAATGAGACCGTGAAGCAAGCATTGGCAAACGAAGACTTTGTGTTGTTGTATTCGTATAACTTGGTGACTGATTCTATTACCAACGAATTGGATGTGCTCTTGAAGTATGTGGCTGAACTTTGTGGTATGGTTTCTGAAGACACTTTAGAACTTTGAAAAATGTTGTATAAATCTTGAAAAATCTCATGGAATATAGAATCTTACATTTGAAAAAAACTACATAGGTAACCTTTTAGTCTTTTCACCAGCACACATTTTTGAAGTGATACTCCTAGTAACCCATTTTCAGGCTCTCAATTGCTTTTTAGACGCCTCCAATGCCAATGGAGGCCTTGAAAAAAGGGGTAATTGCAACACACAGAAGTGTGTTGTCCAAAGTCACATGCTCCTCCTGTTATTGTTGAACGTTACTATGTCTGCCAATAGAAAGAACAGTGCCACTCACACAACTCACACACACACGACACCCACACCCGCACAGCACTGCACAGCACTAAGTACTCATGGCATGGCAATCACACACTCCTTACTATTTTTTTTCTTACTTTGCAAACAGGTTCCGGTCTTGAGATAACGCCAATGGCAACACATTTGTTTTGATCCCAAGAAACCTCTTTCAATTCATATTATACTTTGTTGCAACTTCGTTATAACAATTGTTTCAATTCAATAGACGAACCATCTTAGAACACATTCATCCAACAGCATTTTTCATCACAATCGACAGTAATGACCGGATCAACTGATAAACAATTGAGCACCGGATCACATTCCACAGGAACGCCTAACATCTCAATAGACTTGATAGATGATTCATACAACGAAGCAGATGATCCAGACTTCACACTCAACGAAACATCCACACAACTCCCTTCAAGTGATGAAGAATCCGACAAAGACGCTGATGATGATGATGATGATCACACCGAAATGGAATCAGAGCTGAGCGAGCTAAATGAAGACGACACCTCGTCTGTTTCGTCAGGAAGCGAAGATATAACATCCGATAAGTTACTACCAAGAAGTAGCCTACAAGACTTGGGAGTATCTTCTCCTGATAGTTTAAGTACAGTAGACTTACTGCTTGGAACGCATAAGCGCTTCAAGAAGTTCATACACAAACATGAAGTTCCAAGAAAGGTGTTTCACGTTTCCATTGGATTCATCACACTATACTTATACACGATAAATGTCCAGGCTCCGGTGCTAGTAAAGCCACTTTCAACTGCTTTTTTTGTTGTTGGATCGCTCGATCTAGTGAGGTTCCAATTTGCATCTTTTAATAGCTTATACTGCAAGGCGCTTGGTTTTTTGATGAGGGAAAAAGAGGTGAATACGTATAATGGTGTTATCTGGTACTTATTGGGACTATCATTGGTGTTTTTAACACAGAAGAAAGATATTGCTGTCATGGCTGTCCTGTTGTTGAGTTGGTCAGACACGGCTGCTTCAACCTTTGGTAGAATGTACGGCCATTTCACCCCAAAGATCTCAAAGAACAAGTCTTTAGCTGGATCTTTGGCGGCATTCACCGTTGGGGTCTTATGCTCCTTCCTGTTCTATGGCTACTTCATTCCACAATATCCAGAAGTTAACATGCTTGCCGATTTTGAATGGGTTCCTGAAAATAGCCATTTGAACCTATACATGCTCTCGTTGCTTTCGGGATTTGTCGCTGCTGGAAGTGAGGCCGTTGACATTTTTGGATGGGATGACAATTTCACTATTCCTGTTCTGTCCAGTTTATTCTTGACTTCAGTGATAAGATTGACCAACCACAACGGTTTGGAGGAGTTATTGTCTCATGTTGAATCACTTTGTTCCAAGCTTTCCATCACAAACTGAATAGCACACCGCACTTTTTGTTATTGATTTCTTGTGGACTCTCTTCTACTATTTTAGCTTTTCAGCTAGTTTCAGATACCGTTAAAAATGGGGTTTTTGTCCTTCCTTCCTCAACGAGACTCTCAGATTCTGATTCAATCTTTTTTTTTTTGATGATAGACTGCTCCTTTTTTTTATTTCCTCATCGTCTTTTTTTCGTTCTTTTCTGGTTCACTTTGGCATCACCTCCTACCATTCCCTGTTAATTATTTATGTTTTTATCCTCTTTTTCACCCCTCATTTACTTATTCTTCTGAATCTAATACTTAACTGTGTATAGTTTGATCTAGCAGCCCTTGTACAATGTTGCCCAGCCTTCGACGCCATACAAATACTAAGTATAATTAAAATAAAACCTGGGCATCGACCCTCTATTATGAAGAAACATGAAACATTAGGAATTAAAATTACAAGAGGAAAAAATGCTAAGCAATAAGATGTAAGGAGAGGAAGATAAACAGTAAGAAGAACGCAAAAAATTTGTAGAGTGCAAAAGAGTGAAATGAAGATAGAATGGTGCAACAACATGTCAAAATCAATGGTAAGAACCTGGTATCAATCACTTCAATGCTCAAGGGAAAAGATTGGAGACAAGAAAAATCACAAACGGTTTAAAAGTCATTGTCCGTCTTCTTCAAATCTTGCTTCAAGACTTGATCCAGAATACCAGCAGAGGCAGCAACCAACCCTAAGAATGGTCTAGATGGATCAAGCACCTTTGAAATGTATTCAGGATGGTACTGAGTACCAACGTAGAATGGATGGTTTTCCAACTCAAAGATTTCCATTCTCTCACCTTTTTCATCCTTACCAACAAACTTGAAACCTTTAGCTTCAATCTCTGGAACCAACTTGGGGTTGATCTCGTATCTATGTCTGTGCCTTTCCAAAACGGCCTCATCACCACCGTACAATCTTCTAATAATGGAGCTTTGGGTACCCTCTTGGAAACAGGTTGGTCTCAAACCTAATCTCATGGTGCCTCCCATTTTTTCCTTGTCGATTTCAGGCATGTAAACAACAGCAGCCTTATCATCAGACAATTCAGGCACAAACTCCTGAGAGGTTGTGCCTTCGATACCCAACTCGCTTCTAACAAATTCAATAACGGCAACTTGTAAACCAAGACAGACGCCCAAGTATGGAATCTCCTTTTCTCTGGCCCATTTGGCAGCGGCAATCATACCTTCGATACCTCTGTTACCAAATCCACCAGGAACCAAAATACCATCGGCACGGCAAACCAATTGCCAAGCCTTGTGGAAGTTAGCCTTATTGACCGACTCGGTATCTGGTTCAAGATCCGAGGATTCAACCCAGACGATCTCTAGCCTTCTTGCACACTTCATGGCTGAATGTTCTAAAGATTTGATCACGGACAAGTATGAATCGTGCAAGTTAGTATACTTACCAACGATTGCAATGGTGACTTTTTCGTATGATCTATCGTGCTGCGTTGTAAGTGCTGACCATTTGGCATATAGTTCTTCACCCTTAGTGATCATGGCCTGTGGAATGTGGACCAAGTCTAACCTTAGTCTCTTTGATAGGTATTGAATCAGCTTTTGTTCCTTTAATAACAATGGGACATGGTAAGTTGAGTTAACATCATGAATGGCAAGAACTTGATCAGCACCAACGTGCGTAAACATTGCTATCTTGTCAATGGTTGGCTTTTCAAGTTTGGAGGAGCATCTACAACCAATCATGTCTGGAATTAACCCTAACGATCTCAAGTCTTTGATTGCTGCTTGTGTTGGCTTTGTCTTCTGTTCCCCATGAATAACTGGAACTAAAGAAACGTGAATCAAGGCAAAGCTATCGTGACCAACTCTGAACTGGAACTGTCTCAAAGCTTCGACAAAAGGAGCAGATTCAATGTCACCAACGGTACCACCTAGTTCGATGATACAGACATCTGGCTCAAGACCTGAATGGTCAACAGGGATTCTAGCAACTCTTTCAATCCAATCTTGAATGGCGTTGGTTATATGTGGAACAACTTGAACCGTCTTACCTAGGTAATCTCCCTTTCTTTCCCTTTCAATAACAGAGGAGTATATCTTACCGGTGGTAATGTTGTGGTCTTTGGTCAAGGAGATACCCAAGTATCTCTCGTAGTTTCCCAAATCCAAATCAACCTCTCCGCCATCATCCAAAACAAAACATTCACCGTGTTCCAGAGGGGACATGGTACCTGCATCAATGTTCAAGTAAGGGTCAATCTTGATCGAGGTGATCCTTAAACCTAGAGTCTTGAGTAGCATACCTGTGGAGGATGCCAAGACACCCTTACCGATACCTGAAATGACACCACCAGAGACAACGACGTACTTCATTATGATGATATGTGATGGTTTATTGATCTATCGTGCTGACCTTTAGATTAGAGAAAAACAAGCGAGATGGGAATGAGATTATGCCTGTCTTCTTGTAACTTGAGGATTTCCTGTGGTGGAATGAATGTGCGCCCTTTTCCTTATTTTGAAAGGATGATAGTTTCCAAGAACCTAAATATTCTGACTTTCTTGCAAGAAACACTAAGGAAAAAGGGAACGAAGGGGAAGTAGAATTATAACTGAAACAATAGACTTGTTGAAAAGAAGAAACACCAAAATAAAACCAAAAAAAATTTTAATATAGAGGGGCCAAAAATGAAAGAAAGCAAAAAAAAGAGCATTTGCGTGATGAGCGTACACTCCGGGTGAGGTTATTAACCCATAACTGAAAATTAACAGAAGGTGAAAATAACAAATGCGCCGCGTCGATCGACCTCTATTTTCTTCTATCAGCTGAACTTGACACCGGCAATGCTTCCATCTTCATCTTTCAATACTTGTGCCTTGCCATTCTTCACTAGTAACTCCACAATCCTGATTAATAGTGTTATGTTCATCCCATGGAACTCTTGGTTGCTCGTCAATTCACCGTTTCTGATCTCATACAGTGTCAAAACGGTGCCTCCCTGACCAGTATTCTCAATCTTTTTAATATTCAATTTTTCCGTAATGTTAGTAACTCGGCGGGCAAATGGTTTTGTAGTCGGAGAAAAAGAAGACAGCTAGCAATTACTTACCCAGTCGTACAGTATATCTCCCCATTCCTGTAAAGTGTGCCAGTAAATAAGTAGTCCTAATTTGTGAGCTTTTGGATCTATCCAGTCACCTTTGGAAGTTTCAGTCATCTTCTGGTATATATCCATTATGAAATTGTCCTTCAATGAACGATGTATCTTTTGATTCGTGAAGATAGATTGCTTCGTGTTACTACCGTATTCCAATTCATATTGAATATTCCCTTGGCCTGTCTCCTCATCGATGCTGTTGTAATCCTCATCTTGCTGATCGTCATCTTCAAGGCGGGATGTCTTTGACGTTGTCGGCTGCCCCGTGAGCGACAATGCCCATATTCTATGATACTTGCAATATTCAACTATGAGATTGGTCCAATGTGTCAGCTGAGTCTCGTATGTTTGCAAGTTTGGCTGTTTGGTGAAGAAAGGTGGAAAGTTGTAGATGGATGGAAATTTGAAACCTTTGGATGCTGTAGCATTGGACATTCTATCACTTGGCCTTGGAAGTGTACGAAGGGCCCCTTATGTTATGTTTTGGTAATAGCAACTGATTCAATTGATAATGTGTCCCAGATCACTCTTGGAAAGTAGCAGTTGACACTCTAGAAGAGTAGCTGTAGAAGTTGTATTTGGAGTGGAGCTTCATCTGCGAGTGAGAGAAATGTTTGGGGTGTGTGCGTGTGTGCATCTACCTGCAATCGCTTGCCTTATAGTATATATGTATATACACTACTGGGGAAGGTTACAATGTTTACATTTGAGACTTTATCCCCGATTTATTGCACAAAATCATCTAAACATATTCGATGGGAAGTACTGGAAACGCTCAATTTACAAACCAACGACCCAAAATGGTATCAGAAGCATCATTGAGCACACCGAAGCTTACCCTGGAGCAGGAACACGCAGAGGTCTATCAGGAGCTTATCTCTACGGTAGATCAACTCTTAGTCAAGACGCAGCAATCGAAATTGTTGACAACACCCTTAGAGACCACGAAGCTTAACAATGAGTATGATCAGATAGTCAATCTGCCCGATATACAGCTAGCGCTAATTCACAACAAGATCCAATTGGCACATGATAACACAGGACCAGTCGAGTCCGATACCGACCTTACAAACAGGCTCCTCTACCAGATGCTGAATCTCCGAATCAAGATCCTCGAACAGAATGCCATTACGCATCCGATTTTAAAAGCAATCCATACCAATTCTGATGATATACCTGATGATAACGCTGCGAGCCAACAGGACGACACAATGGAGAGAGATAGGATGATCAATCAATCTAGAGTATCTCAACTTATAGAGTCAAAGGATGTTGAAACGGTACGTCTAATGCAGGAGATGAACTTGAACGACAAATTAGTGAACGGTGAATTAAAGGAGGCTATTTTTGACAACCAGTCAAAGCTTGTCGAGGTGCAGGGATTGGTTAGGGAGTATTTGGAATTGGTGGAGGAGAATAAAGAGTTGAAGTTTCAACAGTCATTGGCTGACGAAGAGTACGCGGAAGGAAACACGATGGAAATGCTCAAGGGGAAATATAAAGGATTGATTAGAAAGTGTCTTGTGCTGAGCGATTTCAACACTGGCTTGATCTCATCGCTTTCGAACGTCAACATTTATGAGGATGAATACCTGAGAGAGATGCTGCTCTTTTGTGGAGAGTTTGAGGATTACGACATTGATGATGATCTGTGAGACCAAAAGACGACATGCTTGTTAATATTGTGTCTTTTGATATTTATTATTTATGTACAGTGTCATTTAAAAGATTAGGGGGCTTTGATTCCCATTTTAATCACCAAACTCTTCAACGGACCGTGTTTGAAAACACTCTTTTGTTGATCACATCCCAATCTATGCAGTTCCAAAAGTTTTCCAGATAGTCTGCTTTACCAGTAACACCGTAGTCTTCCATATAGGCGTACTCCCAAACGTTACAGACCAAGAGTGGTAAACTGTAATCCTTCACACCCTTCTTCAACTTGTCCTTGTTATCCATGAGCACCTCGTAATCGCTCAATCCAACGGCACCATTCATATCAACGCTTTGGTTTCTAGAGTATAGGTAAGGAGTACCATCGTTGTTACAAGAGACAATTTCGAGCTTTTTGAATTCGTTTTCAACGAGGAAGATCCAACCATTACCACCCAAGGAATCAGCCTTGAACAAGAATTCATTCTTGAACTGATCTAGAGAGCCATACTGTTGGTTAATGATGGTATGTAGACCCACATTTAGATCTGCAGTTGGCTTATCCTGGTCTTTGAGTTGTTCAAAGAACATGTGATTGTTGTGTGCTTGAGAAGCATAGTGAAAAAGAGGTGCAAGATGTGGTTTCTTGGCACTACTCAACACTATTGAAATCGGACTTCTTGTTTCAAACTGTGTTCCTGTTGATTTCAAAGAGAGATTTGTAACAAGGAACTTTTGATAGTCGGTCCAAGAAGCTTTGAACTGCTGTGCTGACATGAGCCCCTTGATACCATCTTGGGACCATTCCTTGAACTTTGGAAGTCTTGGGACTGTATGTATCGATCTTCTTGCTATTATCGGGCGTAAGAACATGGTTAAAATGGATGAATGATTGAACGACGACGGTATTGTAAAATGTATCCATTCCACACCTTTTTGACTATGTATGTTTCTCAAGATCTCCAATGAGGTTCAAGTGTACTTACTTCTTGTTTGAAGCCTTTCACCAGCCCAGCCAACGTTGACATCGCTGCATAACCTCGTGAAATATTTCAGTCTCAACTTTCACCGTCAAATCAACAGTGAAAAGCTGCGCTGCACTGCCCGGATGTGCGTGTGTGTGAGACTGTTGATAGAAGAGGCGGTTAGGAACTGTACAGTAAATGAAAATAATACTCTAATGGCAATGGCAATGGCAATGGGAACCGGCAGTGGCCTTACAAGAAAATTCAAAGAAGAACCAATCGTTCATCAACAGATTGATCTAATTCTTCAATTGTACAACCCCATTTTACAATCAGAAGCACAACAAAAGAACTGCACGTCGTATCAGCATCCGAAATTATCCAGCCAATAGCACAATGTTAAAGGGAGCATTATCAAACGTACTACGAGAAAGCAACAAGCTAGTGCCCCGTGTGATCAATCCATCACCAAAATTACTTGCTGCCTCTTTCCACCAGTCAAGATCATACTCACCACTTAACTATGACAGTGCAAGAAGAACCCGCCGGGGGACCCCACATGAGCAAAGGCAACAACAACAACAGCAGCAGCAGCAGAATAGCATCATCACAGAATCTAACTATACATACACAGACCCACCATCAACATCACAAGCCTCTCCAATAATCCATCCATCAGACCCACTCTCCCGAATCCTCTCCGAACCAACCCTTGTAATCCAAAGAGAAATGGAATACATGAATCTATTTCTAGGTTTCGAACAGGCAAACAGATACAGGCTTCTATCAACAGAAGGAGAACAACTAGGATGGTTACTAGAACGAGACTATGGCTTCATCAAAGCCATGATGAGACAGGTGTATCGATTGCATAGGCCGTTTGTCGTTGATCTTGTCGATAATGAAGGTCAAGTTTTGATGACTATCAGGAGACCATTCAGCTTTATCAATTCTCACATCAAGGCTATCCTACCTACCGTTCGTTCGATTGGTGGTGCTGCTGCGACTGATGATGATGGGGTTGTTATTGGGGAGTCTGTTCAGAGTTGGCATCTTTGGAGGAGAAGATACAATTTGTTCCAGGCTGTTCCTTCCGTTGGTGATTCAAACGATATTGAGATGGATCAATTTGGTAAAATTGATACGGTATTTTTATCATGGGAGTTCCCAGTACAGAGAGAGGATGGTAATATCCTAGGTGCTGTTTCTAGAAACTTTGTTGGTTTTGCAAGGGAACTGTTTTCGGATACTGGTGTATATGTGATCAGGATGGATCCTGCCTCGTTTGGGAATGGTGTTGATGAGTTGTACAGTCATCCGATTGCTGGAGTTTCGATGAGTTTGGAGCAGAAGGCGGTGTTGATGGCCAATGCTGTTTCCATTGATTTCGATTACTTCAGTAGGCATAGTGGCGGCGGTGGTGGTCTCTTCTCCTTTGGATTTGGCGATGGAGATGTTTGATGAGTGAGATCGATGTGCCTTGCCGATGCTTGTTTAAATGTAATTGTAACTGTTTCCGTTTTATTTTTATTTGTAGATAATCAACCATACAGCATAAGAAATATTCATTAGAAACTACCAACGGAGAGTAAAAACGTGAAAGGAAAACACGGGAAGAGTGTGGGTGTGATGATGGAATGGATTTAAGCGGCAAAACCAATAACACCACAGGCTGGTCTACCGCCGGCATTACCAGTCTTTAAGGAATCTTCATGACCACCCTTACCCAAGTCATCGGTACCGGCATGAACAACAACCGTCCTACCCAAGATTGAGTTTTCACCTAACAATTTAATCAATAGGTCCTGCTTGGCACCTTTGGCCAATCCATTTGCATCGGTAGTAATGTTACCCATATCACCAACGTGTCTAACCTCGTCCTCTGGAGCACCATGAGTCTTTGAGAATGGGTTGAAATGAGGACCAGCCGAAGTACAACCGTTGGTGTTATCACCAAACTGGTGAATGTGGAAACCTCTTAGGGCGTTTGGATCATTACCTGAGATTTCCCATGAGATGGTGGTTGGAGCAGATTCGGAGGTTTGCTCGAATGTGACAATACCGTTGACGGTAGAATCACCTCTTAAGACAGCAACTGGAAAAAATAAATTGCGGGGAGGCAAAAGATGCAAGTTGTGTTAGTATTACTATCTGAGCAGTATGGAGCTGTGAATGATTTGGCGAACTGGTATCACTTCGTCATATGAATAGAGCGGGTAGAATCTTGAAACAATTCAACAAATTATGGTGCAATTGAAGCATCAAAGATGATCCAATCACAACAGAGTGGGAAATAGAAAGCCGAATGCTATATATATATATAGTATGGGTGGCCACGGTACTTAAGGTAGATGGCGGTAAATCAGAATGTGAGATAATGTGTTTCACCACCGATAGGAAGAGAATTGAATAACTTACCAGCTTTAACCATTTTGTAGAATATGAATTGAGTATGATGGGTTGATTATAGGAGTAACCTTGCAATATCAAAGAGAGTTATTATCATATGAGAGGTTTATAGAGAGAAGAGAATTGTGGAAATAACTACATATATATATACACACACTGGCTGTGGTTTACAGAGAGCGGACAAAGTTGCGACTGGTTGGGGTTGCTAGCCTAGCCTAATTACCGACCGGAGAAGGCAAGTAGGAAGTGGGAAGACAGCGGGCAGGGGCAGGGGCAGGGAAGGCAGGGCAACCACCGCAGAATATTATTAATAAGCCGTCTGTCACCAATTACCCTGCCGTCCTCCCCTTGAGTTCTAGAAGGGAGGAGGGGAGGGGGTCAAAGACGATTGATGATTGGATGAGAATGAGAATGGAGGGAGGACTGGCTGTGACTGGTATTATACATCACACGTTACGCTGCTATCATCACATTTCCTTTTGATGGTGATGATAATGATGGTTTGGGACGGGGTAGAAATAACGGTGTGAACGTTGAATGGGGTGGCTCAATTGGCTCTACTATCAACTTTTCAACTTTTAACGAAGACTGTCCAGCCATAAAGAGACGGGAAAGTCTGGGGTATTTATACATCTCGTTGCTGATATATAACAAGAAAAATAACAATAATAAAATAGAAGAGCAAATTAATCGATCTGTCAATTCCACTTGTACGGTCTGATATGACGACAAGACAGTTAGTTCCTTGGTTGGTGGTATCAAGTCCTTTATTTGCTCGTTTCTCCTTTCTAGCGAAGCCTACCTACTCTAGCCTAGCTTTATTTCACGTGCCTTCCCCTTTGGAACCTCTCCCTAAGTTCCCTCAAACACAGTGATGCCTCAATTGCCATTCGGTTGGAGGAGGTTTAGACAACCTACGTCCTCCAGGGGGTTATTTGACTAACAACTACCGTACTAGTTATGAACCTGACGGAGATGCAGTCATGGAGATGGCTACTGTCCAGCACCACTTTTACAAGCGCAAGTCCCGCAAGCAAGTCACTAAGAAAACCCAACATCCTAACAGATCGCAAGAGGACAAACGGGCTTGCTGGGTGTGTGGTGAAATAGGACATTTCAAGGCAGCGTGCCCTAAGAGGTTGGCTCGACAAGCGGGCCCCGGAAGTTTCTCCGTTGGACCTGTTTGTTATTGAAATTTTAGGAGACGACAAGGCAGTTGCTATCGAGGCAATAGTAGATTCAGGAGCTTGTGCTAACATATTGAGAATGAAGGGATTGCCCTGTTGGCCCGCCTGTCGAGCCAACCTCTTAGGGCTCGCTGCCTTGAAATGTCCTATTTCACCACACACCCAGCAAGCCCGTTTGTCCTCTTGCGATCTGTTCGGATGTTGGGTTTTCTTAGTGACTTGCTTGCGGGACTTGCGCTTGTAAGAGTGGTGCTGGACAGTAGCCATCTCCATGACTGCATCTCCGTCAGGTTCATAACTAGTACGGTAGTTGTTAGTCAAATAACCCCCTGGAGGACGTAGGTCGTCTAAATCTCCTCCAACCATAGTCAGGTTTGGACGAAATCAATTCAAACGGATGTATATATATGAACATCTCTAGCCTCACCAAAGACCCGTGTCGGCGGTAGTGAAAAGATCTTCCTATACTCGCTTTTAAATCTGATAAATTTGGTTAAACAATCATCAATTTCTAACCTCCTTTTCTCTCGCCCAACCTTGTCATCACTACAGAATAAAAAACCATCTCTATCTCTCCTTCGGCCCAATTGACAAAGTTTCTCGGTACTTCAGTCCAACAGTCGTGGACAATTTGGTAACAACCAAAGGATCCCTATACGCTTCACTAAAGTACACTGTGGCTACAGACAATTAGACCTAACTAATCGTCCAAGCAATTGTCAAAGTACTACTAGTATTTCAGTTCCAGCTATGGAAAGAACTATTGTCCTTCTTCAAAACCAAAGCAAACGATCCTTTTAGAAACACCTCTTACTTTCGCCGCTCTCCAGGTGAAATTTCTGTCTGACACACCGATGGAAACGGTAACTCCGCCTCCGCCATCGCCGCCTTTGCGCCGCAAGTCCACAACTTTAAACAGTGTAAATGAATGATAAATCCGAGCTGAAGAAAAAAACCGACACTCTCAACTCTTCATCATCACGATTAAACTACCCTTTCAACTACATGTGTCTAAGAGCAGAAAGTAAACAGAACCTTAACAAGTGACTAACCGTTATACTTTGACCACATTTCCACCTGTTTTTTCTTTGCTAAACATTTCCCAACGATGCGACTCTTCGGAACTCTGGTATCATGCATTCTGTCAACCTTGGTGATATCGCTTCCAATGATATCGGCAGATGTGATAGAGTTGAACGATTCTAACTTCATGTCAATGATCTCAAGCAAACCTAACAAATACTCCTTTGTGTTTTTTTACACTCCACGTTGTCAACACTGTCAAGACATGGACCCACATTTCGAACCTTTGGGTGAACTATACAAAGGTACAAACCTTCAAATCTTTAAAATTGACGGTTTGGAGAACAAAGAAGTGAGAAAGATGTTTAACCTTGTTGGATTCCCAGTGTTGAAACTTTTCAGTTCGGAAGGTGAAGAGGTTGGCTTTTACAACGGTTTGAAAACAACTTCAAAGATGATCCAATACTTGGAGGATTCAACCGGTATTAGACCAAACTATCCTCCAAAAGCCGTTGTTCCAATAACAATGAAGAACATCAAGAGTATCATCTATGACAATACCGAAACAGATGTTGTGTTGGCATTTTATGATTCTAGAAACAAATTTTGGGATGATTCGCATAACTCGTTCTATCAAAGACTTGCACAGTACTATCAGGATACTGTGCGAGATGGGACCATCTTTGCATCGGTTAATATTAGGGATCCACAGAGTGAGGAATTGGTTGATGACTTCTTTGTTGAAAAGTACCCAACCGTTTATTTCTTCCCCAAGTTTAGAGAGAGTAACGACGAGGATCTGTATATATTGGACGAAGGGAAGATTGGCCCAGAAGAGATTGTTGGTCTGTTGATGGAAAGTAGTGTTGGCCAAAGACCCGTTGATTTGTCTCAATTGAGAAAGAACAGATTAGAGGAGAAACACGATGAACTGTAAGTAGGTAATTGTTCAATAATATTGTTTAGAGTTTGCTTCTTGAAGTATGAGTAAACTTGTTTAATGGTAGCTGAAAAAAGAGGGTGAGAAAGTGACTACATTACACTGCACGCCTCTACACCACATCAGATCCACAGCAACTTGCACTCATACTTGAACTGCGCTCACCGTTGTATCTGCTTGGATTTCAGTCTGTTGATGATGATTGTATAGAGCAGTGGTGGATAATGACACCCTGTGTTTACCCAAAAACATCCCTTTTTTGTACCTAATTGGCTTCGTCATCCGCCAAAGTATCTGATTTCAAAAGATCTAGATCTACAGAAAGAAAAACCATAGTTCATTCAACTCTTGACTCCATATCACCCACGAACAACCATTTTTCAAATCATTCCGTACTTTCCATCTCTCCCAATAGCATCAAATCAAGATCTTTTGACCACCACACACATCAAAGCTTACAACAATATACAAGATGCTTAATATATTCCGTATGGCAGCAGATGTTGCACACATGGTGTCAATTGTGATCTTGCTACACTCGATACATACCAAACAATCTGCAAAGGGTATATCCATGAAGACTCAAATCCTCTACACGGTGGTTTACTGTACGAGATACCTTGATTTGTTGTTCAGTTATGTCTCGTTATACAACTCATTGATGAAGATTTTTTTTATTTCATCCTCAATTTATACAGTTGTCCTTCTTAAGAAGTATTCAAGACAAATGACTGAAAACCTTGACGATTTCAAGATTCAGTATCTAGTTGGACCTTCCTTCATTCTTGGCCTCATCTTCAACTACAAATTCAACATTATTGAAGTTCTATGGTCATTCAGTCTATGGTTAGAGTCAGTGAGTATTCTACCTCAATTGTTCATGCTTCAAAAGAATGGTGAGTCAGAATTATTGACCGTTCACTACATCTTTGCTCTAGGCATATACAGAGCATTATACATTCCAAACTGGTTCTATAGATACTTCTCCGAAGGTCACTTTGACAAGTTGGCTGTCTTCACTGGGGTTGTTCAGACTTTGATCTACTCTGATTTCTTCTATGTTTACTATCAGAAGGTTATCAAGAACATCAATTTCAACTTGCCACAGTAGTTGGGTGAACATGCTCCTCCATTTTCCTTATCATCATCCTTTTCACACTTCTTCTGTCTCCCTCCTCTTCTTTTGCCGTTAAATATGTTTTTGACGGCAAATTACAATGTCATATTACACTACACCAATTCAGATTTCATGTCAGGAATCAGAATATTTCTGTCAACGTACTTGATAAGCATCGATAAACTCATCGCTACGTAAATTCGGGTTTATCAATCAATAGTAAGATCTCTCTTATTTTTATACCTCTAATCCCTCTTTAATGGGAAGTACTCTGTCCTAACACCCTCCTTTGTAACAATCAAAATCTCCAAACCATCACCAACGTGTATGTGTCTCTCCGTCGCAGAACTAAAAGCATCCCTGACCAACTCCAAAACTTCATCCAACGACAAATATCTCAACTCCTTCTTCTTAGTACCATTGCTCTCCGGATCCATCTGATTCTTGAAATTCACTTGGTTGTCCAAGAAAGGCATGATCAAAGAAGCAGCAGCACCACCGGCCCTACATTGCTCTCTCTCGTATGAACCAACAGGATCGAAGGAATAGATGGCACCTTTACCATTCTCATCCAAACCTCCCAAGATCGTATGAACGTAATACGGGAAAAACCTCTTCCCATAAAGCAAATGTTGCAACACCCTAGCTGCGGATTGGGATCCCATTGGCTTATTATGATCGAAATGGTACCATTTCAGCTGGTTTTCAAAGACACGAATCAGTTCGTTACCATCAGCTGCAAAACCGTTTGCTGAAAGTAACAGGTTATCACCAACGTTGAACACTTTAGGCTCATAACGAGAGTTAATGTTGTATCCCGATGTATGTCTTGTATCTCCTGCTAACACAGCAAAGTCTTCGCCTGCAATTCCGAGAATAGTTCCACCGTTGTCCGAGTATGGGTTGAACCTGTGCTCTATTGGTTGTTGTTGGACTTCGTTGGAGTATTCAGACGCTAGCGTTGCCGATTGACTCATGTTATTTTGTTGAAATTGTCTTTTTTGTTTGTGATGGGAATCAAGGATACCTGTCGATTGAAATTGAGTTAACGTTGTACTTATCTTGAATGGGAAGAGATGGTCACGATGTACATAGCTTTGGCCTTCATACTAGTTTGGTTTTCATTTGCCTTCCTTTGGGAATCAATCTTGCATGCCCTTAACAGCTAGCTTTCTTAGTGCGTCGCTTCACCAGCATGCTAGGGCCCAACTACGTATGCAATGACGTAATTATGTCTGTTTGCAAATGTCTATTTCTGAAATGCTTTTTGGTCTGTCTGGCTGCTCCCATTCTAATATCATAGCAGTCTTTAGTATTCATATCATGAGTGGGAACATTTATGCTTCTAGTATGAATTCGAAATTAAGGCAATGTTTCTTCCTGCTGAGCGTTCTGGGAAAGTTGCCAAGTCTGTCTGATCTTCAACGGTATTCATATCATTTGCTGAAAAAATTGAACTGGAAAAGATTAAAACTCGCAATTGACTCTTCACCTTTCAAGTATATATCATCACAGATAGCGATTGTACAGGAAAAAAAAGGAGAAATGATTGCTACTCACCACGTGGGTTACAATAGTCTTTGCATAGGTTTGCCAAGTTTGGCGCTTATCATTTTGCGTATAAATCAATCAAAAGATAGGTTTGCCAAGTTTGACGCTGATCAATCTATTTTGCGTATAAATCAGTCAAAAGTATGCTGGTTTGACAAGCTGGTTTTCCTGTTCAAAAGAGACCTTGATTCTTTTGTTTAATCTCTCCTACATATCTCTTAGTGCTGCTGGGATGCAAAAGTAACTTGAAGTGAGAGTGATATTGGATCAATCACATTCCATCTGCTCTGTGGCTAAACCTATTGTTTTGCCTGCAGAGGCTAAGGGATGTGGGCAACACAATCAATATCAGTCTCTGGCCTAACCCTAGTACCGGATCTACACTTTGGACACTGGTTAAATAGTAACTTATTGTAAATATGGATACGATGCTCTACGGATGGAATATTACCTTTGCTCCGTTGATAAGCAGTTATATGGAGCGCCTTCTGGTTCTCTGTTTCAAGTTGATGTCAAAGTGAGAAATGAACATCTTTCTCTATTGAAGAGAAATTAGATGTTACATAATGCGTGGTGACCTAATCTAATTCAAGACCAATGAAATTTCTTTTCTTAGAGGCAGTTTTGGCACTGAAGAAACCTCATAAATCTCACTTGGAGAAATTCAAGAAGAGAGGTAGGTCTCTAAAGAAGCCGCCTACTACATTCCGTAAAGATTGAAGGAATACCTCTGCTTTTTTCAAATTCATTGATGAGGGCCGGTTCGGCTGGGAAAAGCTAAGGAGGCATCATCGTCAGTACTGAAGCAAAGCGGCACATCAGACGGGTTATCGTATGCTGGTTCCATGGACCTTACTTGCCTGAAACGCAGATAACTACTTCTTCCTGCCTATTATCTTGTAAATGCTTCATTTATTCATACACTCGAAATCGGACGAGAATGTATATACAATCCAACACAGCACGTTTGGTTTTGCTCATTTTGGTCTTACTGATAGTAGCCAATCGCATCTTATAACCTCATCCATTTGCCCACACACACCTCCCATGATCGTCATTTACCTGCATCACCCCCTGTAAGATCTTCCTAGTCTATGAGAATAAATATTTCCTGGTAGGCCTTCTAAGTGGAAAACGGTAAGAGTTGGGTGATGGTGAAGGGTATGTCTCACTGGCACGCAACCCACTCATCTATCCACCCAAGTAAGGTTACATTTCAAGAAAGCTTCGTGCGGCTCTATATCACAAATAAACTTTTGTTCGCTGGAAATCAGAGAACAATTTGACTCAATGCACCTCGAAAAGTTGAAACGCTCTATAAAAGCCGCAAACAGACTTGATTGAGTAGCATTGAGGTTATCAGTTGACCCACCTGCTTTTCTAGAAGTCGAAAAAACTTTAAGATTAACTCTTCAGGTTCATCTTTTTGGTGGCCTAATTGATTTTCGAATAGGTAGGAAAGTAAATGAACTATCACTAGTGGCAAAAGGATACTATACGCAGGTATGGACGCTGGACTCACAGTCGTTGAATCACGTAGTCATCGTCAAAGGAATACAGCTGTGCAAGTATATTCTCTCACGCAAGTGTGATGATCCGGCCGGCACCAATGCTATCTTCCAACCTATAATTTAAAAAGTGGAAGCCAGTGCAACCGCGCAAATTGTGATTTCACAAATACAAGCGGGGAAAATGGTGCCTGATACCTGCATGTGTCTAGCATATCAAAACGGTAGTTCGGCTGTTGCGCAACAGATACAAATGGATGTGCTAGCGTATGGCCTGAATTTAGATTTTCTATTATCCTTCCAGTTGAACGAGTGATAGGCAGAGATGAAAGCAGTTGTTTGTACAAAACCAGGAATGCAGATTTGGATCTTCAATCTAATTCATAGACAATCAAGTTTTAGTACATCTGATGTATTGTCTTCGCTCGATATCAATTCTTTTTTCAGTGGTCGTGTTAAGACTGGCTTCTATCTTATGCGGTCACGACACATAAAACTACCGTAAGGCCGAAGTGATTTATACCACCCCCTGAATGTCATCAACAATGAAAATGCCACTTTTTTTCCGGCGGAAAAGGGCTTGGAACATATTCAATCGGGTTTACGGAACAGTGATACAAGTAGTGCACAAGGGACGGAGGGGAAGACCTCACCATGGAAAGCTGCAGCCACTGGTAAATTTTCCCCATAACAAAGTTTCATATGACTGTGTGAGCATATGCATGCGGCTGTAGTTCCTTGAACTTCGATCTCTATTTTCCCGGAACTTTGAAGTGAAACGTTGTTTCCTTAGCGAAGTAACACTAGATCGGTATTACCATTAAGAACTTTAGGGTAAATAAAGCCAAACTGTGGAGTATTTAACTTCAAATTATTGCATTGTCTGAATATGGGGTAAGCTTATTGTTGCCCTACATTATCCACTTCTTCAAACTGAACTCTACAGACGACATTGCTTCATTCCCTTCTTACAATATGATGTACCTAGTCTAAAACCACTACAGTAACCATGAATGTTGATAAGCTGAACCAAAAACGGCAGAGTAAATTTATAATATTGAACCGCCTAACCAAACCGACTCGCCAGAGCCACCTCCAAGTAAAAAAAAAGTATATAAAGAATTTATACAGATACTGATGCAGAAATTAAAAGAAAAAACAGTACGTAAAAAACATATAGGCAGGTGAACAACTTCACTACGGTCTCATCAGATAGGTGCAATCAAAGACTGAATCACCACATATATCCCTTCTTTCAACTTCACTTGAAAAAGAGACCCTCTTCTGCTTTTTGAAACTTCCAAAGGATGCTCGCCTAACCCCCTTAATTAGAATAGATTTGCATGTATTGTTGGTGTATAATGATGATGAAACAGACGTGACAGAAGAATCGTGAGACACCGAACTAGACAATGAGTCGCCTCCATCAGACATGTATTCATCCTCAATGGCATTTTCCTCATCGATAGATGAGATCAACTTGTTAAATTCTGAATTGGTCTGTTGACTGGACAATTTAAGCTCCTCATCTGATTCAATCAATGGACCGTACAACACGGTAATATCGTTCTCCTTGTGCCAGTTTATCCTTGATGGAGGCAACTCGGCAATATTATCCATGGACTTCTTCCATGCTCTCCAGCATGCATTCTCAAGCCTGGAAGAAGACGTGCATGGTAGTATGAGCATCAAGTCTTCAATCTCTGAGTTTGATTTGATAGATCTCAAGTTGTACATGTTTGACAACTCGTATGGCTTCATGAACCTATTGTTCATGACAGATTTCCAGCATCTGTAGTATTGCTCTTGAGTCAACTGTTGAGAAAAGTAGTCAACCGCCCGTGGAGCCTCCATGTTGATCATTACACTTCTGTGATTGGAAGATATGAGCGGGAGGCTAGTGAAGCGATCTGAAGTTGTCACTTCTAGAAAGTTGTCATCCAAGAATTGGTGTGCCAAGTTCAAATACTTTGGCTCTTCTCTGGTAATATCCATAGTTTGAGCAAGTGATGATGAGCTGTGAAGGTGATGATTGAATGATCTATAATGAACTGTTAATTTTCTCTATAGAATATAGAAGGATGGGTTTTCTTCCAAACTGAAAATATTGAACAAAAAGATTTTATGAAATCAGATTGTGGCTGGGTAGATATCGAGTAGTTTATATAAGTTCTTTGTGAATATGATGGAAAGAAGGAAAGTGGCCTTTTCAGTAGCAAGTGGAAGAAAAGCTTATCACTGGGCGAATTGCATGTGGGAGCAATCGCAGCAAGCAACCTAAATAATAGATTTATTCTCTGCATATCAATCAATTGTATCTTTACAACGTCGTGCATAGAGAATTGATTTACATGACTGTGCAAGCTCCCCGCTCCGCCGCTCAATATGCATCAAAAAAACTCATAATGTGCCTGTCAACATTTGAAAGATTTCACGTTAGGGGGTACGTACATAAGCCAAAAAACCAAGTTCACAACCCCAGCCAGGAAACTGCTGCCCAAAAAAAAATGGCAATCATTTCTTCGCAATCACAAACGTGTGTACAACGTAATTTCCAAGTACTTTTAATCCACATATTTTGGGAATAATTTTTGGCCTTAACCAATCCTAGAATTGGTGACCATATACTGTAAACCTAGTCTCTATTAGTAGCCTATGAAAAAAGTTGATGTCTCTAAATCCACAACATCGTATACGTTTGAGGGGTAAGAGCCAATAGGAACTGCTGGCATTCGATAAATTCTTCCGTGATATGCAGGGAGTCATAATTGTCAAGGTCTAAGGAAGTTGCCACTCCCCAACCAAGATATCACCCCCGGATGGATGAACGGACCCCTCAGGGGAAATAAGAAGCGAATATCTTAGCTGTAGTAAACTCACAAGCGTCACGAAGCCCTTCCTTCGATCTATACAGTCATTCGAGTAAAGTGTGACTATAGCCGTTTGGTTGTTTGGTATTACCCCTCGATGGGCAGCTTCCACTTATTGGAAGGCAAATGATCCATCACTTCATACTCCACAGAGAAAGCATACGATTTGACACATATGCAAAATGCCGTGTCTGTTAGGTTCAATTGCCTTAAATTGCCACTCGGGGTAACGAAGAATGAGGCAAGGATGCGTAAGTACCCGCTAGTTTAGAGACAATTGCCAACCAAAGCAAGAGTCGCAGTCACAGCCACAGCAACCTTTACCATGACTTTACTCCTTATTCTCCATCACAAGCAACAGCAAAGTAGCTTCCAATAGCTTCTAGCCGTATTCTGGATGAGTATTTTTTTAAAATGATGACTTGAGAGTAGGTGAGGGGCACTGACACAGACTCTCTGGGTGTATCATCCTCCACCTCTGAAGTGCCTTTATGTTAATTATGGTAACCTTAAACCGCTCCCGATCAGTATTTTCCGGTGCGCGACAGTATTCAACTGGCCCATGGTTGCGGTCGATAGACTCTTTAAGTTGACGATCTTTGAGTGCTTTTCTTGCCAAGTGTAGTTACCGGCTTTCGGTGCATTAATGACTGACCTGTCTCAGGCGTTGTCGCACTGGAAGGAATCTTTCGATAAAGAAGAGACCAGATCATAATGCATAACATGCTCGTAGTGCTTTTTTTCACTTGCCTACATACTACCCGATTCGGTAGAAGGTTATGGTTTTCCTTTGCTACTCTCGAAGTATAAATATTCTAGAAGACTACTCGTAGTCATAAAGTGTGATGAAGAGTACAACAGGTTGTTGTCTCTTGTGAAGCCAAACCATCTCACAAGACAGGACAGGGCAGAGGCAGAACAGGGCAGGAGCTGGGAAGTGTGCGGCATATGAATCGTATTACATCATCCCCTGATGTGCATACATACGTACATAAGTAACTGTACATGTACAGAAGAAAGAGACCACAGTCATGAGAGTCACTCCAACTCACCCACTATGATTCTTGAAGCTTTACATATAATATCACTTTAAACGCTACCGAACAATCTATCTGTTACCTTCCAGATCTGTTCCATGGAACAACAACTCAAATCAGAACCCTTTTCTTTTCTACCCTTTCCTTCTTTCACTTAAACGTCCAACTTTCCCCGCTTACCTCCAAACCTTGTACAACCAAACAGCATCAATCTGGCAACTCGTACACAGGGCAATGATAATATCAGACACGTTAAAAAGCTTCGTTGGCTCGATCTCTCCAAAACAACTAACGCATTCTTCACTAACGGAACAACAATCATCAAAGACGTTTGTCTTCTATCTTGACATCACACATCCCAACACTCAGAGTTACTTGGATGACCCTTTCAACTTCGAGTTTTGCTTGAGGTTACTACCATTGAAACGACAATTGGCAATCAGAAGTAAGAAGACTAGACTTTCTCGACTCTTGGCATTATGCAATGCCATTTTGACACAGTTTGTATGTTGTTGTTACCTTGCGACCCGCCCATCGTCATCATTAGCCATCGAATCGCATATGAATGATCATGATGCTGATAATTCGTTAGGCAAAAAAATGATGAAATTATGGGAAGGCATCGACATGAAAAGATCACACATGGGGAAGCCATATATTGCAAACATGGATTGCTCTTTTAATTTGTCCGATGAGGGTGGATATGTTTCTCTAGCTATCGATTTCAACAGTGGTGTTGAGATCGGTATAGATTTGGCCAATAGTCGTGATATTGACAGTTTTAAGCTTGTCAATTTGAGAGATTTTTACAAGGCTGATTTCAAGGACATATTTTCCGATCAAGAAATAGAACAGCTGGATTTGATGTTTGATCAATTGGAATCACGATTTAGTGCTGAACCTCAACGTGAAAGAGTTCATAAGCTTAGGTTACTTAGTCAATTTTGGGCATTGAAAGAGAGCTATAGTAAGTTTTTAGGAGTTGGCTTGCATCAAGGATTGAAGGATTATCAGTTCTCAAATGTGAAACCTTTGGCAAGCAATGATAATCGTGTCTCTAGAGATGCTTCAGATGATGACATTTTGACATTGGACCCCTTCACCGTTGAGAGACTGAGATGGCTTAACGTGGATGATACTTGCTCGTCGGATTCAAATGTGACTACACAACGGTTTACACTTCCGGAGGATAGAGAGATTTTATGCTCTGTAATCAAAGGAAAAACTGACATTGAAGAGCAGCATCTCACTACAATTAGAGTGAATCCCTACTACATGGTTGAATTTGTCAAATGTCTGCAGTAACAACCAGTTACTCTGGAAAGGCTGCATTGAGTACTGTACTATAGAATACGAAAATTTAACAGTGTCGCAACGATAGGATAACGGTAAAAACGAAAGCTATGAATTCAAAATATATGGACAAGGTTTGCTGAATACAATTTGTGTATGGGGTTGTCTGTCGTTTGGTCTGAGGCGATGCCGCGCTCAGTTGTAGAACTGATCATACTTGACAGCGTAGTATCCTGTACTGACACCACCAAGCAAAAGAATCAACAATGGAACAGGCTTCTTGAACCCACTAGAAATGGATCTACTAACACCAGCACCCAACATGAGAGTGGAAGTACCAAGGGCAGTATGAATACCATATTCCATGTTGTTCTTTAGTAAGTATCCTGCTGTGAAGTATAGGGCCGAGATCGAAGTACCTGCAATCACAGATGGTAGGGATCCCTTCTTGACGTATCCCATGATACCACCGACAAGTGATAGGCCTCCTAAGGTAAATGCTGGGTGTTCCTGTTGTATCGTGTTGTAATTGGTTTGGGAATGTTAGTATACGATTACGGTATGAGATTCAAACGATTGACTAGCGAGCAGAGCCCTATGCTATCCTTACCGCTCAATTAGCAGTTCACGATGCAGTAACCTTGAAAGGCTGAGAGTTTTTTTAACCTACCATTGTTAATGTTATACGCTTTTCAAGACTATTTTGTTGTCTGTTAAATCGAATTGACAACTTTGTCGCAAGTGATCGGCAACGAGAAAAAGGTGGTTCGTTTATTAGTCTGTCAGTTATCTTATCACTTGCCCCCGTGTACTCCGTTCTCTTCGGTACTTATGTGCATATGTATGTGCAAAGGTGTTAGTTGAATTCAACTATGGCGCATGATATGCTATCCATATCTATCTCTCAACCCCAGATGTGAACGTTTCTTCTCAAAAAGGGATACTAGAGACAGGTGAAATACAATGGTTTCAAATTTGCATTTCAATGAAATATATACGACTTGTCTAACCTTACATCCAAATTGCAACCAATCTGACGCTTGGATATACCGCGATTTTGGCATCAGTGCAGCGTGAACCGTCCGCAGGCATTGATTCTCACTAGCGAAGGATTATGGTTTCAAGAGCTACTTTTGCCACATACTCAGCAGCAAACACAGACGATCTTCAAAAAGCATACCTCCAGATACAATCCCTTGATGTGCAACCCTTAACAATTGAGGAACAACATTGTATAGACATAAATTGTACAGACGAGGCCGATGTCTTTCTCAGTGGCACAAAGAGAGTGGGGTCTATTGAGCCTAATGATTCAGGCTCCCCATCCACTATAAACCATCTTGACATCAAGGTATCCCTCTTTCTAGAGGATGATGAATCACTTCGACAGTTTGAAGGAGCTTTCAAATATTCTTCAGACTCAGTGATTAATCCTGTCTCTTCGGTAGTCTTAGCAGGGATTCCAACGCAACAATGGCTACGCTGGCTCACCAAGCTCCTTGTCATTGGAAGTCTTGATAATTGTTATTCATTTCATATTACTGACGCCATAAATGAGACAGAAAAAACGCTTGTTGTTACAAAGGAGATCAAGGGATTGCAAAAGAAGTTATTTGAGCTTTGTCTTACTCTAGTTGAACCGGAAGAGGATGAACATGGAGTGATGCAGCATCTGATTGCTCTTCATTCTGAAAAGGTCCAGTATCAAAGTTTGATAAGCGGGCTTCAAATGAAGCTACAGGAGTCGGAAAGGGTAGCTTTGAAGGCCATGACTGCTTTGGATGAGTTAAGAATAAGGACCATCAAACAAAGAGAGGCTACTGAGGCTGTTGTGATTCCATTAGTCAACGAAAAGAAAGAGGAAATTTGGTTGTTGAAGGATAAGCTTGAATCCGGATATCCTCGCGGCAGTTTTAGAGAAAATGAAGAAGGCGCTGATGATTATAAATCGGAGCACTTCACAAGTATTCCGAATGATGAAAATCGTTTAATTGACCGTCAAAGGCCGGACAGGCAGATCGATCGGAACAGGTACAGCCCAGCTAAGGAGATGCAAATCAAGAAGGAGATTGAAAGTCTTAGTCCAAAGAAACGAAAATCGGATACCATGAAAGAGAGCGCGGAAAACAAGCGTGCAAGGGCCAACAAGGGAGGTAGAAGGTTGCGAAATAGATTGAACGATGTCAAGCATGAAGAAACGGATAACGAGGATGATGCTCATGGTGCTGACTTTGCCAAAGACAACAATACCACCTCATCTGATGAGGCCACAGAAGATGAAAGTATAGTTTCTCAGTACAGGCGAAAAATCGATATTGACGAAACTTCGAATTCCAACGTATCGGTCTTAGCAAGCGGAAATGATGAGTTGCAAAGTGATAAGGCGGGACGTGTTGTCGATAGTTCCAGGCCACAGGGTGCAAGCGGTATTCAGGAGGGAAGTGTTGCTAAAACGACGTCTGATGGGAGTGGAAGTTCTGCCACTGAAGACGAAACATCCGGGGAAAACTAATCTGCGGTGCCATCTTGCTACTCAGCGGCAGATACTCTGCACTATGTTTCAACAAATAAAGTTCTTCCTTCGATACCTTTTCTTCCAAAAGTCTGACAACCAATGTAAAGATCTAACAGTTTACAAAAAAAAAAGTCAAAGTCCTGGGGATAGTACTTTATTTACTCTGTTATGACAATTTCTATTCGAAAGAACATGATCCTGAAAAATCTATAAGTGGATATTAGCATGATGCTTTTGACCACTTGAGTTTCCAGCAAAGAAAGATAATGCAGGCGCTTAACAGGTATCCAGTGGTGAAAATACTGAAAGGTAACGTCAAACAGTAACCGGTCAAAAAAGAGCTCTTGCTTGTATAAGATCCCTCAGAAAGGCTGCAGTAGTGCCCAAATTGTACGGCGTACATCATACCAGCTATCACCTCTCCAAAAGCCGGAGCACTCAAGAACAAACCCCATGTTGAGCCTAAGATCTCAACACCCCAAATTTCTGCGACTAGCGTTGGAAGTAAAGTGTAAACTGCCCCTATACCAGCTCCCATAAATGCTGAAATGATACTAAAATTTTCCAAGTTGGCAGATATCAAAGCAAAGCCGGTACTAAGAAGAAAGAGAGAGCCAATTATAAGCATAGTGATACCTTTTGCAGTGTTGAACCTATCGGCAACCATTCCAGAAGAAAGCCTAACCACGGTTGAAGTAAAGCTAACAATTGTCACTTGAAGAGAGACATCTTCAACACGGCCTTTATTTTTTCCAACGACTTCAACCAACGATCCCAAATTGGTGAGAAACACCTCAATCTCTCCTCCCAAAACTAGAATCGCAACATATGTTAGGATCATAGTTGGATCCTTCAAAAATCTTTTGTATTTTGCCTCTGGTGTTTCAAGACTTTGAAAATTGTCATCCGTATCTTCATCAATTTGAGAAAAGGAGCGATATGAGTAGAATGATTGGTGTGACGTCTGAGGTATTAAGGGAGAGCCTTCAAAGGATTCAATTGTGATCTCGGGTTCACATGCTTCTGCTATGCCCTTAGGCGCCCCTTCTTCTTTATCCACAGTGGCAACACAGGAGGCAATCCAGTTCAAAGCACTAGTGATGAAGTACAGCACACAGAAAAAGGAGAATATAGCGGTGACCTTATTTTCTCCATCGACATCTTTGAAAACGTCCATCTTGCACACACAAGTGAGAACTAAAGATGATAAACCGTAGCATGCAACAGGAAGAGAGATGCTGAGTGCCTTCCTGTTAGGATAGATGCTGGCGCATGTAAGCAAAGAGCAGAAATATGCAGAGGATGTAGCTACTCCTATCACGCCATACGAGGCAGCCATCCATAGATACCCCAATTCGAATCTGAATGCAGCAATGGCAAGCAAATATCCGGGAACAACTGACATGTTAATCAGGGCCAAAGTCACCATCCCGTAAGTGTCAGCAAGGAAACCCAAGACAGGTAACGAGATGTATTCACCAATGCAGAGAACAGCAGCTATGGCATTGATCTGTATTTGGGAGTATCCTAAGTAATGAGCAAACTGTGAAGTGAAAATGGGGAATAGCACCACCGATGCATCGAGTAGACATGTTAATAGTGCCGTAATAAACGACCAAAGTCGAATTGATTCTCTAGAATAATTGGAAGATAGGTAGGTTCTAATATGATATGTCAGAGCATCTTCAATCTTGGAAATCTTTGCCATATTTTGATGTTGCAAGTGAAAGGATGATGATGGCTTGAAAAGCTTGTCTATTAGAGTAGCGAGGGTTCTCTTGTCTTTTGTAAAGTTGTTTTGTCTTTGATAGAATATGGAGGATAACAACCGTTTTTTGTACGATGCGAGAACCCAGTGCAAATCTAGACGTTTATCTTCTCGATCCAATAAGAGATTCCGATCGCGTATAATTTCCCCCAAATCTCCAAGCGGAATTATTCCCGCTCTTTATGGCTACGTGCGGCTGCATGTGCATAGGCCGACGGCTCAACGGGGCGGACATTCGCGAATGCATGCATGAGACACACTACGATGATGCATCTTCACCGACTTTGGCCGACAAGTGTGTAGAAAAAAGGCCTGCCTGCAAGTAAGTCAATATTTTCTTTCAACAGAAAAATCAAAAAAAAGGCTCCCCGTTCGAGCTGTTTCAACTCGATCAGCATTTTTCGCAAGCATACTGAAAAATCAACCAAGCTTTCCCCTGCTGGTACATTTTGGGTTTTGATAACGAGCCAGATGATGATAAAATGCAATCATTAGAATATAGAAGAAACTAAAAAAAAAGAGGCTTGAAGGCTAATTCTCAAAGAAGTTTTCCTACAAAACCCTTTTGGACCAGCTGATCCTCCAACATAAAAACAACACAAACCCACTCAACAATATGCAACCACTCAGTATCACAAACGGGAAGGTCAAACAGTATGGCGTGAAAAGCGTGCTCAGTGACTCAACTTTGGCGTTACAGTAGTAGTCAAACTCAAACGCATAAAAGACTCCAAATATTAACGATCCAAACGCCGGGGCACTCAAGAACATTCCCCAAGCCGACCCTAGTATCTCTGTGCCCCACACGGTTGAAACCAAGGTTGGGAAAAGTGTGAAGAATGAGCCATATCCGAATCCGAATACCGTGGTGATGACACTGAAATAGTCAAAGTTGGCAGCAACCATACCGAAACTTAGCGCGGATGCACCAATTGAGATCCAAATGAGCCTCATTGTATGCTCAGTATGGTTGAAATGATCATTGATGAATCCCAACGAGAGTCTAGTCACAGTAGACGATAGGGAGAATAGCCTAACTTGCTGACTGACATCACCGGAGATGTTCTGACCCACTGTTAAAGTCAACGAGCCCATGTTCGTGATGAACAATTCTAAAGGACCG
Organism: Ogataea pignaliae; assembly: GCA_030570775.1. NCBI lineage: Eukaryota > Fungi > Ascomycota > Pichiomycetes > Pichiales > Pichiaceae > Ogataea > Ogataea pignaliae. Next base: position 14,729 of record JAJLWO010000031.1, on the reverse strand, counting down.
CCGAGTAAAAAGACAACAACGTACATAAACCTCATCGTTGGATCTTTTATAAAAGCTCTATACTTCTCCTCGTGAGACTCTGGTTCCATGAAGTTGCTCGTTAACAACGGCGTCTCTTCACCGGCAGCCTCTAGCGTTGTTGATTGAGATAGGTGTGATATCTGTGAGATTGATGCAGAATCGGTTACTGTTGTCATGTCGGATTGCAGCTTGTTGAATATGATCTCTTTCTCAATGGTGACAACGCATGATGCCATCCAGTTGAATAGACCTGCAACGAAGTACATGATGCTCAAAAAGATGAACACTCTATGAACATCAATTTCACCGTTACTTTGTGCAAACACCCGTAGTTTGAACAAGCAAGAGAGAAACAACGATGAGATACCGTAGAATGTGACCGGTAATGAAATGCTCAACGCCTTCCTTTCAGGGTAAATCTTGGCACAAGTAAGCAGCGAGCAGAAGTAGGCAGAAGAAGTACCACAGCCAATAACAGCGAAAGAAACAGCCATCCAACTGTAACCCCAATTGTGACTGAACGTGCCCGCTGCAAGCAAATACCCAGGGCATAGCATCAGGCTAATAACAGCAAGCAGGACCGGTCCATGGGCATCAGACATGTATCCCAACACGGGCAAGGTGAGATACAGACCAACCGACATGACGCCACCAATCAAATTGATATGCAGCTGGTTATAGTGTAACACTTGAATGAATTGTGGGGTGAACATTGAGAACGTCACCACGGAGGCATCGAATAGACATGCTATTAGTGAAACGATGAAGGAGTATCGACGGATTGATTCGTTGCTATAGTTGGCCTGCAGGTGAGACCTTATGTGGACCGTTAACGAATGCTCAACCTTTGATAGTTTATTCATTTTATTTTTATTGGATATGCTAATGGAAAGTAAGATGGAATGAGATGATGGATATGCTTCATAAATTAGTCATTGGTCATATGATGTACAGAGTGGCGATGATGTAGGCAATTAATGGAGGAAAATTGCTTAACCCCTTCTTTGATTTGGCTGATAGATAGAAATATCCAACATATACAAATGTTTGTTGTGGGTCTGCTATGAACTCACTTCTGAGCTGGACGTGTTGATTTTGAAGAGTATAAAACAGTCTGCATTTCTGGCAAGAGACACCGCTTATGTTGCGTGTGCGTGCATTCCTTAGAAACGATGCGTTCTCGAGAGCCTCTTTAATCTCTGCATGCTGTACCCTGGCAAATCACCTACACGAACTGTCTCTTCCAATCCTGTCTTTTTTTATCAAACCTCACAAAACTCAGCCTTACCATCAACCAGATAGTCATACAGCAAACCATTCCATGTGATTGGGGTGCAAGGGATTCTGCCCCTGGCCCCATGCTCTATAGATTCTCTTTTGTAAACGTTCAACTTTGAACCAACGTGATACCCAGGATTTATCACCTGTGAGAAATGGGCAGCCCTGGCCTGTGCAACTTTGCACCGTGGTGCTGGATCCAGCTGCATCTTGAGAATGTCTGGAACGCCAATTGGTATCTGAACAGAGGACCATTTCTCGTTTTCTTCTGCTTCGCCTTCTGAGGTACACTCCGTGACGTTTCTATAGTTGTCTTTGTTGGGAAATAGCGCTGGATCACTGATTTGCATGTTGAACGCTTTGAAAGGATCATTTTGCTTTCCTGAAACCCGTGATGAGTTGTAGTTCAGTCTGGTGAAGTTGGTAAAGATAGAAAATTTGGAGAATTGTGGCTGTAATAACGTTGAGTTGATGTCTCTCTTCTGTAGAGCATTGCTGCTGTTTCCTATAGCACCATTGTAGTTGATGTATCCCTCAACGAACGCTGGTACAACGTCGATTGATTCACCGTTGTCGTTGATCTGAATGCAAATACTGTTGTCCTCCTTGTTGATGGAACAGAAAGATGAGTGAAGAAGATTAAAGGAGCCAAAGGATTTGATCCAGCTCCTGGCCAGCATGTCGAAAACGTTGGTTTTGATATTTTGCGATTGATCTTCTTCCAAAAAGATTAAGAGAGCAGGTTCTAGAAAAGATAACTTCTGCTCGTTGTTATAGAACCTCACTCCTTCCCGCTTTGATGAACCTTTAAGACTTTTTGAAACTAGTAATTTTGGTAAATCGCCTATCCCTTTCAAATAATCGATAGGAATCATCATACTGTAATCAATAAGCTTGAAGCCTTTGTTCATATCAAACGGGATAGATGCGAAAAGCGACCCTTTTTCAAGCTTGATGGGTTGTTGAGTATTGAACAGAAATAACGCTTTGGCTTTTGCTGGAACTGCAATGGGAGCGTCTGATATTAAATGGCTTCCAAAGAAAGAAAGTTCTAAATTTTTGGAGAGCTCTGCAGTCTTTTGTAATCCCAGGGATTGGAGTCCATTCTTGCTGAGGAATTTGTTTGACAGAAATAATCCACTTGTCCTTTGAGGATCAAACTTATCGCTGAGAAAACTGAAATCCTTGGTGTAGACACTGGGCTGATATGCCATAGAGATGTGATTTTCCTGTGGTGTTTGCTGATTTGATTGAAACGACCCTTCTGGAGTGTGCTCTTTGTTGTATAGGTTTAATAGTTCTGTTGGAATCACAATTCCTTTTGTGAACTCTATGAGAATCAAGAATTTAATCAGCTTTATTAGCATCTGAACGTTCTTTTTAGAAAAAGTAAAAAAGTTTGGGATCATGAACGTGACGTTGTTTATAATTGTTTGTGGCTTAAATATGTTGATGTTGGGGGAAAAGAAGCAAGTAATTGAAATAAAGAAAGAAGAGACAAGAGCATATTCTTAGATGTGGACCTCTTGTAAAGGAAAAGGGAGCTTATCCCCTTCTTCTGTTGCATGGCAGTGCACAAGTGCTAAGTAATTCGTACGCTCATGGGAAGCTTCACTCACCCATATCCTTTGCGTGTCTCTGTCTGTACGAGGAAGAGAGAAACGCAGACTAACAGGGCAGTCCCATGTTTTACAATGTTCAATTGAAGTTGATCAACACTCTCTGGTGGTAAATAGTATATGGACATCTTACACGTCCATTTCCATCATATACGATTGTTCAAAACTACGATATTCAAAAAGCGATGGCATCTTTAAGGCTTCAAAAAGGTGGGAACCTGTTGAAGTCATTGACCTTTAGAAATGGTTTCTCCACAACAGCAACCCTCTTCAACGCGAATAAAACCACTCATTTTGGTTTCAAGACTGTACTTGAAGAAGAAAAGGAGAAGCTTGTGCGTGGAGTCTTTTCCTCAGTTGCATCGAACTATGATGTTATGAACGATGTCATGTCAATGGGTGTACACAGACTATGGAAGCAACATCTTATTGAGAAACTTGACTGTGGCATGAGACCAAATTCAACAGAGCCATTGCACTTTCTAGACGTTGCCGGTGGTACCGGAGATATAGCGTTTGGTCTTCTAGATCATGCTAGAAACAAGTACGGTGACAACTCAAGTACCATGACAGTGGCAGACATCAACCCTGACATGTTGCGCGAAGGAGCAAAGAGATGCCTCAGCACTCCATATGCAAACTCTTCAAGGATCAACTTCATTGAACAGAATGGTCAAACAATGGAAGCCATTGCAGACAACTCAAAGGATGTTTACACCATTGCCTTTGGTATCAGGAATTTCACCGATGTCCAAGCTGGGTTAAATACTGCTTACAGAGTGTTGAAACCAGGTGGAATATTCGCCTGTTTGGAATTCTCCCATGTTGATAACCAAGCATTGGATTACGTCTATCAGGCTTACTCCTTCTCATTGCTGCCTTTGATGGGCCAATTGATTGCCAATGATAGAGACTCTTATCAGTACTTGGTGGAGAGTATCAGAAAGTTCCCAAACCAGGAGACCTTTGCAGGTATGATCAGAAAGGCTGGTTTCTATGTTCCCGGTAAAGGCTATGAAAGTTTGACCTTTGGTGTTGCTGCTATCCATATTGGCGTCAAATTATAAAGGATTAAAGACAGCGCCATATGCTGGCCAGTGAAATTAGACTGAATTGTGGTACGCCTTATAGCTTTGAGACTACATCTGCTATATGTCTCAACTGCTTATGTTTTGTATATATCAATTCTCTGCACTATAGGTATGTGTGTTAACTTGTAAAAAGCATCTGTTCATCGATTGATCAGTTGTACATTCCATCGTCACCCTTGCCAAAGTACATGTAGACCAGACAGCTACCATCACCGGGGCTTCTTAACCATCGTACCAGCTGTAAATTTTTCAAGAGGGCGGACGGCACACGCATATGGGTTTGGACGCTCTATGCTTGCCTACCTTGCACCTCCTCACCTTCTTTCCAGTTAAATACACCTCTTCTTCTCTTGTTGTCTGTCTTTGACTATCAGACTCCTTTTGATTTTCTTCCTTTCGGTATCTTTATGCAAGGGCATTACGTGTATCAGTGAGGATTCGTCCGAGATCATGTTTTTGCTGGTTGAAAACTTTCAACACGACTGCTTTCCTGTAAACATTGTTCTTACTCTGTTTGCTTGAGGAATTTTTGGAACCTTCATTCATCTTTTTGACATCAATCTTCCATTGCAAGAAGATGATATCATCCATAACATATGTTTTGCTTCTGATGACCATGTCTTTGTATAGGTTTCATTGGAGGTTGATCCTGTTATCTACAATTTGTATATGTTATTACTCCTGCGTCGTGCAGTTCGACTGACTGCTCTGTAGCGTTTCACAGTCCGTTCTTACAAATGACCTTGAACTTTATAAGTTGAGCATCATATTGCCAATCCGGATTATAATGGTAAAAGTAAACCAGTTCAACCCTTGTAGTGGCAAACCTGCTTCAAGAGGCGTTGCCATCAGATATAATACCACACAGAATTGGCCGGCCGCTGAAAAATTGAAGAATTATGGATACGTGCACGCACTCCAGTGAAGCAAATCTGTATGCGTCAACATAATTGTGTTCTTACCAGTTCTCGGGTACAAACTTGTCACAAGAAGGAAAAAACACAATCCACCGAGATATCAAAGTCACGACAATACCAAATACTGAGGTATCGAATCAACTCCCGTGATGTTCAAGAAATTCACTAAAGACGACGTCCACACACGTTCCAACGTGAAATCCTCCATTCAAAGAGGCCTCAAGCAGAAACTTGTGGACCAATACCCAAAACTAGAGCCAGTCATCGATGACATCGTGCCCAAGAAGTCCAACGTGATGCTTTACAAATGTGAGGATAAGATTCAATTGTACATTATTGACAATGAGGTTGTTTTCTTCCAGCAGTTTAATGAGCTCTTGCCATCCTTAAAGTTGATCCACAAATACCCTGAAGCATTCCCATCCGTGCAGGTTGACAGAGGAGCCATCAAGTTTGTTCTATCTGGTGCCAATGTCATGTGTCCAGGTTTAACATCTGCTGGTGCCAAGCTGCCTGAGGTGTCATTGGATAAAGGAACCACCGTTGTGATCACTGCAGAAGGTAAAGAGACAGCAATGGCCTTGGGCAGGCTTGAAATGAGTACCGATGATATCAAATCCATCAATAAGGGAATCGGCATTGAGCTATATCACCATTTAGGTGACGGTTTATGGAACTTTTCTGAATGAAAACCTTTGAATGGATGTATTACGAAGCTTATTTGTGTCTTTCCCCCCGTTTCCTAACATTTCTGTATATCTCTCTCTCCTTACGCCTTAATACCTCTTTTTGTTAGCTCGGCATGTGGTTTGAATTTCAACTATTTCATGTTTCCCTAGACTTACCTTCAAGCCTTGTAACTGTGACCCCCTCAAAAGGCCCAGTATCGTTGTATTGATGCCATTGGCTCTCCTGAACCCAGGCCCTGCAATGACCTTTACTCCCCCCCCTTTCCAGTGCACCAGACCACAAGCGCTGCACTGCACGCGTGCATCATACCGGGCTCTCTTTCAAAGAGTAAGATTTTGTATATATATGCGTGTATGTCACAACACGATACGAATCCACAATTGCATTACCAATCTTGAAGCATCTTTATAACCCTGAGTTCTTCAGAAGTGCATCATATTCATATAAGGTAACCGATTGACACTTGAATCCAACAAGAGACTCCCCTCCAACAGTCATGCCAGCCACGCCAAATCAAAAGTATGGTATCGTGGTGGACTCGGGCTCATCGGGCTCACGAATCCAGATCTACAGATGGGACGATCCAGCATACCTTCAGAGGACATCAACCGATCAAGAGCAACTCAAGTCGATACCTCAGATCGCTCAAGAGGAGAATTGGACGTACAAGACTACACCTGGGTTGTCTACCTTTGAAGATAGCGGCAAGGATGTTTGGGACGATCATTTCAAACACTTGATTGAATACGCAGAGAAAATCATACCGACGGAGAGCATACCAGAAACACCGATCTTTGTACAAGCTACAGCTGGTATGAGATTGGTTCCAGATAAGAGAAGAAAGGAAATATTGCAAGATGTATGTGAAGCTATCAAAGAGAAGAGTGGGTTTCTGTTGAACAGCTGTGAGGATCAAGTTCAAGTGATCGATGGAGAAGTTGAAGGATTGTACGGCTGGATAGGCTTGAATTATCTGAAGGGGCAACTAAACAACTACGATCCCAAAACTACCGAGCATGACTCATACGGGTTCATGGACATGGGTGGAGCCTCAACTCAAATTGCGTTTGTTCCATCAGACGCAGTAGAATTGCAAAAGCATGAAGATGATCTGTACAGTGTCAAGTTGAAAAATGTCAATGGTGACACCCAAAACTGGTCAGTGTTTGTCTCTTCATGGTTAGGATTCGGAGCTAACGAGGCGCGCAAGAGGCATTTGAAAAACATGATTCTATCTTTACCTGAAGGAGTCAATTATGATACCAATGGTGATTCGTCCTACGACCTGGTTGACCCGTGCTCTCCCAAGGGAATGACGATTCAACAGAGCCTCAATGGGATAACGTATGATATAACAGGATCGGGAGATTACAAGACTTGTCTTCGGTACATATACCCTTTGCTATTGAAACATTTACCCTGCAAGGATGACCCATGTTTGTTCAACGGTGTGCATGCCCCAACGATCAATTTTAGGAAGGACAAGTTTGTGGGTGTTAGCGAGTACTGGTACACTGCAAATGATGTGTTTCATATGGGTGGCGAGTACAACTTTTTGAAGTTTGAAGAAAGATTGAAAGAGTTTTGTGAGCTTTCATGGGATACAGTTGAGTCTAATTTTAACAAGGGTGTCTATGGTAAAAACATCGAAATGCCACTATTGAAAGATTCATGCTTTAAAGCAAGTTGGGTGGTGAATGTTCTTCATGAGGGATTCGAGCTTCCAAGACTTGGATTTGAAGCCAAGGATTTGACAGATGACGAGATCGAAAAATTGAACGAAGAAGATACCAAGCATATTCCTTTTCAAAGCGCAAATTTGATAGATGGTGCCGAGTTGTCTTGGACTCTAGGTAAGATTATAGTATATGCAGCCTCACAAGTTCCTTCGAACGATGACATCCCAGTTGGAGTTATTTCAAGTCAGACAAAACAATACGTCTCCTCCTCTTCACCATCTTCAACTATGAGTAACGGTGAAACAAAATCCCTACCTTCGCAATCAATCGACACGGATCCACTTTCAAACGGAAGCAACAACCTGCTGCTTTTGCTATTTACTTTTTTATTATTTGGTACAGTTGGTTACGCGGTGTACGTTAAGAAGTATCTATCAACGAAACACTTCCACTTTGGTAGCAGGAACTTCAAGCCGAACGTTGCCATGATATATGCACAACAACTGTACACTAGAGTGAAGGCGAAACTATTTACCTTTTACTACTCACGACAGACACTTGGAGAGCCATCTGATTCTTTCGAAAATATCCAGAATAATTGTGAACTTGGGGAAGGTTCAATCGCATATAATCCTACTTCAAACTCATCGAAAAATTCCTATCAGGATCTAGCAACTTTGAGAACAAGGTCAACGCTGAATTTGCACGAATCCTACGATGGATTTAACGATTCTTTACCGATGAATGGTATTGGAATTAGGCCGAACCTCACACAGACACAATCATCCTCGTCAATTTATAGCACACCGTCTCAGAATGGAAATGGAAGTGAAATTACGGGATCTATTGGAGTCTTGGAAGATAGGAGCAAGTCTTCTTTAACCTTTGACTTTATGGGAAAGAAGTATAACAAGTACATCAATCCAACGTCTCATACACAGAATCAGTTACAGAGAACGTCCAGCACTGGATCATCCTCGCATCTGGACCTGAAGAGTTTGATTAGAGGCAGAAGCACAGACTAAGAGAAAGCCAAAGGAGTAGCCTTAGATATTTTCTCTTCTCGTATTTATTTTAACATTTCATGACTCCAGATACAATCAGGCTATTGCTCAGCGGTTATCAGTATAGTATATATATGTAATAGGGTGCTTCCAAAATAATGTGTACAAGGTCGTGCACAGCCCAATCCATCTTTAACTTTTCACTCTTTTTGGATCCCGCAAAATTTTTTTTTCCTTTTGAAAAATCAAATATCTTTTTTTTTTATATTTAAATTTATGATTCAGGTTCCTCTTTTTGATCACTCTTAAGTAGTTGACAACAGTTTTTAGTTCTGATTTAACTAACATCAACATAGGTATATTTTCTATCGTTGCGTCCAGACTAACAACCAAAATTCATTGATAAGTAGCATCGTTCCAAAATGAGAGTTAGAAAGGCAACATCCAAGAGAACTTCCACTCGTATGCGTGAAGGTATCAAGAAGAAGGCATCAGCACACCGCAGAAAGGAGAACAAGAAGGCCAAGAAGGATATCACATGGAAATCCAAGAACAAGAAAGATATAGGGATTCCATCCAGTTTCCCATATAAGGATAGACTCATCTCACAGATGGAAGAAGAGAAGAGAAAGTTGGCAGAGGAGAAGGCCAGGTTAAGGGCCGAAAAGAGAGCTGCAAGGGCTGCTGGTGATGAGATGCTTGAAGATGACGATGAGGAAGAGGAATCAGATGCTGAAGAACAAGGTAATGGTTTGTCTGCACTATTGGATTCCGCAAGGCAAGCTGCAAAGGAGTACGGTGACGAAGCCGAAGCTTCTAGTGATGAGGATGGAATGGATGAGGATGAGGATGAGGATTACGAAGTGGTTGATTATGATGTCCAATTGAGCGATAGTGAGGAGATGCAGACCGAACAAGACAAATCCAGAAAACAATACGACAAGATATTTAAGGCTGTCGTTGATGCATCCGACGTTGTGCTATACGTCATGGATGCCAGAGACCCAGAAGGTACAAGATCCAGAAAAGTTGAAGAGGCTGTTCTACAAAACCAAAACAAGAGGTTAATTCTTATTTTAAACAAGGTTGATCTTGTTCCGGAGAATGTGTTGAAACAATGGTTGGACTTCCTTGGATCCTCATTTCCAACAATACCGTTGAAAGCATCCAATGGAGCCTCCAATTCGACAACTTTCAACAAAAAGCTTTCGCAGTCGGCATCTGCATCTGCATTACTACAAGCGTTGAAATCGTACTCACAAAAAGCGAACGTGAAGAGAGCAATTGTTGTTGGTGTCATTGGATATCCAAACGTTGGCAAATCGTCCATCATCAATTCCCTAACGGCAAAGCATAACAACGGTTCATCAAAGGTGTGTCCAGTTGGAAACCAAGCGGGTGTGACAACGGCACTAAGAGAAGTGAAAGTTGATAACAAGTTGAAAGTGTTGGATTCACCAGGTATAGTCTTCCCCGATACAAAGACGCAAAGGAAACGAAAGAATCCAGTTCAACAGAATGCAGAATTGGCTTTGCTCAATGCCCTACCTCCAAAACAAATCGTTGATCCTATTCCTGCCATTACACTCTTACTCAAGAGACTTGCCAAATCGGATGAGATGGCGGATAGTTTCAAGAAGCTCTATCAACTTCCAGCATTACCATCGCATGACTTGAACGAATTTACCAAGTCTGTGTTGATCCATATTGCCAGAAAGCAAGGAAGGTTAGGCAAAGGTGGTATTCCAAACCTGCATGCTGCTGGAATGGCCGTGTTGAACGATTGGAGGGATGGAAAGATCATAGGATGGACCTTGCCTAAGAGTTCGAAGGCTACTGCTGCTGCAGAACAAGAAGAGGAGGAAAAAGCAAAGGAAGGAGAATCAAAGATAAACCATAGGAGCGTCTCTGGTACAGCTCCTGTTTTGAAGGATGTTGTTAGTGTTGAGCAGACCACGGTTGTTAATGGGTGGGCCAAGGAGTTTGATCTGGATTCCTTGTTTGCTGATGTGTTTGGAGGTAAATAAATAGGCATTTCTACTTGATTTCAGATAGAATGGTTGTTTGTATTTGTGTATATTAGCATGTAATGTCTCTTTTTTTTTTAACTCTCTTTGGATGTTTGGCTACTGTACGGGTCTGATGCGATTACATGGCGGCACAGATGGGAGGGAAGAACAGAACAAAAAAAAATTAAATCTACATTTTATTGATGTTTATAAATTCAAAAGGTTGAAAGCTGATGGTTTGGAAAGCATCATGTTTGAAATGGGGGGAAGTGAAGTTAAGTTAGGTTAAAGTTAGAGGGTAAAGTGAAGATGATTACTTTCCACCGTGAAGTCATGTGGTAATGCGCCACACCTGGAATGGCGGCGCCGGCATGCAACTAAATACTTATTGAGATGAAAGGTGCTACTACAGCTTACGAGCTAGGACAATTTGGAGGTATTCAAGATAAAAGAGACGTTAAATTCAAAAAGGAATAAAGGAGATAATAAAGGGATGTTTCAAAACAAGAGTTGAAAATGGTACGAATGATGCCGGGGGAAAAGACTGACAAAATGTGTGAAGTTTGCGTGAAGTTTCTTTCAATTACAATTATATATATCGAGGTAGTTGGTAGTAGCTAAGATAGAAGAAAAAAACTGTATTCATACCAAACAAACCGTTTCGTCCTCTAAAAAATGTATTTATTCAACAATATATGCTTAAGCAAACTTTGCAAGGGCTTGCTTGATAGCAGCAGGGTTGGCGCCAATGACCTTACCGACCAATTCGCCATTCTTGAAGAAGAGTAGTGTTGGCATCGAAGAGATTTCGTTTGATTGAGCAACGTCGGGCAATTCATCAACGTCAACCTTGTAGAAATCGGCAGTTGGGTATTGTGTTGAGAATTTTTCTAGCATTGGAGCAATCATCTTACAAGGTCCACACCAGGTTGCAAAGAAGTCAATAACGACCAAGTTAACAGCCTTGGTGACGGTGGAAAATTGATCTGAGGAAGTAATAACGGTGACCATATTGTTTGAGTTTAATGTGTTGATTTTTGGTTTGTTTGTAGAAGTTTTTGAAGTTGATGAAGATGGAGGAGTGGCAAAAGTTTGAGGTTGTGATGGGGCCTGTGCTTTTGTGGTTAAATACTTGTTGATGAGGAATACTATGAGTACCAGGATCAAGAAGTTTAACATTTGAAAAACGGGAAGGTGTAGAGGAAGGGAAGAAGGGAGTATTTATATGGGATGATGATTAATGGATGGGGATGAATCGAAGTATCCCTTGCAAAGCGGGTGATGATGATGTAATGGAGGTAAGGACGGAAGGAGGCAGGAAGGGCGATACACAGACGGTTGTGATAGAATCCAAGGAGAGGAAAGAGGTTGAGGTGGTTTGGTTTAGTAGTTTTTTGGTGATTTGTAATTTTGGCAGAGGATTCCAGATGGATCTTTTGGGATGTGGCTGAGTAATCAATTTTTTGTTATATTGTATTGTTATTTTGTGATTAATCAGCCACACAAACACTAGCAATTGGAATTGGAATTGGAATTCTCACTACAAAGAGCCGGGTAATCTTAACGTCAAAAATACGAGAGAGAAGAGTGAAAGCAAGCGTGGAAAACCCCCCAACCAGACCGACCTTCTTCTCCCCGTGGTGTGTATCTAGTAAGTGGAAAGTAGCAGAAAGTAGTAGAAAGTAGTAATAAGTAGTAGTAAGTAATAGTGTAAGTCGTAATGGTAGTAGTAGTAATGGTGGTAGTAATGGTAATAGTGAGAGTGAGTCAACAACTCACTAGATACAACACACACACACACCAATACTAATACTAAGACTAAGTAAAACTACTAACTATTAACACCGCATTGCACCCGAACCTCTTTTGTAGTAGCCTTTTTTTTCAGTTATCCTTCTCTTCTTCTTCTTCTTCTTCTTCAATAATTAATCAACTACTCTCTCCTATTGTCCATATAACCATAATCCTTCTCTTTTCAATTACTCACCATTATTCATATTGCCCCATTCCATTCTTCCGGACTCACATCATATCACACCCATCATTTAACCTCCCCTTCCTCCTTTTCCCCCTCTCTCTCTCCCCCGTCTTACCAGAAGTCTTTCTCTTCAATCTTTCGTCCCTCCCAACAACAAGGCAAACAAAATTAGACTAATCCGGTATCATACATCCCATTTATATCTTAACAGCATTTCCCCTCTTGATCAAAAGCTCTCACCACCAGATTGATTATTATAAACGTTGTGGTTGACGTCCCCTAATACTGAAAGGAAAATAAATTATCAATAGTTTTGCCTTACATTGAAAACAAACACCCTGATATTCCATAAGCTGCTGAAAAACGTGCGGGTTGATTTTATTACTTTCAACAGAGATAGGTACACTAGATTTCCACCAGGAGAAGACAAAACACCAGCAATAGCAACAGCAACAGGGAGCTTTCGTACGCTTTCCTAATTTCTTAGTCAAGATAGGAGAAGAGTTCTCTTTTGTCCATAAACTAGCCTACAGCAACATTTCAGGTCATTAATCTCATAAGAGTATAACCACTGCACAGGCACACACATAGTTCATCAGCATATTTAGAACAGAACACGCAATATAGCCTCCCTTCTCGCTCATCAAGAATAGCTTTATTATACAGTGAGAACCAAATTTACACTTGAACGAAAATCACCCCCACCCACATACACACACATCATGCAACTATTATGTCATTTTTTTCATCATTATTGTGCTGTTTTGATGTTCAAGATAACGAAAGACAAGAATCATCAATAACTTCCCATCATCCAAAGTTGACCAAGACTCAATCAAGCATTCAAAAGGCACTGAGCAATAGACCTTCCCAGCAAAACATTGCAACCACTACCAAATCGAGCCCGGACTTGAATTCTGCACCTCTGGCTGGCACGTCCCAAAAGAGTGCACAGAACAACTACAACTCTACGGCATCTTCAAAAAAGATGTCAAAACAGCAACAGCATCAGCACCAGCAAGATCAGCAGCAACAAGAACAACAAAAACCACAACAGCAGCAACGCCACGCCCAAGACTCTTCCAACCTGAATGGACATGCGGTGAAAAGTTCTGCCATCACTGAAATCACCGACTCGAAGGATTCGACTGATAGTTCAAAGGACGACGAAACGATTAACATCAGCAGCCATGATCCTAACATCCATGTGTCCGACAAAGACGTTACAGACAATAAAGAAACCGCATACGATGATGATGATGTGCTGATAGACGAAGACGAAGAGGAGGAGGATGAAGATGATGAAGGCGGCTCACATCACGATGAAGCGATGTTCGATGAAGACCAATACGAGGAGCTGAGCCTAACAAGAATACAGACGGATCAAGCTGTTGCCGAATCAGGCTGGCTTTTAAATCCGCCGACTGATCAATTCAAAGGTAAGAAGTGTCTAGTTTTGGATCTAGACGAAACATTGGTCCATTCGTCGTTCAAGTATGTTCGCCATTGTGATTTTGTCATCCCAGTCGACATTGAAAATCAAATACATAGCGTTTATGTGATAAAGAGACCAGGGGTTGACGAATTCTTAAAGAGATGTGGAGAACTCTTTGAAGTTGTTGTCTTTACAGCTTCTGTTTCGAGATACGGAGATCCATTGCTCGACATCTTGGATATGCATAATTCTGTTCATCATAGGTTGTTCAGAGAGAGTTGTTTCAACTATCAGGGAAACTACATCAAGAATTTGTCCCAGATGGGTAGACCTTTGAAAGATTTGATCATCATTGATAATTCACCTGCTTCGTATATCTTCCATCCTCAACATTCCGTTCCTATTTCTAGTTGGTTCAGCGATACGCATGATTGTGAGTTGACCGATCTATTACCATTCTTGGAGGATTTGGCAAGTGATGCCGTTGATGACATTGGCTTAGTGTTGGACGTCACACTGTGAGATGATTGCTGTAACATTAAGAACAACATAGAGAGAGATGGAACAACCCAACATTGTGTCTATGATCCAGATAGAGCGTTAGAGAATGTCAAAGAAAGCTGGTTCTTTACTTGATATTCACTCTATCTGTATATCACACTAGTCTTCTTCACAACCATGTCTTTTGATGAGATTTACCCGTTGCCTATTCCTGCTGTATATATCACGAATTATAGACCATTTTATCTTATCGCTTCGGCTCCACGCTTCACAAATAGAGACTGATTATCGATTGTTCACGCCTAAAAGGAAAACCTGGTATCCGCACTGATCTTCTCTTTCCCCACTATACATTCCATATACTTTTTTTCTGCTTTCTTTCTTACTCATTTAATACTATATACTCTTGGAAGTTTTATTTTTCTTTAGAGTTGTTTTTATCCATCCACCTCGTCTATCCTTTCTCTTTTATAAGACCATGTCCCCTCAACATCATGCTGAACTACC